>JAJJMC010003097.1:332588-409586 GCA_023531435.1 Papaver californicum
CTCACTAGAAATTAAGGTGTAATTTAGACACTAAAATGTGTCTATCACAGGACCAGATGGTCTAGTTCCAAGCGAAGCTGGCAATCCAATATCAATCTGCAAATCGAGCGAGTTCCGTGGCTCTCATTCTAATTCAGTGTTCTCTGAACCGTGCGGGAACTTACTATAAGAAGAAAAATGGTTTAAAATAGTTCAATCTAACTCTGTCCCTTTACAAAAATCCATCAACACTTGACTAAGTATAGAATGAGAGATAACCCACTTAAGAACTCAACTATAATTGCTTCTTGGAATGTCGTCGTTCAAGCACAGGCTGACCAATGATTAAATCTTCAAACTAAAATCCAAGCTTTGGAATATTATTTCCGGGCACTAGAACGAAATCCATTATTACCACAAGCTTTTAATAATATGGCCGTGATCTGTCATTACGTGCGACTATCTCCACTATAGAAAGAGGGAAAGAAAGATAAAATACGCTAGTAAAGGTATCCGCTTTGTTCGAATAATTTTTGTCTACATTGTCTTCGTCTGGGCAATGCCTCTAGCTCTTGATCTATTGCAGGACCAGGTAAATAAGAGGATAATAAAGAATAGTGGCGTTGGAAACTTGGTAATTTTTGATGTCTCTATTTTGATCTACGTCCCCTCACTTTAAAGCAAGTAGGTGCCTTTATCCCTCTCCTTTCATACCTTCAAAGATCAGTTCCAAGCTGAAGGTTACCCCCTAAAAACTGTTAAGCGCTTCACTTCTACTACTTACCAATTTGATTTACCGATGCGCTTCTATCAATCGTATACACCTCTAAGGGCCATCCTATTAACGCGATCATCTGGATCTTCTTTTTTGTTGACCCTATCGAGCCGGGTGAATAACTGTATCCGCTAATATAATAAGTCAAGGGAAATCGCTCCTCAGTCTTCCTTCTAGCAAAGAAGAGCAATGGAGTGGGGACGTGCATCGGTCGTATTCTTGAATTAGGAATGAAAAGAGGAGTAATGCTTCCTAGCACGGTACACAGAGGAAGGGAGTGGGCCCATCGCCAACATCAACCATTGTTTCTCCTCCGTCCTTCAAGAAAAGAAGAACGCTTTCTGGTTCGGCACCGGACGGGCGCTGCTCAAAGCGTCCATCCATGGTCGGAGTTTCCTTTCGATTCCTCCTCCCTTGTAGCTGTTACCCGAATTCGCGCAAGTGTGTCCACACCCCCCAAACTGAATAATTACAGAATCCTTTCTCGCGAACAAACACACCCCCTACGATTCCTCCTCCCTTGTTGCCGTTACCCGAATTCGCGCAAGTGTGTCCACACCCCCCAAACTGAATAACTACAGAATCCTTTATCGCGAACAAACACACCCCCTACACACACCTAGGAGCACCCCCTTCCTGCATATCCATACAAGACCTGAGTAGGCGGGTCGAGGTCCTACGAGGTACCCACTCTTCGGAGTACCCTCCCAATAAAGATGTGTGAATCCCTGCTCAATTTGCTCGAAGTGGAATCAAAGGTGGTGTTCTGAACAGTATCCCTCTCACTCGCTTAACCAGTTTACTTTTCAAGAAAGATCGACTTCTTTCGTTATTCAATCCCATCTCCAACTGAGACCACTCGACCGATCTCATCACTTGAAAGTGTCAAAGTTGGTTATTCTGCTGGGGCGTGAGCTGCCCTGGAAAAAAAGACCTTAATTCATTGAATATAGAAAGGCTTACTACCTAGGTTTTATCTGAACTGCCTTCCTTTGTGTATCTAGAAGTGGTTGACCAGACGAGTACCCTCCAGTAGCCTGTGTTTCAGACCCTCCCGGCTAGCCAAGACCCAATACCTGTTTTGTTATAGGCTATACTTTTTAAAAAAATCTATAATATAAGCAGGCTACCTACTCCTTTTATTCTAAAACTGTTTGAATTTCTCTGGTCAGTGAGTAGATACATAATTAGCAATTGGTCTAGGTCCAAAGAGAAGCTGTGCTAGGTTATATGTTTTTTTTATCTATATAAAAAAAATGATGAAATCGTTTCTTTTAATAAATTGATTATATATACGAATAGAATTGGTAAAATTAGTATTATTAATTAATTGAACTCAGTGGTCTCACTAAGTCGTCCATACTTGGACTGGTACATTAAAAAATATGCGACTCCGGGCCTCAGGATATGAGGTCTTGAATTTAATGGCAGAGCTATAATTTTTTTTTTCAAAAAAAAAGTCAAAGAAAATTATCGTGAAATTTTTTGTAATATTTCAATTCTTATTTCCAAGTTACATATGTATTAGATATCCTCTTAAATTTATTATAGGCTACTTTAATACAAGCTTGCATATGAGAGAAAGAAACAGAACTACATGTACAAATTATAATGAAATTGGGCTGCTATGCAGGGGCAAGTTGTTTTATATTTCAACTGGGCTTTGAAAAGAAAAATTTATTGGTTGGTCCAAAAATCTACGATCTATTTAATCTAGGGTCCAATCGGATATAAATTTTAACCGGAGGTCTAAAGATATAAAATTTATCCAGATGTCTAAATTTCATGTGTGAGAAACGAAATCGTCTTCTTCCCCACTCTTCACGATCCCTCGAAACCCACATACAAGGAATCAAAAAACAAAAAACGAATGAAAACCAACAAAATCAAAACCCAAAAACCAGCGAAATCTCAATTTCATAGAAACAAAAACCTAGATTATAGGAAGTCATCAAAACCTAGATCTACAATGAAGAAATCATCAAAAATCCCTATTTACTATAATGAAATCTACATTTAGGTGAATACTGGTGAGAACAAGATTGAAGAGTATAGAGAAAAAATACAGTAGAATAAGAGAGTACACAAAAAATAGAGTATATGATCCAACAATACATATTGATATGTAATGAAGGAAAATATGTACCGAAGGAAAAAGTGTATGATCCTTCAGTACATATTGTTATGTGCTGAAGGAAAATAAGTACTGGAGGAAAAATGTATGATTCCAATATTGATATGTACTGAAGGAAAAAGTGTAACCACAATACATATTGATCAAGCAGTACATATTGATTTGTACCGAAGGAAAAAAAAATGTATGATCCAACAATACCTATTGATCCGACAGTACGTACTGAATCAAACAATGTATGATCAAAACCAATTCAATTTAATCAAAGATAAAATTAACAAAAAGACTGAAATCAAACTAACCACAAACAATATAATGAGTAATCATCACTTTAATCGAATAAATCATATCGTTTGAATAGAACTTTTATCTTCCTACATTGAATATCAGATCTAGATGAAGAAGAAGATTAAAAAGTTTAAGCAAAATCCAAAATTGATGAATTTGTATCTCCTTCTTCTTCTTCTTCATGGATCTATTATCGAATCTTCTTCTTCACCATCACTTGCTTCTCTTATTCTCTTCCTCTATCATAGAAATTCAATCGAGAGAAAAAGTATGATGAAATAATAGATAGGGTTCAATCAACATAACATATGTATATTGTACGATGAGGGTATTTCAGGTATTTAAAAAATACATAACAAGTCTTACACGTTTTTGGTCTTGGGAATAATATCTTTGGTCCAAAAACATATTTTTGGACCACCTATAAACCATCTCTAATATAGACTAGACATTAAATGGATCTTTAAAATAAGACTAACTGGTAATTCCTAGCTTTGAAAACGTGTGCTCAATATTGATTTATAAACGATTTTTTGGCGACCCCACTGAATTTGAGGGGACCATCCCCAATTTTACTAAGGTCATTAGGAAGTAACTCCTAGCCCCCCTTATCCATATAATTTTTATGATGCCCAAAATACCCTTACTTAATTAGAGCTAAAACTACAGTTGGTTAAATTAATTGATTAGTTTTATATTAGATTAGATTAAGATTAAATAAAATATTTAGGATAGAGAATTAAAATTATTGCAAGGGAGAAGAAGAGTTTTTGAAAAAAAAATTAAAACTTAGGTTTGGTGATTCTTAAATTTAAAATGAATGACTATTGTGCAAACTAAGAGGAATTTGAACCTTTAAATCATAAAAGAAACAAATTTTTCGTCAATCTTCACAACGATCCGGTTATTGATGATTTTTTAGATGGTGAATGTGTTCTTCCCCAAACTCAATCTCAACTGCAAAATTAGGGTTTTTAAGATATTAACGAGACCACAACGAAGAACATGAAGATTCTAATGTTTGGGATACTCGGGTATACTTTTTAATGTGTTTTTGTTGCTTGAAATGACTTAAATCTGGTGAAAATGTAAAATTTTAAAGATGACATTCGGCAAGCTCAACATAAGTTCGGATAGGAAAATGAAGAACATGTAGATGAACTTTTGGTTCATGGAGTTAATGGATTTTTGGACTAAGTTTGGCTAAATTTTGGGTGAACCAGTGTAATGTTCGGCTAGTTCGATTCCAACTTATTCCTAGACGAACTATTAGTTAAAACTATTGGTAGTTGATGAACTTAAATGGTAGTAGTACTAATGGTAGTAGTCGAACTTGAATGTTCGGTTAAGTTGGAAAAGGTCGACCTAGCCAATTTTTTTGTTCGATCAGGCCTTGAATAGACTTTCTAACCGAACATTTCACTGTTTTGCAAAACTTTAAATGTTTGTCAACCGAACAATGCAATTGTTAACTGATCTTTTGTTCAATGAGGTATACAATAGACTTTTCTAATCGAACGAATCTTTCTTACCACTTGGAAGTTGAATACATAACATTCTATTGAAGGAAAATACATTACATTTAAGGAAACAAATTACAATGAAGGAAAAGAGCTAACATACTTCATAAAATTACACTCGAATACTAATTATACATCGAAATACGAAATATTTTGAACCAAGACTTTTTAGAATGCATGATGCATGAATTCTTTTCTATTGTCCTTCTTATATTTGACTTCAACATGAGTATTCTGAAAGAGGAAATCAATAATAAGTTAGTATATTCAAATCGGATTTGATTAAAAATCTAATTGATATATACTTACTATTTCATCACTTCTGAGCTCCGGATAAAACCCTTTCTTGTCGACCAAATTCGTTCTGAAAAAACAACATCGATCATAGAGTATTACGAATCTTTGCTTAACGTTTGTTATTGATCTTGATTTTTTGATTTCCGTCTAACGTCACAAAACCCCAAAATACCCGGTTCCAAAAATGATCCAAGGATTGATCTGTGTTGATGTTAAACTGTTGGTTATGCTTTATGACTGTCGTCTATACGCGAACTACGACAACATCTTTTTTGGTGGTGAATTTAGTAGCCATTTGTTTTTTTTGGATGGTGAAGAATTGAGAAACAATTTGAGATGTGTTTGGATTGTTTGTTGAGAGAATTTTGAGTATAATTGTCTCAGAGAAGTGTGATGAATGTTTGTTGTGCTAAGAGGTGTTTTTATAGGTCATAAAATCCCAACGACCAGTATATGAACCCAAATTTTGAGAAACTAGTCGTTGGAGCCAAGGCACAAACGGGTGATTTTTAAACCAAATCAATGTTCGATTAGGAGAAAATGTTATCAACTTAACCAAACTTTAAAAATTCTAAGAATAGTCGTAATTCTGATTACAAATGGAAGTTTTAAAACAATAAAGACAAGTCATAGACGCGAGTAATAAGACGGTTTCTATCGGTCTAGGGTCAGTCCTAGCTTTTTAATCTTATTTGATGAAAAACACGTAAGGTTGTTTGAACGTTAACATTTTAAAAGATAAGACTGATTTTAACAGTCAAACACGTATGGCTGTTTGAATCCGTGTACAATTGAAATACACTTTATAAAAAAATACTATAAATTGATTCACTTGAATCCAGAGCTGATTCAGCTGAATCTGAAACTAAAACTAGAACCAATTGTGATAGAAACGAACAAGAATCTGAATCAACATTATATTAAAAACCAAATTTATTATACAACATCAAAATAAATTCACCCGTGATCTAAATCTAGAAAAATCAAGTGATAAAACTACCAAGACGACCTAAAAAGTATTACATAAGTTCAATACAACTCCAGCAACACGAGCTTTGACAAATTTTATGTTATTATAGCCTGAATAGCAAAACAAATACAAAAAACAAAGACTAACAACAAGTAAAACCTAGCTGATCTTAACACCCCAACTTTGTGAAGATCCTGGTATTTCACTTTTAGGAGAAGGATTCCCTGCACAAATAAGAAACGTGAAGTTACTTTCTTGACAAATTTAGCAACCATGTATTTACAAGCAGATGAGTTTGTGCAGTACAACAACTTGAAACTAACATGATCTAGCTATCATTTTATGACTAATTATTTATAAGACATGAAAAGAAACACATAATGTCATTCATCCAACTCACAGGTTCACAATAGGTTGCATAGCTCTATTCATATAACTAACAAGTTCACATGCAAAGTTTTTTTAATGACAAACCTAGAAACTAGTGTATTTGTTAGGAAATTGAATATTGTACCTCATTTACAATTTAGAAACAAGTTTGCTTGCATTGTGATCACCAATATGTAAGCCAATCGTCTAGTGTTACACACTACAATATAGAGTAATAGATATGTTTAGATTATGTTCCAAACTGGATCCTTCTCTGCAACTAAACTAATGTTCCAATACTAGGAAATCCTATATAATAACTTATATTGGACAAAACAATCATGTCAAGGCTAGAATTATCATACTCCTGCACTAATATAGCAGGTCACTAATTCAAAGCTATAATTATCACATTCCTGCACTAATCACCATTCATAACATAATTGTTACCTTGGGTTGTTGTATCCATGAGAACAACTAGATTGAGCTCCATCAAAATGAGACCAACTCGAACTTATATGACCAACTTACAAGGATGAGAACCATTTGGGTTAGCTGCAACTGAACAATTCTAAAGTAGTATGTGAATAACTGATCTTATATGACCAACTTACAAGGACCACGACAAGGAGAAAACAGAAAGCATATTAACCAAAGAAGAAATACCATGTAAAATAGTTTTTTCTAGTTGTCAAGGAGAAAACAGAAAGCATATTAAGAGTAAAAGTCACCTAAAGATAAATATAATATATTGATAACACACCTCCGCTCCACTTGAAGATCGAATCACTGGTCCAAATACGAGCACAAGTTTTAGCAGCATTTCCAACGAGACATAGTGCCTGTACATTTACAACATAAGTTAGCATTTTCAGAATCATAATTTGAGACCTCTAATGGTCAGCACTCACTCCAAATGTACCCAGCTTCCAAATGCAACGTACCAAAAAGTATCAGATATTGAGAGCAACAGTTCATGTTACTTCGAACAAAAACTTGCTAATTGTTAGCTTCGAATTGTATATGCTAGAACCGTGTATTTAGAGTTGGATAATTGTTAACTTCAAACAAAAATTGTGTCAACAATTATTTTAATTTTTTGTGTCATACCAAGCAGAATAAATTAGCCCCCACTCGACTAAGAAGAAAACAATATGTGGCCTAAATTTCAGAAGGCATATGGATGTGTAGTTGGTAATACATGTCCCACCTTCAACTCAATGCTTGCAACAAAAACTGACTGCTAATACAACCTTTTTTTTTTCATCAGCCGAAAAACTTTTATGTTACCTCCAATTTATTGATAAATAAATGTTAGCATGCAACTCCTTGAAAGAGCAGGAGAATCATTAACCTTAATCTATCCATTGAATATAGGTCTAAAGCATAGGGAATCACAATTATAAGATGAGGATATCACCATTGAACTATGCCTTAACAAAACAAAATGCATTTAAAATGGTAGAACTGAACTATCATGACCCATTACTCGAAAACCTTGAATAAATAAAACCCACAGATCAAAACTTCTTAAATATCCAAAAATTAAAATTAAATTTAAGGCAAATGACAATTATTTCCTTGAAGCATTTTACCAAACAGTAACAGACCAATATAGTTTTCTTCTGTTTTGACAGAAAATATCAAACAGATGTGCATTTTGAAAAAAAATACAATCTTGAAAGGTTTTTGAATGAAGATAGGTTAAATTCAATCAGAAACTATTTTTTGTGCTTACTGAGAATTGATGTTTCTAATCCAAAGTATCCATCAAACTAACAGATGTCCACAAAAATCCATACTTGCTAATTGGCAATGTGTCCAACTTTAAAAAATAGGTTGCAGTCACAAAGAAAGATCTAACTATTAAAAACACACTTTGGACTATAGACGTTAAACCACTTCTGAAGGAAAGGGCTATCACTTATCAAATTTGTATATCAAGAACTCATCATATGTAAAAGATCCCAACTACCCTAATTCAAGAAAAAATTGAGATCCGGTCCCAAAACATACACAGTGAATTGATAGAAGTCTTAGCAGAGTATCCACAAACTTCACCAATTGAGATGCTTACCCCCACAGACTTGCCAGATACCACTCGTATGGAGGTCCATAGCTGCATCTCTTACCAGTTCTTTGCTCAAACTTTAAATCCACCTGCAAAATATTCAAACAAAATGAACTCAAAACAATAACAACAACAACATTTATACTTAAACAGTTCAACCATGTGTGGGTATATATTTTGTTACCTCTACAATGGTCAGACAAGGAGTCCCACTTCCACCTGAAAATAAAAACAAATAAACTCAAAACAATAACATAAAACTGCAATACACATATTACAAATATAAGTAGAATGATATGATAATCACGGACATACCTACATCCTAACAAGCTTGCATATGCATAAGAACAACAAAACCAGAAGTGAGGAAAATAAGGAGTTAACTTCTTCTTACAAGAAAAACAGAATTAAAACTTGAAATCAAAAGTTCCAACTTATGGACACTGTCAAAGTTGAATTCTTAACTGAGTATGAACTTGTATAGATATGCAATGTTTTTTTTCTCTACTAGTAACATAAGTTACAGTGAGATAAAATACTTGCTCAAGAACAAGACATCCAATAATAATATCAACTCGCGCATGACTATCAAAGTTCCATAAATAATGAAACTTAAAACCAAAAAAGTACAACTCAAGAATCACTATCACAGATGAAAAACCAAAAATCAACTTACTAATTTAAATCCCTAATTTGAAATAACAGAACAAAACCCCAATTGATGAAAAGAAAAACGATTGAAAGAAAAAATTATAAACCTGTTGATGGTGAGTTTTTGACAAGGGAGAAAATCTTAATATTGCTTTTGCCCAGCTGCAGAAGCATGAAATAAATATATATCAATTTCTGACCCGGCATCAGAATTATGGATACGTACTTCTGTCTTACATTTCGCAAGAGAATTAAGAATCCGTATTCATCCCATGGCTACATTAGCCATGTAGCTCTTTTATAAATGTATGCGCCCGCAAAATTTCAGGGCTTTAGCCGGCTAAACCCTCGTTATTTCATGTGCGTCCATGCAAACTATTTGTTTTAACCTGAATACGTTGATTATACAAAATTGTGAACATTCGGAATGGATGCTATGCTATCTATGAATGAAGACGCTAATAGATGCATACTATCTAAATGCAGAGTCGCATTGAACATCATCTCAAGTCGCAAAACTTCCACGGCTGCATTCCTTGAATATGTTTTGTATGCACTGCATAAAAGCCAAGCATAATGCCAACGCTAAACCTCATGTTATTGAGAAGGCATAAGCAGGCCATGGATGAGGCCGAAGCACCATGCCAGCGCAAGCAGCGGATAGTCCATAACCATTGTACTGAAAAGTGCTATCGCTAATGACGCATAGGCCACGACCACGACATTGACAAGTACTAGCGCAGCAGTACATAAGCCACAGTCGCAGCACTGGCAAGTGCTAGCGCTAGTAGCATAAGCCACAGGCCATGACGCTGCAAGTGCTAGCGCGTGGGCCATGTCTGCGGCGCTAGCAGCACAGGCCATGACGTTGGAAAGTGCTAGCGCTAGCGCGTGATCCATGTACATGGAGCTAGCAAGTACCAGCGCTAGTAGCGTGGGCCATGGCCGTGGCGCTAGTAGAACAGACAACGATGCTGGCAAGTGCTAGCGCTAGCGCGTGGGCAATGAGCCGTTGCGCTAGCAAGAGCTAGCGCTAGCAGCGTGGGCTATAGCCGCGGTGCTAGCAGCACAAGCCATGGCGCTGACAAGCGCTAGCACTAGTATGAAAATGGGCTTATGTGACAATTTAAAACTGCCACCAAAATATTTATGTGACAGTTTTGAAAAATAATTGCACTGTTATTAAAGCCTATGTTACGAAAGGGTCTATAAGAAACTGTTACGGATCATGATAAGTACCAGTTTTTTTTCATAAACCTGTCGTTGTTGTACAATAATATTTTCTAAATAAAACTGTCATTGGTAACTTAATTTCTTTTTCTAAGGTGACAATTTCTCCATAACCCTGCCATTGTTACTATTTACCGTAACATTTTCTAAACAAAACTGTCATTAGAAACTTAAATTCTTAAACTAAGATGACAGTTTGTTCATAAACCTCTCATTATTGACAACATATTTTAAGGAAAACTGTCATCAGTAACTCAATTTCTTATACTAAAGTACAAGTTTCTTTATAAACCTGTCATTGTTGGCAAGTATCGGTAACATTTTCTAAATAAAACTGTCATAAAACAGTCAACTTTGTAGAAAACTGTCATCATTAATCCTATTATATGACGCATTATTTGTTAAAATGATATCATATAGGCTTACTTGTAGCCAGATAGTTCATGTTACAGTTGGCGGTGATATGCTCAGTCAGATATTAATATCGAGATAATTATGAAAAGATATTTTAGCATTTATTAAAATTGTCATTAAATTACTCAATAAAATGTTTAACAGATAGCACGAAACTAGTAAGTTCAAACAAAATAAGTTAACCAGAAGTGAATGTACTACAAAATTCAAAAGACTTCATATGAAAGTAATCTTAGACTCTTAGTACTACCTAAAAGAAATTAACAGTGAAGTTGGAAACCACATCCATTTTTCAAAGTGTTGATCGAAATCTACTCCTGCCAATTCATGTCCCCGAAATCTACTCATGCCAATTCATGTCACCAATAACGGAAGCACGTGGTTTAGTTATTCTCTTCATACTTCCATGATGTCTCCTTCACTGTACTCGGACTTTCTACCATTAATTAATTCCATTCACTCACTCCCCAAAAACAACACCTACCAAACCAAGCACTCAGAAGAACCACCCATTCACCAGCAAAACCACCCATTCACCAGCAACAAACCACCTTCACCAATTCCCTAACCGACCACCAGCACTACTCACTCACCATAAGAAACTAATAGGTATCAAAGTCCAGGAGGGGTCAATTTTCACAATAAATCAACCACGTCAATATTGCATTTGAGGTATAACAAACATATCGAGTTCTGGCAAAAGGCAATTTTATTTTTTCATTTGCAAAAAACCCATTTCATGTAAAGCCTCCAACAAACACACGAAAGTTCTAAAATCAACAACTAATTTAGAAGATGAAAATCAGAAGGAAAACAAGAAAACTCCAAAAGTGTACTTACCATTACTGTAGTATTCAGTTTTAATTGCCCTTCTATGATTTCTTTCATAAATCGCATTGTATAAAATCAATATTCCCATTTTTTTTTATGTTGTAGGATATGTTAATATTCAGGCAATATGCAATATATGGGTTAATAATGCTTAATCTTGCAATTTATCATCACAATTAAGTTAGTGCGCTTACTTGTGGAAAACAAAATACAGTAGAACCATTCGAATGTCTTTTTCTAAGGAATCCTTCTACAACCCTGGATGCCAATAAGTTTAAGTAAATACGAAGATACGTAATGACAATACAAAATTAGTATGAAAAGAGAAATCTAATTGACCTTTGCATGATTTGTCAATTTCTTTATCTTGCTGTCCCCCTTGCGAATCCAGCCACCATACCTTTTGAACACTCAAGTTCACAACCATTAAGACCAATGATGGTTGCAATGTATAAAATAACCGAAGTTAATAACGTCTTACAGTAACCAAGTTCATAACCATTAAGACCCCATGCTGGCTGTAATGTACAAAACAATCGAAGTCAATAACCACAACATTGCCGGCACCAGCGCCATCACCTTGCTAGTATCATCTCCATCATTTTTCCAATGTTAATATCTTGCTAGCATGCCCGAACATCAATGCTTACAACATCTAGGCCATAGCCACGACACTAGCATGTGCTAGCAACACCTCAACTACGCCTATTGCACTCGCATGCGCCATTGTTGCTAGCACAACTTACATGTCGAAAATATGTTACAAATATGCCATTGTCATGCTGTGTTGGCATAAATTTATTGGTAGTATCATCTTACAACAAACTCCCAATTGCTCACATGCTTTGAGTATGATAGTCCATGACTCCACTAACTCATACGAGAAATCAAAACATGTTATATGGGGGGATTCTTCATGGGGTTTTGGTATGGAGGTTTATAGCAACATGTGGTGTGACGACACCCCATGATGGGAAAGTTACAAGTAGTGGTGACGGTTATAGAAATTAAAGAGATGATGTAGTAATGGTTTAGATGTTTCTAGAAACTTCCCAAGCATAATAAGCGTGGCTACATCATTACCTCCACGATCTCCATCTCTCCATATCCTCACTACCTCCACTACTTACGAGGAAAGATATGTGTATTCCTAACTACTATAAATAGGCTACTTAGCCTATTCAGAAAAACGGAACAAGCTTATCATTCTCACAAGCTCTGTTATTATCCATAGTTCAACACCTTTACACACAATTAATCATCACTGATTTCCTCAAACTTTCTTTGCTTCCCTCCCTAAGATCAACCCATCTTCTCTCTTTGTAACCGAAGCAAAACATGAATGGCCATTTTCTTGGTTTAGGCTCATTTTGTACGATTTTGATCCTCGAACCTAAAGAAAGTACTTCTACAGTACATTTGTTTTGCTTAAGAGTAGTTTTTAGGTACAAAAAATTGGCGACCACAATGGGAGATCAACCTCTCGGATACAAATTTTTCAATTCTTCAATCGTCTGAAACAAATGGTAGATGTTAGCTCAGGTTCAGTAACCAATCCTAATTCAGGTTCAACAACCACTCCTAACCACGACAACACCAGTGGTGGAACTCCAGAGATCATTCCTAAAAACACCAACACTCATCTCCATACCACTGAAGGTGTCCGAAACAAGGAGAAGGCATCACCAACCATAGCTGATTTGATGAAGCGGAAAGAAACCTTGAATGAAACTCAAATAACTATGGCCACTACCCAGAAAGAGGTTCTCACCTACCTTAAGACCCTAACAGAGCAGTTATCACCTGTTTGTACCTAAAAATTTAGTATAGGAAAAACAATGTACTGTAGAAGTACTTTCTTTAGGTTCAAGGATCAAAATCGTATAAAACGAGCCTGCTTGGCGCTGATGGGCCCTGTTTGGCGTGCGAGTATGTTAGTTTTGCTGAATTTTTGGCCTTTGTTGGCCTTTTGCACGGGTGCATGCTACTCATTTGTGTTGAGAATGTGGCTAGGACTTGCTAAGGCTAACACTTGCTAGTACCATGGTTATTGCATATGCCGCTAGCTTTGACATTCATTAATGTTGTGACCATAACTATGGCCTATTTAGGGTTTCTCAGTCTTGTGAGATTTAATTGTTAGCATTTATGCAGTGCATATAATTTTTTTTCAACAGATTCAGCTGTGGAAGTTTACAACTAAAGACAATGCTTGATGTGAATCTGCAATTAGATTCTATGCATATAGTTTGCGTTTTCGTTCAGGTATGGCTTAGCCTTTATTCTAAATGTTCACAACTTTGTATAATCAACGTATTTTGATTACTACAAATGGTTTATATGGATGCACATGGAATAACGAGAGTTTAGCTAGGTAAAGCCACCTGAAATTTTGAAAGTGCATGAATATATATAAAGAGCTATAAAGCTATTTCAACTATGAGCTGAATATCCCTTTCTTGATTTTCTTGCAGAATGTGGGATAACAGTATGTATTCATAATTCTGATGCCGAGTTAGGAATTTATGTACATTTATTTCATGCTTCTGTAGATAGGCAAAAATCAAACTATCACAATTTTCTCCCTCGTCAAAAATCCACCATCAACATTAAGTCCCCTGCTTAGCGCGGAACAGTAATGTTTCGTGGTAAACACTAGATGTTGATTTTTTTTGCTGACCTAAGCCAAATAAATCAACAAGCTTAATTATCATATATTACCAGGAATTTTGATTTGGCGACGCTTCATTGATGCTGAATAATCGCTGAAGGAACAATAGTTGGCGTAATAATGCTTGTGGGATGATAAAACATCATCCGGAGAGCATAAACTAGTGAAACATGACTGAATTGTATGATGGAGAGACCAAAATTGACCCTGTGCAGCACGGGACCATGGCTTTAAAGAGGAAACGCTTGTTTTACTGGGATTTGGAAACCAATTACTATAAAAGGGAGTAAACCTTTTTTTTTCTCTCTCTCTTTTACCTCTATCACCTTCACCTCCTCTCCTTTTTTTTTTCTTCAGCGACGCCAGCAGCAGCGGCTCCCTTCGCTGGACCTCCATCACCGACAGATCAACGCCGGTGATATTCCAGCCAATTTCCGGCCGTTTTTAATTTTTTTACGTGAGTTGTTTGCTCACATATTTTCCTCTTTTTTTTGACGTGAGTGTTTACTCACCCTTTCAATTACTATTGCTTGCTTCGTTGCATAAGCATGCTATTGACTTGATATTGATCTTTTCTTGACAGCTTCTTGCAGGTAAACTCCAATTCCACAATAGTTGTCTCTGATTGTGATAATTTTTCATCGACTTAATTGCAGCGCTGTTAAGCTTCACTGCAGCGTTGTTAAACATGTATTTGCAATACAGTACTGTATATACATAAAATAGAACCAAACCTAGTGCATGATTATCCAATTGTTGACGTAGACTTTATTCGAACCAGTTGTAGATGTCTCGGGATCATGAAGATAATGCTACCGCTGCTTCTAGTCGTGGCGGAAACAAAAATTATGATGTTACTTCTCTAGACGATGTGCCTAGCATTTATGATAAATTCTTTGATGATGTCGTTGAAGAGGATGCTGACCCTGGATATGTTGGCAATTTTATTATGAGTATCAATAGCGCTCCTCAGCATCAGGTTATTTATTCACGGGCTCTTGTCAGGTGTTTTTTTACAGAGAAGAGAATACAGTCTCTCATTTGTTGATTTTAAGATGTTCCAAACTCCTTTGTCTGAATGGCCAGGATGGGATAAATTTATGTTAAATAATCCTCAAGTGAAGCTGGTTCTAGAAAATGCTAAGATACTCCATGCGGTGCGAGTGTCTGAGACTTTCAAAATTAATAAGGACACAAAGGGTCTGCTTACATTTGCTTCTCGGTTGTGCGGTTCATCTCATTCAGCAATATGTGCTTGGGGTGAGTTAACAATCACCTTGGAGCACGTGGAAGTCTTGTTGCAACTGCCTATTGCTGGTAGCGTTCCAATGGATTGGTCTGAGCAGGAGAAGAAAATGGCGCCATCCTTTTTTTAGAAAATAGAATAGTTGCAGAAGTTTGGTCGTTACTAACAAAAATTATTCGGCTTGGGCTGACTACTGGTGGAACAGAAGTACGAGCACTGATGGCCTTGCTTTTGATAATCCTTTATAAATTGATGCATTCATTATACTTTGGCTTTCGAGAGACGTGTTCGAATTCTCCTGGAGGTCAATTGAAGCCTTCACTTGTTCCAATTGTTGTTGCATTTTCCGGTGGAAAGACTCTTCCTCTTGGTAATTTGTTTCTAGTCTCTTTATACTCTCATTTGGATTCTTTCATTCGTGATTTGAGGATTTCCAACGGCCATGCCAAGGTGGAGTCTTTTATCCATGTTATGTTTATGCAAGCTTGGCTATGGGAACATTTTCCTGAATATGCGTCAAAGGCCAAGCCCTCTTTTCCAAATACAGAAATAGAGTATGCTAGAATACTCCGTTGGAGTAAGAAGAAACCTTCTTCTGTTAGTCTTATTAGCTTAATGTACAATGAGAAAAAGGTGAATTTTAGACCTTCGGGTTTGAGGCTCCCATACGTGGTTCCACAGAAGTCTTTTGCTAAGAGCTCTGATATTTTCCTACGCTCCGGCCCAAGTAATGAGGGTAACATTGCTACAGTTGGTGAGGCCACTTTTATGAACAATTGCTCTCCAGGATATGTTCTTGATGCCCGTTCCGATAAGTATATCATACAGATTACAACATTGATAGGGCGGCTCGACAAATGGGCTTTGATCAGTTTATTCCTCGCTACCGTACCGAGATATCTCCTATAAATGAGCTTCAACGATCTAAGGGTGCCCATACCATTCCTTTCTTCCAGACCGACAGAAAAGGATTTGTCACTAGTGAATATGCTAGTTTCTGGAATGCATAGCTTACCCTTCTTAAGGAATTCATGACTAGTAAGCCTTCGGGTGTATACAGTGAGCCTTCTGAGAAGAAGTTAACAACTCGTCCGAACTTCAAAATTACTTCTGGAGCGAGACGTGATTCGATTGTCGACTTGACACCGGTATTTGAAATCATTCTTCGTTTAATCATCATCGTCTACTCAATAATTAAATGTTTGATTCGTTTCTTGCAGTCGTGGCTCCCAAAGCACTTTGCATCTGATATTGTGGCGAGTGTCACTTCTCAGTTTGGGGATAAAAGACCACTGGTAGTAATGACTGGAAGTGGAGAATGGCCTTGGAAGAAGGTAAGTGTCTTGTGTTTCCTCTTACTTTTCCTTTCTATATGAAATAAATCTGTATCTTCTCCTGACAAGTACCTTTGCATAGTTTGGGGGAGTAACTCGTCAAGGTGACTTGGATATTCTACCTTTTAAATTTGGTATCCCATATGTCCTTTGCGTTTCATCTCCTTATGTTGTAAGTAAACTTTCTTTTGAATATCACCAAGTCACATAATCTTTTGTTTTACTGAACTTGATGAATTCTGACTCTTATGAATAATCGTCATTCTTAGATGCCTAGCAACATGGATACCATATTATCAGAAAACACCATTTGTTGTTGGAAATATTAAGGAAGAAGGCCGAGATGACAATGAACCTGAAAATTCGTTCGAGACTGAAGAAACTGAAGAATCCGGAGCTGAGAATGAAGAACTTTGTGGCGAGTCGCATTATGATATGTCTTCTGCTTCCGATGACTTGTCACAGCTCCAAGTAATTTTACTCCATTGTTTTAGAATCATAATGACATGATTATACCTCTTAAACCACCCAATGTGTGTAGAACTATACATGATTTCTGCTGGTTTTGTGATAGTGGTAAGAAAGGGTTTCAAACTCTCGAACTTGTGAAGATTGATTTTAGATTTAATAAAGTAATTATTAAACTGGAAAATATATATAAAAGATGAAAATAATATTCACAAATACTTAGGTTATGAATTTCACCATTAACAACTTTTAATTGGTTCCAAAAATAATAATTCTATACAATTCTAGCTCATATAAGTGACTCTAATTTTTGCCAAAGGTAGATTTTTAAAATATCAATTGTAAATCACAAGCATGGCTCATCAAAAGCTCTAGGTCCCAGATAAACCATCAAATAAAATCACAATCAATTAAGAAAAATCATAATTTCAATTAAACATAAATGAAAAAGTCATAAAAGAATTATTAAAAGTTACCAAGTAATCATGGAAAAATGGCTTCCTCCTTGCCTCAGTGATGGGGTTTATCTCATCTTGTTCAAAACACCCTCAAAAGATTGGTACATAGCTCAAAAAGTGCTTGAAAGATAAAAAGAAGCTAAAAATAATGTAACAGGAAATCTGCAACGTTTTATGGATTTATACAGAGTAACTATTGCAATATAGCCTGAATATAAACGTTGCAGATGATAAGATATCCGTTGCACATGTGTTAAAGAAACTGTTGCAGCTGAAGATAAATGTTGCAAAGACGAAGATATCCGTTGCAAATGGAGGAAGAAACCATGGATGAGAGGTTGAAGAAACCGTTGCCGTAGCCTCTGTTCTCCGTTCTTCATCAACAACAACATATTTTTTTCCTAGATCTTTTCTCGTGCATCTGGCCTCTGCACCCCCCCCCCCCCCCCCCTAATCTCTTCTCTTCGACCCCTTTATATACTACAACACCATATCTCTTCAATAACTCCCTCAAATATTCTCTTTAACTTCAAATCTTCAATCAAACATTCGGGAATATGTTTTTAACCATTCTCGATTTATTTTTCCCTTTTAAAAGTTAATTCTCAATGATTGTATTCCTTAATTTAAGTCTTAACAACCATTCCCTTCCCAAATTATATCGACAACAAGATATATGATTCAATTCCAACTTGTTTTCTTAACCGAGAATATACTTCACGTGAGAAATTATTTTCAAAAAATTAAGAAATAAATCTTGTTTTATTTTTGAGTGTCCCAAACTTTTAAAACTCCTTCTTAATTAAGACACCAATATATTCTTGTCATAATAAACCAAAACTTTCAAAAACACTCGATCAAAGATTTACGTAGAAGATATAAAAAATATCCCGCCAAAAACATCTTTTGAATTTTGAAAAGAAAGTGGGTGCCCTTAATCCAAATCATGGGTGCCTTTATAAATTTCTTGGGTGCCTTTATAACTTTTTAAGCCCAATTTCCCTCGATTATTTATTCTTCGAAAATATCTACAAACACATAAATCGCATATAACTACACAAATGAGTTCTAACAATATACAAATTGAGATCAAATAAGACACGAAAACGTGTCTATCAATTTCATGAAAGACTTTAGCAGTTTTCGCTGTAAAAAAAATTCAGATTCAAGTCTTTTTACCGTAACGTCCGTAGAATCTTCGTCCGAAGTCAAAATGATGTGGTTGACCTCTCATTCTTTATCTAACATAAAGAGATAACTTTTTTAAAAAGATTTTATGGATTTGGAGTCCATTTACTGGGTGAAAAATACCTGACATCGAGAGTTCAGAACTTTCCAGGAAGAATTCTGTAGATTATCAGCTGTCGGGTAGTTGATTGTTTTGGATTCCCTTACTAGATAGTTTTATTTGATTGGCGTGCCCTTTTTAGCATGTTGTAGTAGATATTCGTACGAGTCATTCGGTATAAAGCTCACCCCCAAATTCCTTACCAATTAGTGCCAGTTTCAGATCTTCTGGAGGCAGTGTAAAAACGTTTCTGACAACATTTTTGTAAAACGACCCATAACCTTTCTAAACCATATGCCATGACCCAAAACACTTTGTAATGAATGTTTAGGTTCCTAATGAACATATTTTATGAACTTCATTATTTGTGCTTGAATTCCTTGTGCTTGAGATATTTTAACACATTATTTTTATAATATTTCTGTTTTAGGGAGGAATGAACAGAAACAGAGATACGAACTTGTAGATGAAGGATTGGAGATTACCATGAACCGTGATGATGGTGATGTGTGTTTTCCAACTCAAAGTCATGATCAAGACCTTTCTGACATGACTGTTGAAGAAAACACTTCAAGTGGTGCCATCGTACAAAATGCTGATGTAATGGAGATTGTTCTAGTTGAGTATCCGAACGCTGGAGTTAACTTGGACTTCAAGTTTGATAGGATCCGACACAAACATGTGTGCATTAGGGGATTTACTGTCCCGTCTGACCATGCTGAGCTGTATACCAAGATATGAAAGAAGTTTGGCCATTTCTTCGTTGGTAATCCTGAAAACTATTGTACTCTGGAGAGGAATGTGTCTATGCTGCTGCCAACTGTGAATGAGATGATTGTTCTTCCCCGTGGAAAAATCTCTGAGATAGTTCTTCAAGACTGGAAGGATGCCTTGGAAGAGGCTGAAAGAGATGAAATTAATGCCGCCTGGCTTCGTCGTCATTTATAAGATATTGAAAAGTATTTGCAAGAGAAAGGTGTATCTTATAGCTTGGAGACGGTTGCCAAGGATAAATGTGAAGTTGATAGGCTTTCTCGGGAGTTGAAGCTTGTAACTGAGACGCTTGAGCAAATGTAGAACACATACGCTGAAGGTACTGATCCAGTTTTCAAGGATTTTTTCTATTTTTCCTAAGTTTTCATAGGTTTTGAGTCATATGGCTTTTTTGTGGTTTTATTTTGGTATTTTTGAGTAGGTAGAGATTTCTGAATAATTTACAAGGATAATTTTTAAAAATTAAGAATATTTTGCTTGATTTAATGAATTGAAATCCTAAGTATGAATGCAAGATATTGCAAACATTTTGGAGGAATTACAAATATTGCATAAAACAGGAAAATAAAGCGAGATGGTGGTAGAGTGCTTTAAGCGTTGTGAGCTGAAAGCCACTTTCCATGTATGACCACCCCTTCTGGCTTGTTAGTATTGACAAGCTTGTAGTAACCACCGATTAAGGTTTCAGTGATGAGATACGACTCTTCTTTAGGAGAGGCTGTTATCTTCTTCACCATATTTCCAACATGGAAGGAATTGGGTTCAGGCCCCTTAACTTCATAACATGTCTTCTGAATAATCGGTTGACTAATTTTCTTATCTCCAGTAGATACAATCCATACCTATTTGAGAAATTTTTGAAAAGGATCAGCTTCCCATTCACATTGCCGAGTCAGAGTAGGGTTGATATCCGGGTCAAGTCCCCAATCTTTGATGGGACGTGGGATTGTTGGTTGCAATGTAGTTGGTTGGATGTGACTTATTTGTGTGCGAAACCTTCGAACATATAACACCATATCCTCTTCTGGAAACTGCTTCACATCCAGATTCATTGTGCGGCGAAACTCATCTGATAGGGAAAGCTTCGGGATTTTCTGGCTTGTTTGAGAGTCTTTGAGGTGTTGGTGCCGGTAAAGGAGATACACTCGCTTCCATCTTGTTGTTATGGACCCATGGGCGTTCCAGAATCATGTCATAACTTGGATCCACTTTGACAATGTGAACCTTGGCATGTGTTCGGGTGTCACTTGTTTTCACCTCAAGAGTGATGTAGCCGTAAGCACTTCTGGACTTTCCTTCAAGATTCTTGATTATAATCGACTAATGTATAGATCCGTGCCTGGAAATTCCTGCAGCTCTCAGAGTCTTGATAGTGATAATATTGACGTCGGTGATTGCATCGATTAGTGTTTGCTCGAACTCGATGTCCTTGAGGAAAGCAGTAATGAGAAGTCCTCAACTAGGATTCTCATCGTGTTGGATGACCACATCTGAAGTGGACTTGGGATATGCAGTATCTTTTTCGGAAAAGAGTAGACGCTTACCTGACACAACACGATTGAGGGCGGTCAAAATATATTTTTGTTGCTCCTTTGACAAGTAAAGAATTTCACATATGCGCTTCACCATGGATTGGATAGTTCCGTTGACCGAGTCCCCAGAGAGAGTGAAGCTCTTGACCGGGAGGAGATCTTTGTGGACACCTTCATTCCCCAAAATAGTTCTCCTGAATTAATCTTTTCTATGAAGATACGCCTTAAACCATTGCATTCGCTGGTGGGATGGTTGAAAAATCTATAGAAATGACAGTATTTTGGATTTGACATGTCTTCTTTGGTGGGTGGATATCGCACAGGTGGTAGATTTATAACCCCATTTTGTACCCATAATTCCAGTAGTTCGAGGGTCTCTTCCATGGGAAAGGGGAAATCTAGGATTGTCAGATCCGTCTTGGTTTGTCTTGACTGACGCGGAGTCTCGAACGAGCCTTGTCCTTGAGTTGATGATGGATCTTTTGCTAGAGCCGACGTGTTTAGTTTGCTACGTTGATTGAGATGATGCATTTCTCTTTCCCCCTTCCTCAGTAACAACACCTATGGGGTGTTGGGTAGAATGTTATTTGTTCACCAGACGTCTGCTTCCACGGGTATCTCCATGAATTCCTTCTCTGGCGGGCCTTGTCCTTTCCAACAGAGCATGAGCAGTTGTTGTGTTAATACAAATCTCCATTAATTGTTTCTTAGTTACGTTCTGGTCATGGCAGTCGAGAGCTTGTGTTCTGAGCCTCTTTACGTATTCGTTGGGGTGCTCGTTGTTCCTATGGAACATTCTTCCCAGGTCTGAGAGAGTAATTTTCTTAGAGATAAAGAAATATTTTTTGTAAAAAACATGGACCATCTGAGACCAACTAGAGATGCTTTTGGGGGCGAGGTTGTTGTACCAGGTATAAGCTCTCGCCGTAAGAGATTTAGAGAATTCTTTGAGCCGCAACACTTAGTTATAATCATGCGCTCCTAACGATTCCAAGAATCAAGAAACATGTTCTCAAGCGTTCCCGGTGCCATCGTACAATGAGAATGAAGGAGACGAATATCCGTTTGGCAGTTGAATCCTATGAATTTCAGTTGGGTAAGGGGGTTCATGCTGATGGAATGAAGATGAATCTTTTTTCCATGGTTTCGCAAGAGCTTTTCTAAGTCTTCACGAGTGACAAAGTTTTTTTTGTGGACTTCTCTCTAGTACACGGCCGGTGATGACCTATACTTCATCATCTGCTTGGGGCGTTAGCTCTTGACGTGTTGGCGCCACCAGCAGTTGTGTTCTTAGCTTTCTCCATTTGACGATGACGTGCTCCGGTGACAACTGCTCCGTTAAAGTCTTAAGAAAGTAAAAAACTTCCTTATGGGTAGTGGCTATGGCTACTTCAGTTTCAGCAAAGGTTTCCTTCCGCTTCATTAGATCAACCATGGTTGGTGGGGCCAGCTCTTTGTTTTGGTACTTTAAGTAGTATGGAGAGGAGTGTTGGTATTTTCAGTGGCGGTGTTTTGAGTAATGGTCTCTGGAGTTACACCACTGGTGTTGCCGGGGTTAGTAGTGGTTTTTGATCCAGGTTTAACAACCACTCCTAATCACGGCAACACCAGTGGTGGAACTACAAAGATCATTCCTAAAAACACCACCACTAGAAACAGCAACACCCATCTCCATACCACTGAAGGTGTCAGAAACAAGGAGCAGGCATCACCAACCATAGCTGATTTGATGAAATGGAAAGAAACCTTGGATGAAACTCAAATAACTATGGCCATTACCCAGAAGGAGGTTCTCACCTACCTTAAGACCCTAACAGAGCAGTTATCACCTGTTTGTACCTAAAAATTGATTTTAGGAAAAACAATGTACTGTAAAAGTGCCTTCTTTAGATTCAGAAATCAAAATCGTACAGGGAAAGCCTAAACCACGATAGTAGCCATTCCGCCCTGCTTTGGTCACAAGGAGAGAAAATGGGTTGATCTTAGGGGAGGGAAGCAAAGAAAGTTGAAGGAATTTGTATGTTGAATTCTGTGTAGAGATGTTGAACTATTGAGAAAATAACAGAGATTGAGATAATGATCAGCTTGTTCAGTTTCTGAAATAGGCTAAGTAATCTATTTATAATAGTTGTGAATACACATGTTTCCTTATAAAGTAGTGGAGGTAGTGAAGATTTGGAGAGTTGGAAGTCATGGGGTATTAAATACACATGTTTACTCCATTAACTGCCTCGGCTTTACCACTATTTTGTAACTTTCAAATCATGGGGTGTTGCCACGCCGCATGTTGTTGTAACCACCAGACCAAAACCCCATGAATAATCCCCCATGTAATATAATTTTATTTCTCGTAGGAATTAGTGGAGTCATGGATTCAAATCATGTAATTAAGATAGTGTTATTAATGAACTTGTGAGGATGATGCTAGCACAAGCAAGGGTAAACAAAATGCACGAAAGTAGGAAGAGGGGAAAGGTAGTGCTAGAACTGTGGCTAGAGACACTAGCATTGGCGGGGCTAGCGCTGCTAGGCTAGCAGCGGCGCTGATGCTAACACTACTAGGGCCTGTTTGGCGCACGAGTATGTTAGTTTTGCTGACTTTTTGGCATTTGTTAGCTTTTTTTGGCCTTTGGAACAGGTGCATGCTACTCATTTGTGTTGAGAATGTGGCTAGGACTTGCTAAGGCTGGCACTTTCTAGTACCCTTGTTATTTCCTATGTGCCGCTAGCTTTGGCATTCATTAATGCTATGACCATAACTATGGCCTATTTAGGGTTTCTCAGTCTTGTGAGATTTAATTGTTAGCATTTATGCTTAACTTTTATGGAGTGTATACAAAATATTTTCAAGAGATTTAGATGTGGAAGTTTTCAAATTGAGACAATGCTTGATGCGACTCTGCAATTAGATGGTATACATCTACTTTGCGTTTTTGTTCAGGTATGGCTTAGCCTCTATTATGGATGTTCGTAACTTTGTATAATTAGCATATTTTGATTAATACAAATGGTGTATATGGATGCACATGAAATAACGAGAGTTTATCTAGGTAAAGCCCCCTGAAATTTTGAAAGTGCATGAATATATATAAAGAGATATAGAGCTATTGCAGCTATGAGCTGAATATTTCTTTCTCGATTTTCTTGCAGAATGCGGGATAGCAGTATGTGTTCATAATTCTGATGCCGGGTCAGGAATTTATGTATATTTATTTCATGCTTCTGCAGCTAGGAAAAAATCAATATTATAATTTTCTCCCACGTCAAAAATCCATTATCAACATCACCGGAGCAACGTCATCGTCAAATGGAGCAATCTAAAATGCATCCAAAGTTATCGGTGAAGCCAGCACATCAAGAGATGACGCCCAGGAAGATGATGAGGTACGTGTTGTCACCGACCGTGTAGCAGAAAGGAGTCAACAACAACAAAAAATTGTCACTTGTGAAGACCTGGAAAGGCTCATGCGAAAACGTGGAGAAGAAGACCCATATTTATTCCATCAGCACCAACCCCTTACTCAGTAGATATTCATAGGATCTCACTGCCAAAAGGATATTCGTCTCCTCCATTCTCATTGTATGATGGCACCAGGAACGCTTGAGAACATGTTTCTCGATTCTTGGAATATTTAGGAGAGAATATAATTAAGTGTTACTTCTCAAAGAATTCTCCAAATATATTACGGGGAGAGCTTACACCCGATACAATAAAATCTCCCTCAAATACATCTCTAGTTAGTCTCAGATGGTCAATGTTTTTTACAAAAAATATTTCTTTGTTTATGAGGAAATTACTCTCTCGGACTTGGGAAGAATGTTTCATAGGAACAACAAGCATCCCAACGAATATATAAAGAGGTTCAGGACACAAGCTCTCGACTTCCACGACCAGAAAGTAACTGAGCAACAGTTGGTGGAGCTTTGCATTAATGGTACGATTCCTGTTTATCGCGCCTTATTAAAAAATTTACGATTTCAAACCTTCTCTGAGCTATACGGGGCCGCCAAAAGATCAACAACAACTACTCCAGCCTTATTGGAAATAACAAAGCCTTCCAAAGAAGAAAACCATGGAGACACCCACGGGAGTAGAAGCCTGGTCAACAAGCAATACTCTGTCCAAACGTCCATAGGTATTATCACTGAAGAAAAGACCAAGAGAAAGGCAACACCTCAATCAGCGTTGCAGACTAAGAGCCCCGTGTTGACCCCGGCGACGCCGCCAACACCAATTCAAGGATGAGGCTCAACCAAAGCTTGGCGTCAAACACAACAACCAAAGAAAGATCCAACGATACCGGATTTCCTCTTCTCCGTGGAGGAGGTCCTCGACGCCCACCAACCGCTGAAGAGATGTCAGAACCAAACTATTATCGCTTCCACATATTCGTCACCTATCCCACCAGTGAGTGCAATGGCATGAAACGTATCTTCAGAGAAAAGATTGACTCAAGAGAATTAGACTTGGGACTGAAGATGTTCACAAAGACCCCCTCCCTGTCAGGAGCTTCACCCTCTCTGGAGACTCTATCAAAAGAACTGTCCAATCTATGATGAGCGAATGTCTAAGCTTTTTTACCTATCAAAAGCACAATGTAAAGATATTTTCGCCGCCCTTAATTGTATCGTGTTGGGTAAGCGCTTACTCTCCGCCGAGAAAGCTATTGTGTATCCTGAGCCTGTTGTAGAAGACGTAACCATTAAGCATAACGAGAAGCCTGGTTGGGGACTTGTCACCACTTCCTTCCTCAAGGATACCGAATTTGAATAAACGTTAATCGACGCGGGGACTGATGTCAATATCATCACCATCAAGAATCTGAGGGATGCGGGAATTTCCAGGCACAAAGCTACGTACTCGCCAACCATAATCAAGAATTCTGAAGGGAAGTTCAGGAGCTCTTACGGCTACATCATTCTTGAGGTAAAAATGGGTAATGCCCAAAAACATGTTAAGTTCCACATTATCAAAGGAGATACAAGTTACGACATGGTTCTGGGACGCCCATGGGTCCGGAGCAACAAGATGGGATCAAGTGTATCTCCTTTGCTGGTGCCAACACCACCAATGCTCTCCAAAAAGCCAGCAATCCCGAAGACTACCTATCAGATGAATCCCGTCGCATAATATATCTGTATGTGAAGCAGTTTCCAGGAGAGCACATGACATTATATGTACGTAGGTTTCGCGCACTATTAAGTCATATTCAACCAATTTTTTTGAAACCAGCGATCCTACGTCCCATCAAAGCTTGGGGACTTGACCTAGATATCAACCCTACTCTGACTCGTCTATGTGAATGGGAAGCGGATCCTTTTCAAAATTTTATCAAATGGGTAGAGTATGTATCTTATGAAGATAAGATCACTATAACCCGGTTATGCAGAAGGCATGTCATGAAATTAAGGTGCTTAAACCCAATTTTCTTTTCAAGTCGGAGATACGGTCAAGAAAACTGATACTTCTCCTGAAGAAGAGTCGTATCTCATTATTGAAACATTGATCGGCGGTTAGTACAAGCTTGTCAATACCAACAAGATTTAAGGGGTGGTCATATATAGAAGTTGCTCAGAGTTCTCAATTCTTAAGCATTTTACCAACACATCACATTATTTTCCTGTTTTTACGAAATATTTGTAATTCCTCCAAATTTTTTGCAGTATCTTCTTGCATTCATACCTAGGATTTCAATTTGTTAATCAAGCTAAGTATTATTTCTTTCCTTAAAGAAAAATCTCCTTACAAATCATTCAAAAATCTCTACTTGTTCAACATCCAAAATAAAACCACAAAGAGCCATGTGTCTCAGAAAC
Source organism: Papaver californicum (assembly GCA_023531435.1). NCBI lineage: Eukaryota > Viridiplantae > Streptophyta > Magnoliopsida > Ranunculales > Papaveraceae > Papaver > Papaver californicum. The sequence continues at coordinate 359,706 of JAJJMC010003097.1, forward strand.
ATATAAAACTCAAAAAATTTAGAAAAATTCCTTGAAAAATAGTTCAGCATTTTCGGAGTACGTCTTCTCCATCTTCACATGAGTCTCAGTTGCAAGCTTTAATTCCCGGGGCCTATCAACTTCACGTCTATCTTTGGTGACCGTTTCCAAGTTAGAAGACACGCCTCCCTCCTGCAAATACATGGCAATAGCTTCTAAATGATGACGAATCCATGTAACATTAAGCTCAGTTCTTTCAGCCTCATCCAAGGCGTCCTTCCAGTCTTGAAGCACTATCTCAGAGATTTCTCTATAGGGAAGAGAAACCATCTTATGCATAGTTGGAAGCAGCACAAACATTCTTGTCCAGAGTGCAATAGTTTTCAGGGTAGCCTACGAAAAAATGGCAAAACTTTTTCCATACCTTAGTATACAACTCAGCATAGACGGAAGGAACAGTGAAACTGATGTGATTTTATATAGTGGTAAAAAGAGGTTCGATTCTCGAACTTGTGAAGGTAATGATTTTAGAAAATATTAAACTTAATCTAAACTAATAAAAATCAGGAAATTAAACTAGAGAATATTTTTAGAAAATATGGAGAAAACTAGGAATCAAGATTCAGTTATTTCTAACAATTCATGTGATTAATCATGTAATTCTTTTTAACAATTTAATTCAAGTTTGCCAAAAATATGTTTCCTAAAAGAATAATTGTAAATCCTAAGCATGAGACATCAAGAGTAATTAACTAAGCATGACCCATCAAAAGAGAACACAACTATTTAATAAAAACCATTTTTTTCTAATTTAAATCCATGCAAATAATAATAAAAGAATTATAAATAATTAATTAAAAATAGACTTACCACATAAAATTGAGAGAAAAACCTCCTCCATCATCCCAGTAAATAAACTTAGCCCATGGAGAAGAAAACTTGCTCAAAAGATCTTTTCATTGCTCAAAATATCAATTACAAGGTTGAATAATAGTGCAACAGCTGAACAGACGCGTTTATAAGTGTTACAGAACAAGGTTCAGCCGTTGCAAAAGGCTAAGGCAATTGAAAAGGGAAAGGAAACTCAAAACTATAGGCAACAGAACAGCAACACTTAAAAGTGTTGTTGTGTCTTCTTCTTCGGCAGCGATGGGATGAAGAACACGGTCACCGGCGGTGACCGGTGCAGCAGCAGTTGGCCGGCGATGACCGGAAGTGGCCGGAAACTTACTGTTTCGATCTCTAGGCTTTTCTTCTTGATTTCTTCGGCTTCTCTTCATATATATAGGGTGTAGGAACCCTAGGGAGAGTTCTAAACCTAATAGAACTCTTTAAAATCTATCCAAATCTTCACAAATCCGATTCCAAGCCGGCATCCATTTTTCCGTCCAAATTCATGATTGTGCAATATTCTCCGGCGTAAATCACTCTAACTTGATGTGTTTGAGTTGTTCTTGGACTCTTGTAGCTTTTGTATCAATTTGGAAGCAAAATAACTTGAAAATCACGTTGATTTTGAGTGTACAGTTGAAACGGTGTTGCTGGCGATGAGTCCCGATGAGTCACCGATCCAGCCGAGTTGACCCGATCCAACTCAGCCCGATCCAAGGGTGTCCCTTATCCATTCTTGGGGTGCCAATAACACTTGTCCCGGGTGCCTTTATCACTTTTTAAGCCAATTTTTCCACAAATCTTTATTCTTCAAATGTACCTACAAAAGCATAAAAACACGTAATATTTGCAAAATCGAATACTAACTTAATAGAATCTAAGGTGCAATCTAGACACTAAAATGTGTCTATCAGAAACCCCCAATGTATACGTGTTCGGGACGAATCCTATGAAACTTGAAGTCAAAGATAAATCCAGCATTCGGGTGCTCAACCAGAACAGTCTCCATCACATCATCATTATGTAAAATGACACCACTTGGAGTGTTTTCTTCAACTATCGCGTCAGGAGGAAATTGCTCATGATTTTGAGTTTGATATAACACGTCACAACGTCGTGTTTCATGGTTATCTCCAATCCTTCATATACAAGTTCACCTCTCTGTTTTTGTTAGCTCCCCCTCAGAGAAAAAAACGGTGGCGTTATAGATATAATGTGTTAAAATATCTCAAGCACAAGGAATTCAAGCACAAATAATGAATTTCATAAAGTATGTTCATTAGGAACCTAAAAATTCATTATAAAGTGTTTTGGGTCATGGCATATGGTTTAGAAAGGTTATGGGTCGTTTTGCAAAAATGTTGTCAGAAACGTTTTTGCACTGCCTTCCAGAAGAACTGAAACTGGCGCTAATTGGTAAGAAATATGGGGGTGAACTATATACCAAACTATTTGTATGGATGTCTACTATAACATACTAAAATATCACACCAATCGGATAAATGATCTAATAAGGGCAGCCGAAACGCTGTACTACATGAAAGCAGAAAACCTACAGAATTCTGCCTGAAAAAGTTCTTGGCTCTCGGTGTCAGGTCCTTTTTCACCTAGCAAACGGACTCCAAATCAAAAAATTCCTTTTGAAAACATTATTTCTTTATCGTAGCTAAAGAATGAGGGGTCAACCACCTCATTCCTACTTCAGACGAAGATTCTAAAGCCGTTACGGCAAGAAGACCTGAATCTGAATTTTTCTGATGACGAAAATCGCCAAAATTCTTTATGAAATCACGTATGTTCTACATATTTGGTGGTATAAGAACTATAATCATGTAATTTTGAGTCTAAAATAATAAATTAAACTCACTTGGAGCTGCAACAAGTCATTAGAAGAAGAAAGAACTTCATAATGTAACTCACCACCAAGTTCTTCATTTCCAGCTACGAATTCTTCAATTTATATAGTCTGGAACGATTCTTCAGGCCCCTTGTCATCTTTTTCATATTCATCAGTGACACATCCTTTTCTATTTGCCTGGAGAAAGGGAATTCTTTGACCGGAAATGTTATAGGCACCCTCAGATCGCTGAAGCATTTCTATAGAAGGCGCCCCGGTGCGGAAATAAGAAGTGGACTGATCAAAGCCTATTTGTCGGGCCACCCTATCGATGTTATAACTATGAATGATGTAATTACCAGAGTAAACATCGAGAATGTACCCTGGGGTACAACTATTCATAAAAGTGGCCTCACCGACTGTAGCAATATTACCTTCACCACCTGGGCCAGAGCGCAAGACAATATCAGGTCTCCCAGCAAAGGTCTCCGGTGGAATCACATGCGGAAGCCTTGAACCCAAGGTCTGAAATCCATTTTCTTCTATTGTCCATTAAACAAATAAGACTTATAGAAAAGGGTTTCTTCTTACTCCAACGGAGTATTCTAGCATACTCTATGTAGCACCCGCAATTTTTACATGAATCTTACTCAAGGACGTGTCATGGCCTTGGTTGAAGCTTCACCCTAAGCTTATAAAGCTCGCTTAGGATTGCATCATGGTGTCGATGCCTTGACCCTGAAATGTAGTTTTAAGGCCATATTACGCGTGATGTGTATTCGAAGAATGCAATATAGTGCTAAGGCACTATTATGCCGTGATGCATTATTGAGAATGCATCACCGAGCCAATGTCGCTATTTGAAGAATGCTTCGCTTGGCTTTGGCAAGAAAACTTCATTTTCGTCCTTGTGCAGTCGATGGATGTCACTTCCTATTCTTATATTTATTTGTAGAAATGCGAATAAAACATATATAGGGGGAACTTTGCTTGAATGTGCATGAGCGGTAATGTACATATAAATGCGACGTAGCCTATACGTTGGAGCATACTTGATGCTAAAGCATCAATATGCTTATAGCTTAACCGATGAAGCTTGAATGTGCATGAGCGGTAATGCACATATAGATATACGAAGTGTCCAATATGTTGGAGCATACTTGATGCATAAACATCAATATGCTTGTAGCTTTAGCGATGAAGCTTAGATGTGCATGAGAGGTAATGCATGCGATGTGGCCTATACGTTGGAGCATACTTGATGCATAAGCATCAATATGCTTATAACTTAGTATATAAATCTTGAATTATGTGAAAGCATCATTCAATCGTGCTACGTACTTGAGAATGCATATTTGCATAATAACTAGCGATAATTATGCACAAGCTAGTGCATACCTTGCGAAAGTCCTTCGGCCTATACGGTTTAGGATTTGTTTGGCCTTTGGCCTTGCAATGAAGTTGGAAATGATGTTGGATTTGCCTTAATAGACTTGAGTTGCTTGTTCCTTTCAAATTGACCCTTTGATGAACTACGGTCATGCTTGATCCCTTCAAGGTACGGGTTGGGTACGTAGGCAGCCGCAATGCAATGCATTGAGGTGCAGTGATAGACACATTTTAGTGTCTAAATTGCACCTTAATTTCCAGTGAGTTAGTATTCGATTTTGTGTCTATTACGTGTTTTAATGCTTTTGTAGGTACATTTGAAGAATAAAGATTTGTGGAACAATTGGCTCAAAAAGTGATAAAGGCACACAAGGACAAGTGTTATTTGGCACTCTATAAGTGGATAAGGGGTACCCTCGAGTCAAATCGGTCAAATCGGGTCAAACCCGAGTCAAGTCGGTCAATCCGAGTTGACCGAGTCAACTCAGCACGGGAGTATCGGGACGGAACTGCTGCACACTTTAATTCACGTTTAAACTTTGATATTTTCGGCTCAAATTGATACACAAGATAGATGAGACCAATACAAGACTAAACACGTGAAGAATTAGAGGTTTACGCCGGAAAAATAGCCCCAAATCCGAGTTTCGCCGGAAAAAGGGTATTATACTTTGATTCGGATTTGGATGAATTTGGGAGTGTTTTAAGGAGTTCTATTAGGTTTAGAAGACTCACAAGGATACCTAGAGCCTATATATACCAAGAGAAGCCAAGAAGAACGAGGGAAGATAGCTTAGAATTGAAGTTTAGGAGTCGCCGGAATTGTGGCCGGAATTACCCACGATCCGGCCACTGCTGCTGTCACCGACGACCGGCTGTTCTTCATCAACTCCATCGGAGATGAAGACACAGCAACACCTTATAAGTGTTGCTGTTTCGTTGCCTTAGCTTCCAAATTTCTTTCCCCCTTTTATTTGCCTTAGCCTTTTGCAACGGCTGAACCTTGTTCTGTAACACTTATAAACGCGTCTGTTCAGCTGTTGCACCGTTATTCAACCTTGTAATCAATATTTTGAGCAATGAAAAGATCTTTTGAGCAAGTTTTCTTCACCATGAGCTAAGTATATTTACTGGGATGATGGAGGAGGTTTTTCTCTCAATTTTATGTGGTAAGTCTATTTTTAATTAATTAATTATAATTCTTTACTTATTAAAATTGCATAGTTTTGAAATAGAAAAAAAGGTTTTCATTCAGTAGTGGTGTTTTTGTTTGATGGGTCATGCTGGGTTAACAACCTATGATGTCCCATGCTTATGATTTACCTTTACTTGTTTGCATAAAACCTATTTTGGCAATATTTGAGCTTAATTTATTTAAAAGAATTACCCGATTAATCACATAAATTGTTAGAAATAACTGATTCCTGATTCCTGGTTTTCCCCATATTTTCTAAAAATCATCTCTAGTTTATTTTCCTGATTTTTATTATTTTAGATTTAGTCCAATATTTTCTAAAATCATTACCTTCACAAGTTCGAGAATCGAACCTCTTTTTACCACTATATAAAATCACATCATGCAGCACCTTGTCGCTCATATCATCTAATTTAGAGATGATTGCGACATTATGGTAACTCGTATCATCTGGCTTGGCAATGCTAAGTCAAGAGATGATTGTTGCCACACTTGATGAGGTAGTTGCAATTCCATTTTATGGATGTTCGTACTTCCTATCAAGCTATTCGGTATGAACGGAATATGTTCGGTTGTTTCACTCTTGGCAAGAGCAAGATCAGTGCATGCACCCAGTGCTTAGTCGGAGCAGAGTTAATGAAGCGAAAAATAGGCCTGAAATGGCCTAGATGCTAGTCCAAGGCATGAGTTAGGCCTAGACAATGCTCGAAAGTATGTGATGCTTGCCAAAGGCATTCACCATTCGCTTTTATTGCCTTGCACCTTTAGAAGAACAAGGGTGAGGTGGAATGGTATGAACGTAGCTTAAATGATGTAGGAACTACGTTTTGAGTATAATGCTTACAAGGAATGCTTGGAAAGCAAAAATCTACATGCACTTTCCAGCGAGAAGTTAAGCTCTATGGACCAGTTATTCTCTTTTAATCGCGCATCGGGGAGTTCTGGCCTGCCACGCGGCGCCGGAGGCGGAATTTTCGGTCCGTGACACTCTATCCATGCACTCGGTTACGAGGGCTGGGCCTTTGGCGTATATTTAGGAAAAGTTTGCATAGTCAAGCTTGCATAAACATAACATGGATAAAAGACTTCACCTTGCCATGACCATTGGAAATCCTCATGTCCCAAATGTATCCAAATGAGAAGAACCAGAAACAAGTTACCAAGAGGAAAAGTCTTTCCACCAGCAAGCCCAACAACAACCGAAACAAGCGGAGGCTTCAATTGACCTCCAGGAGAATCTTCGAATACGTCCCTAGAGATCCAAAGTACGAGGAACACATCAATGCATAAAGGATGATCAATAACAAGGCCGTCAACACTTGTACTACCGTTCTACCAGTAGTCAACCCAAACCGAATAATTCTTTCTATCGCAACGACGAAACTTCCGCAGCTTCCCTATTTTTCGGATAAGAATGTCGCCATATTTCTTCTTCTGCTCAGACCATTCGACAAGAATGCTGCCAACAACTGGCAGTTGCAACAAGACAGCCACGTCCTCTAAAGTGATTGTTGACTCACCCCAAGTGCATGCTGCTGAATGGGTTGGACCACACCAACGGGAAATAAATGCAAGCTGACCCTTCGCGTCCTTATTAATTCTCAAAGTCTCAGACACTCGTACAACATGGAATATATTTGCATTTTCTAAAACCAGCTTCACCTAATGATTCTTCAACATAACTTTAGCCTATCATTTTCATTCAGACATATGAGATTGGGATTCTTAAAATCAAAAAATGAAGTCTTGTATTCTCCTCTATACAAACAACACATGAGAAGAACATGTGGGTAAATACTCTGAGGATGAGGGTCGCTATTGATGTTCGGGATAAAATTGCCAACATAATCAGGATCAACAACCTCTTTGACAACACCCTTAAAGAATTTTTCATAGATGTTGGGCACATCATCTAGAGAAACAACATCAGAACTTTCGCTTCTGTTACGACTAGAAGCAGTAACAACATTATCTTCATGATCGTTAGACTTCTACAATGGGTTCAAATAATATTTATGTCAACAACTAAGTAATCATGTGCAAGGTTTGGTTCTATTTTATGTATATATAATGTTGATATGAAATACATACTTATATATAAATTAAAACCAGTATCAAGGAAGAATACTATTAACCCTAGCGTACCTGGTTGAGCTTAACAATGCTGCAGTGAAGCCAATGAAGGGTTTCTACAATTAGAGACAACAATTATGGAATTAGGTTTCAACTGCAGGATATTTTCAAGAGAAGATCATTATCAAATTGATATACAAAAACATGCTGACATAATGCAATTGAGCAAGCAACGACAATAGAGTTTTCATGAACAAAGAATAGTAATGGTAACAATGAGTAAATACTCACATAATAAAAAATAAAAATAAAAAAACTTACCCGGAGTCGGCCGGAATGGTCATCGGTGGTGATGGAGGAAGAATAAAAAAATAATAATAGGGTTTACTCCCTTTTATAGTAATTGGTTTCCAAATCTTGGTCGAACAAGGATTTCCTCTTTGGAGCAACGGCCCCATGCTGCACATGGGTCAATTTTGGTCCCTCTATCATGCAAATCAGCCATGCTTTACGAATTTATGCTCTCCAGACGATGCTCTATCATCCTACAAGCACTACTACATCAACTATTGCTCTTTCAACGATTGTACGGCATCATTGGAGCGTCATCAAATCAGAATTCCTGGTAATATCTAACGATTAAGCTTGTTGATTTATTTTGTTTATGTCGGTAAAAATCATCATCTAGTTGTTACCGAGAAACACATTAGTATTCCGCGCTAAGCAGGGAAATCATAATATTTCTTTTTCACTACTGCAGAAGCATGAAACAAATATGTATCAACTTCTGACCCGACATAAAAATTATGGATATGTACTTCTTTCTTACATTCTGCAAGAAAATTAAGAATGCGTATTCAACTCATTCTACATTAGCCCTGTATCCCTTTTATATATATATGCGCCCGTAAAATTTCAGGGCTTTACCCGGCTAAACTATCGTGATTCCATGTGCATCCATGAAAACTATCTGTATTAATCAGAAAACGCTGATTATACAAAATTGTGAACATTCGGAATGGATGCTATGCTATCTCTAAATGAAGACGCTAATTGGATGCATATTATATAACTACAGAGTCGCATTGAACATTATCTCAAGTTGTAAAACTTCCATGGCTGAATTTCTTGAATATGTTCTGTATGCACTGCATAAAAGTCAAGCATAATGCCAACACTAAACCTCATGCGATTGAGAAGGCCTAAGCAAGCTATGGATAAATCAGCAATACCGTGCCAGCGCTAGCATCACATAGGCCATAACCATGGCACTGACAAGTGCTAGCGCTAACGACGCATAAGCCACGACCGCGACATTGGCAAGTACTAGTACAACAACATATAGGCCACAGATGCAACACTTGCAAGTGCTACCGCTAACAGCATAAGCCACAAGCCATGACGCTGGCAAGTGTTAGCGCATGTGCCATGGACTTGGCATTAACAAGTGCTAGTGCTAGCACATGGTCCATAGACGTGACACTAGAAAGAGCTCGCGCTAGCAGCATGGGATATGGCCGTGGCGCTAGCAGCATAGGCCACGACGCTGGCAAGTACTAGTGCTAGCGCATGGGACATGGTCGTGGCGTTAGCAAGCGCTAGCGCTAACACGTGGGCCATGGCCGTGGCACTAGCAAGTGCCAAACGCTAGCAGTGTAGGCCATGGACGCGGCGCTAGCAAGTGCCAACGCCGCAACACTGCCAGGACCAGCATTATCACTTCACTAGCATCATCTCCATCACTTTTCCAATGTTACTATCTTGGTAGCATGCCCGAACATCAATGCTTACAACATCTAGGCCATAGCTACGACACTAGCATGTGCTAGAAACACCTCAACCACGCCTATAACACTCGCATGCGCGATTGTTGCTAGCACAACTTGCATGTTGAAAATATGCTACAAATATGACATTGCCATGCTCTGTTGCCATAAATTTATTGCTAGTATCATCTTACGACAAACTCCCAATTACTCACGTGCTTTGAGTCTGATAGTCCATGAGTCCACTAACTCTTACGAGAAATCAAAACATGTTACATGAGGGGATTTTTCATGGGGTTTTGGTATGGTGGTTTATAGAAACATGTGGTGTGGCAACACCCCATGATGGGAAATTTAAAAGTAGTGGTGACGGTTATAGCAGTTAAAGAGATGATACAGTAATGGTTTAGATGTTTCCAGAAACTTCCCAAGCATAATATGCGTGGCTACACCATTAACTCCACGATCTCCATCTCTCCATATCCTCACTACATCCACTAGTTACGAAGAAAGAAGTGTGTATTCCTAACTACTATAAATAGGCTACTTAGCCTATTCAGAAAAACGGAACAAGCTTATCATTCTCACAAGCTATGTTATTCTCCATAGTTAAACACCTTTACACACAATTAATCATCACTAATTTCCTCAAACTTTCTTTGCTTCCCTCCCCCAAGATCAACCCATCTTCTCTCTTTGTAACCGAAGCAAAACGTGAACAACTATTTTCTTGGTTTAGGCTCATTTTGTACGATTTTGATCCCCGAACCTAAAGAAAGTACTTCTATAATATATTTGTTTTTCTTAGGAGTAATTTTTAGGTACAAACAAAACCTAAATTTGAAACAACAAACGAGAAGAAGAAAATACACCCTAATATTAAAGCATTAAAAAGCCTATGAAAACAATAAAAATTGAAACCCTAATACAAAAATCTGGAATTACTTTGTTTGGGTGAAAAAGAAACAACAAGAGATAGATGAGATGAATATTAAAGTGACTGAGATGATGAGATGATATTAGCTAGGAGATAGATCCAAGAGTATGAGCATCTATCATGGATCAATGATGAGGTTAGTTGGGTCTGATTTTTTTCGGTTGCTAAGTAAATGTATGAAAGAAAGAGAGAGAAAGAGGAAAAGAAAAAACCTATTTATCAGCTCGATACCAAAGAGGTTTGTTTTCATATTTGACCGTGGGTTATATGGTAAAATGGACGCTTAATATTTCTTCCCATAGAAACAGCTGACCTCACTGTCGTTCGTAGTAGTCCACATTGAAAGTACAAAATTATAATATTTTAAATTTAATTATAAGACGGATTCTAACACCTAAATTAAGAAAACAACAGTGTCAAACAACCACTATGGGCTTGAGTGCTAACACCAGTCTTTTATAAAAGACCCAATCAGTATTAAAAACTCATGTTCCACTAGTGGATGTTTGGCAAGCTCGATAATAGGCTTTATTAACCGAACTTTCCTAACTCAAACGAAAATGAAAAGTTCGGTCAAGGTGAAAAAATTTATTCCAACAGAACCTTTCTTTGTTTTGTATAGATTTTTCAGCTTGCCAACCAAATATTTAGTTTATTAACCGATATTTTTGTTCAGTACATTATGCAATTGGTTGTACTAACCGAATATTTCTGTTACCACTTGGAAGTTATATTTTTGAATTTTAATTATACCAAAACCACATCAATCTTTACCAATGGTAGTTAGATTAAACATAAAGGTTTAATACCAACACGCTAAAAATGAAATTTCATAACATTTTTCATTGAATGGAACAAGATTACAATAAGGGAAAAGACCTAAAGTAGATAAATTAGACATAAAAAGTTAAACGCAAAAATACAAGTCCCTAGCCATCAAAACATCATAGAACTCTTGACAAAAATTTCCTTATAACGGACCTTCGAAATTTCATAGTATAGTTGAAAGACACTTAGTTGAGTTGTATTTTCTTCACTGTCGATAGTAGGATACTTCCGCTTGGTTTCCACCACAATCGATCTAAAACTTTTACATCGACTATAGAGTAATTCGATTCTCTCCTTGATGAGTCGAAATGATATTCCATTGACATTGTCCTCTAACAGGATAAAAAAAAGGAATACACGGTTCCAGAAATTATCCGAGGGTTGAGATAAGTTAATGTTTAGGTCTTCATCCTGTTGTGCGGTCGACGACCAAGAGCGAGCTATTGCAACATCTTCTTTGGTGGTGAATTTAATAGCCATGATTTTGTTTTGTTGGTATGGTGAATAAATAAGAAACAATTTGGGAAGTATGAGGAATGTTTGTAGAGAAAAGTTTGGGTATTATTTGTAAAGAGAAGTGTGAGGATATTTGTTGTGGTATGAATTATTTTTATAGTTCATAGAGAACCAACGACTAGTGTATGAACCCAATTTTCGAGAAACTAGTCGTTGGCTTAAGGTTCAAACGGCTCATTTTTGAAACCAAAATAAAGTTCAATTAGGAGAAGTTGTTATCGATCTAGCCGAACTTTAAAAATATCACAGAATTTTATCTTAGCACGAGGTTCGGCAAGGTCGATATTAGGCTTCAAATAACCAAACTTTTTAGTCCAAATCAAAGTAAAAAGTTCGGCTAAGTGGAAAAGTTTAAAGCTAGCCGAACCTTTCTCTGTATTTCCAAGCTTACATTGTTTTTAAGTCGAACATCCGGTTTATCAGCCGAACTTTTTGTTCGGCTAGTTATAAAATAGCTTTACAAACTGAACTATTAAGTTGAACTTATGAAATTCATTAACTAAATATTCAAACCAAGTTAAACCAAGTTACGAAGCATTAACATCAAATACAAACCAACTTACGAAATTCAAACCATCTAATTGTACTAAAATCCAAACATACTGAATTCATAGCTAAAATGTTTTAAACACTCATGCACCTTTCCGACGAGTGTGATGAACTCTTTTACCATGTCCAAGTTCAGGACCTTATTCTTCATCGGTTTGGGTCTCATCTCCACTTGGTTCCGTCCTAGTAGCAGCAGTTGTACTTGAACCTTCCCCTTGTTGTCGAGTCCTCTTGGACGCCTTCTTCTTGACCGGATCCACCTCATTGTTTGATATGACAATATTATTTCATTCTTTGTAAAGGGATGTCTGTTTTTCAGTCGACATAGACTCTCTCGTGCGTATTTTAGACATCATTTTTCTCAAAAGCTTCTTACCCGCCTTAACCTATTAAAAGTTAAACATAAAATTATATTATTTTGGATCAAACTTTATAACACGTCGAAAATCATAAAGAGAATAAATTTATTTACCACACTCTCCAACACCTTCGCCACAAGTAGGCGTCTTCCCGGTTTCAACTCCCTTATATTTCGCCTTCGCGCCTTATCCGCCTTACCCTATTCAACTTTATTTATAACATAGGGATGAGTAATACCTAGATACCATTCCATGTACCCTTCTTCATAGGTACTTTGGATACCTTCCTCCAAAGACACACACTCATCTTCATCAATAAGGTATTCATCCGTGTTGGTATATTTGTACACAAGAGAGATGGAAAAATACTCTTTGAGGGTTGTACATCGAGTAACCGCCAGGAAAGAACAATGACCCGTAGTAAGCCGCAATTGGGGAAATATCAAGCTCAGCAAAAGAGTAGGGGTGAAACATTACTTCATGCACTCCCAAATCATCCAACACATCCCTCAATTCTACCAACAGATTCCTTTTAGCCTTCCTCTGCGAGTGCATGAACACGTACTTTCCGGTCGTCGGTTGCCCAGATCGCCATCCTACCTTGTTATCAGCCAACTTCAATATAGGGAAGTGGTCGTACACCCACACCTAAGGGAAAAAATCAAGTTTAACAAAAGTTCGGCTGGAAGAAAAATTCAATTCTCAACCCAACACTAAAAAGTTCGGCTACTTATAAAGATTCATCAATCTTCTTTCTATAAAATTTATTGGTATGGGTATGTCGAAGATTATATGAAAAAGAGTCTGGTAGCCTCCGATTTATGAAGAATTAGTCCGATTAGGTCTCCTAAGTTGTTCTTGAAGGAACGCAGTTCCCCAAGAGTAATCATTGACCTTATCGAGGGGATGCAAAATCTGGAGAAAATTGGCATCTACCCTATTTCCAGAAGTGTCGAGAAAGATAAGGCTGCCTAGATGAGACAACAAGTAAGCAGTGACATGTTGCTTAATCTTTTCATTTTTTATCACCAACTCTCCTCTCTCTATTTTCTTTCTTGTTCCTCTGAATTCCCTCTTCAAAACGACCAACTTGAACTTCCTCAACTTCTTCAACGAACGACCCTTGTCATCGAACTCCATCAACTCCTTACCAGCTTCAGGCTTCATAAGCGTCTGAACTCATCTTGGTCTTATTTAGCTCCATCCTAGTGTCTTCTCCACTAAAACTTCTAGATCTTCGAAACTCATCTTAGTTTTATGGCCTTCAGAAACACATTTCCCATCCACTCTAAGACCCGTGATCCTTTGTACGTCGTCAGGAGTGATACACATCTCGCCAAATGGGAGATGGATGGTATCCGTCTCTTGTTAGAAACTCTCGGAAAACACTGTCAAACTCGACATGTACATAATGGATACCAGACCATAATACACGGGATTTGACTCTCTCCACCACCTGTTCATACTCATCCTCTATATCCCATGCGACCTCCTTTAGGCGTCTTAAGACTCTAGTCGCATTGTAATGATGTTACAAATTAAAAATGACATGACAAATATTAATGCTAAGAGAACACAAGTCGTAAAAAATATACATAGTTAAAATTCAATACCTTTGTCGAGTAGATTTTGGCAGCCCAGTAGTGTTTGTAGCCAAATAACACTTCTCCTCCATCTTATGGCGTACCATGAGGTGGGTTAGTAGCAGTTAAACACAACTCATCATCAGGAATATGTGCATATCTAGCACAAGGTTTCTTCGGAGTATTCTTCTTTTTAACAACAACAAGAGAAAGATTTATTTGTGGTTCTTCCTCTTTATCTTCCTCTTCCTCTTCCAAGTCATCTTCTTCTTCCTCATCCTCAACTTCCTGCTCTATCTCTTGGTTCACTTCACGGATTACAACTCTCGGTAACGATCCCGAACTCTTTATAACTCTAGTTCTAGGTTTACCTGCCCCTAGGTGTTTACCGTGGCGAGGGTCGGAGTTCTAAGATCTGCTACCGCTGTCTGCTTACATTTACCTTTCGACATGCCCCTAAAAACAAAACAAAGACTGCTTAACTATATTCGAATAACAAATATGAAGTTCGGTTAAAAATCAAAAACTTCGGCTAAGAAAATAACACTATCGATTTAATCGAACAAAAAGTTCGGTCAACAAACGATATGTTCGGCTAGCATACATCCTAGTATTCCTAAAACAGTGTAATGTTCGGTTGAATTTTTTTTAAGGCTAGCCGAACTATTGTTTACAATTTGGATTAAAAAGTTCGGTCAACAAACAAAATGTTCCGCTAGCATACATCCAAATAGCCCAAGAACAGTGCAATGTACGGCTGAGAACAAAAATTTGAAATCTGACCGAATTTTTTGTTCCCATTTTGGAGTAAAAATTTTGGTTAAAAGACTAATTATCAATTTAGCCGAACTCCCAGTTTTTCTTCTCAACTAAAAAATTCGGTTACAAATTATTGAAAAAACTAAAAGTTCGGCTAGCCCTTTTTTTTCTCTCAACCGAACTGTTCTTGGTGTTCTTGAGAAACAGAAAGTTTGGTTGAGATGAAATGGTGAATATACTATGTTCCTAGCCGAACAGTTTACTGAAACTACATTTTGAACCCTAATTTTGATGATTTCAAGTCGGAAATAACAATAAAAAACGCATAAAAAAGAAGAGGTTTGTCGGGAGTTAGTTTTTAATTTGCATGTTGGAAGAATCAGGAATTGGTTCTCTCGTTTGGGGCTCGATTTTGGGTTCAACAACCGGTGCTTCAACTTCTTGTTGATTTTCTTGATTTGCGATCGTCGCAATCACAGGATTAGATCGTACATATCTTCTACATTGTTTAACACGAGTCATATGTAGACGACAAGATTAATCGACGATGAAATTCATTTATGAATCGACGATTAATCGTTTATGGAAGATGAAGAGGGAAAGATGAGAAAGAGAATTTTCAAAAGAAAAATCGGTTAGGAAAATGAGAATAAGAAGAAGAATAGTTTTTGTTTTGTTTATGTATTTTATTTAGAATTAGGGTAATATATTATTAAGGTTAGTTGGTTATTAGATTAGAATAAATTTAAGAAAGGGTAACTTAGTCATTTCCTCCCATTAGAAAACTCCTTAGCTTTGTAGGGTATATGACCTAAGCATATAAGGATCCCCTAAAATTCTAAATGGTCCCCAAATAGTCTGTCATGTCCGCCTTTGCCTGTAGGTGAGGACTAGAGAATAAAAACCTTAACAAATTTGGAACTAAACATTAATTCATACCCTATTTACGGGGGTTGCACCCTAAAGGTGGTGTTTGGTTGCATTTTTGTGAAATTCTATACATAGACAAAGTACAAATCCAAAAGTAACCATATTATGGGAGGAAATCGTTCTCCTCACTCCTGTAGTTGCATTGTAATTAGGGATAAGGTTTACTAAGATGAGAGTAGATAGTATCTCTAGGTGCTAATTGGATAATTATCCACAACTCTACTTCTACACCATGCTTTTAATTACAATTCCTAATGGGGCATGTAAGCATGTGACATTGCATCTCAAATAAGCTTTTATTATTTGTGGGTACGATTTGTATGAAATCCGTATCTATATTTTGGGTATGAATCTCCTGTTATATAACTAACACCTTATAATCTATAATAAATTTAATTATATAAAACAGTTATAAATATATGAGTGCAATAAATTTAATTATTTCTTTTTAATGTGTAAAATTAAAATTGATTATAAATATAGGGTATATGAGTGCAGTAAATTGGTTCAATAACCCTCAAAATCATTTTTATGGGCGTAAAAGACATGTAAAATTTGATATTGTTCTAATATCCTAGAATTTAAAAGTTACTGTTTAAATATCCTAAACTGGGTATTTAACCTAAAATTTTGTTTTCTTATAAATTTTGTTTTAGTACAGCTAACTAAAATACCCTCTCTTCTATATAATTGTTATAAACAAAACTCTAGAGAATTTTTTTTCGTATACATCGTCTTCTTAGTTACTACCATCGTCTTCTTCTTCCTTACTACTATCGTACCCACCGTCGACACCACAACTACCTGTATATTCACTTCTTACAGTCAACCTAACACAACTTCACCAAATAATGGTTTAAAAAAATCCCTAAAGCTAAGAGAGGGAATAAGTGTAACAAATTTATGGAGTTTAAAATGGTTTTTGGTTCGAAAACTTGTATGAAAAATCAGTGGAAATGTGTTGTTGCTGCCGTTGATGTTTGTAGTCAATGGAGAGGGTTCAAGTGAAATTCGAGTTCTGTTTGGAGGGAGGAAGAATGGGTTGTGATTGGATACGAATTTGTTAGAGAGATTGGATAGTTTTTATGGGTTGTATTGGAAGAGTTCATCCTTGATTTAAAATTTAAGAAGAACACAGAAAATTTTGGCGGGAGTTTGGTTTGATTTTAAGCAAGCTTTAGACCCAAGCAAAACAACTGAAAAAACTAGGTGTTGTCGTTGATTTTAGGCAATGAATTGATTGAAATTTTAGTATGCACAAGTGCATTGGAGTATTCTAGTTTGCAGGGAAGAAGGGCTATAAATAGAGGACAAAAATACCATATCATACCCACCTCTTCATCAACATAAAAACGCCCTCAACCTATTCGATAGAGTGTCTGAAAGAAGAGCGAAAGGGTGTTGGAGCATTAAAAAATTGATGAATTGAGCAGAGAGAGTGGATCGTGTTCATGATTGATGTACGATGTTGGTATCACTTCGAAAGATTTTTTTCTGTAGATATGTATTTTAGGTAAAATTGGTAACACTCGTTGTTTTCCAAGAATGGTCTTTGGTTTCAAATTTATGGAATTGTGATCAATCCAACGATAAAACTGATTTCTTCCATCACAAATTAAACCTGGATGAAACTAGTTTTATTCCGCATATTCCGATAAAAACAGATTTTTTGACCAGATGAAATTAGTTTCATCTTGCATATTCAGACAAAGAAACAATTTAATTTTACGCACTCTGACAAAATCATTTTTTGGCTTGGATGAAACTGGTTTCATATTGCATATTTGGATAAAAAATATTTTTTCTTCAGGATGTTTCTGGTTTCATCCTGCATAATATGACAAAATTATATGAAATTATCGAAAAATTGCATTGTATGCTAATTTAAGTAAATTTTTCATATTAATTGACCGGCAATTAAGATATATAAATGTAAGCAAAGATAAATTTTTACAAACAAAAAACTTAAACTACATGAACAACTTTTTTGTATCGACCTATTGTTAAACAACCTAAAGATACATTCTTCTATTCGTTTTGTGCTTATCTTCTTCTTTAGAATATATTGCTTCGTCTTCAAAGGTGGAACCTTTAGTTATCACCCATTCCATGAAGTAGAGAACATACATTTCAAAGTCACAACTGCAAAAACAGGTCTTGATTTAGTTTGTATTTTATAATTAAGAAAAAGGTACAATAACAAATGTCAACACATGATGAAACCAGGCTCATCCAGTGACAACACATGATGAAACTAGTTTTATTCAATAATAACATAGGATGTACAAAGGTTTTCCATGGGAACACATGATGAAACTAGTTTCATCCTTGTTTAAACGTGGATGAAAACAATTTCAATTCAATCCAAAACAGGATGAAACCAGTTTCATCCTAGTATAAGCATGGATAGAATTAAAACAATTTCAAAACAGACTATATCAATACTTCATTAGCTCTACAGAAATCATAAACAACATATCCAATTCAATACTGGAGTTTCATCCGATACTTACAATGCCAGTTGGGGAAAAATATGGGCTAATCAATTATCAATTGCATAAAAATTCAATCAAAATGGACCGTTTTGCATAAGAAAAACCTCCTCATTCCATTATACAACCGGCAATAAGTGGACACGAAACAACAAACCTAAAAATGAACATCAACCAACTGACCTTGTTTATGTGATTGGTCGACACCTTTTATGACCAAACCGAAAAATTCAAAATTTAAGTTTCATTGGATACTTAGTAATAATCTAAGTCAAAACAGAGGAAAATTAGTATCAACAATATCAAAATTTTACCAGCACTGACTGACCATTTTATCAAGCAAAACCTTCCCACCAAATATAACCCAAAACCAGTTAACATCAATTGGTGACACTTAGTTATATACTTTGGGCATGTATGTATTTGGTTAACTAATAAAAATTTATCTAAAACAGGATGAAACTAATTTCATCCTTCTTTAAACTTTAATGAAAACAATTTCAGCTCATTCCAAAACAGGATGAAACTAGTTTCATCCCAATATAAGTATGAATGGATTTATTTATTTTTTTCAAAACAGGCTATGTAATACACATCCTTGTAATACACACATCCCAAAATCTCAATTCACTGTAATAAACATATCATAATCACTACTTACCCAGGTTGAGTTCAACTTTCATCCCATAATCACTTTTTAATAAGAGTCAAACAACATTTCTAACCTAAATTACACCCACATTTCAACATTTATATCAGAACAAGACGATGTTGTTCAAAAATTAAAATTAAAAATAAAATTAGGGTTAGAAAACTTACGGGTGATCATCTTTTGAAATTGATGGAAGATAGTATTTTAGTTTCAATTGAATTAGGGCATTTGAGGAAAAAAATCATTGTTAATGGTGGTGGTGGTGATGGTGATGCTGGTGTTTATGGTGGTGGAGAAAGATAGTGGAGTTGGTGTTTATAGTGTTGACGGTGTGTGTGTTGATGTTTATGATAATGTTGATTTTGTGGTGGTGTTGGTGTTTGTGGTGATGGAGATGGTGGCGAAAAATATGTTGACGGTGTTGGAGATGGTATCGATTACGGTGGTGGTGATTTGTGGTGGTGAAGAAAGGTATGTTGATTGTGGTGAAGAAAATTTCAGTAACGGTGGTGCTGGTGATTCGATGATGATGCTATTGGTGGTGAAGGAGATGGTGGGGAAGAAGAAATCAATGTTCTCAATGTTTAAAACTGAATTTATAATTGATATTATTTGAAGGGTATATTCGTCTGTTTTAGAAAAATGTATCATCCGTCCAATTCACCCTATTGAATAGCTTACTCGTCCAGTATAACCAGGTTTTTATACTTTCTGGGCATATGACCTATTTTCTTATATGATAGACTAGGACCAGGAATCATTGAATAAGTAGACATTTATATCCAAAACATTGAAACGGATGTATATTAAAAAGAATAATTATTTATTCAGATGATAAGACCCTGTTAAAAGATATTATTTTTTAGTGTGTTAAATTTAGACGAATTCAAATATAAACTGCATGATTGATAATATCGTTGGAAGGAATTCATACCCAAATTATAAAAACTCGCTTGGTACTCTGCAAAAATTGATTTGCTGTCTCAGATAACTTAAGATGTGAGCCATCACATGAGTATTAGTGAATCTCCTTTCTTATCCACGAATGAAGTTCTGGATCCCTTGACAATGCAGCAGTATATCCAGCACTCAATCTCAAAGTGACACTCAACCTCCCTCAAGATGCTGGCCCTTTTCTGTGACCAAATCGATTTACCTCCCACTTTGCGTCTTCACTGACATATGGGTCCAACACCCACAGTGGATATGCCACTTGTTCATTCATTCTCATTCACAAGTTCTCAACGCGTTCATGTTCATTTTCTTAATTTCTCATTCACAAGTTCTCTTATGCCCACACAACCTCTCAACGCCCATGTACGCGGGCAAACAATAAACAAAAAGACAAATACAAGGAACGGTGAACATCACGAATAAATACTCCTTCCGAAAAAAGGTATTATCATTTTTTTAATTTTATCTAAAAAAGAGAATAAATATTTTGTGTTAGGAAAATTAGTCGGATGAAAAGTCACACCTAGCCTTCCCAGCAGGCCATGTATGGAAATCATTGGTACCATTACAGGCATAATGCACATCAAAATTTAGGTGCATCCAAACTTGCGAAGCAGAATTGTTGTTTAAATGGGAGAGAGTTTCATGATCCTTGGTACATAAGGCACATGTGTTTATTTCCGGTAATATAACTGCTACTCTCGTGCATGCTATTGTGCAGCCTTCCAGACAAAGGTTTTTATTGAAATGATGTTGCGAGACTGATACAGTCTACATGACGTACCAGCTAGTAATTGGTGACTATAACATTCATACAAGTGATTCTGGATACCTCTTTTACACATCTTACCAACTTCACATGCCTTTGTTTTTCTGTTCTCCTTAAAATTGGAGATAGCGGTAGCTCAAAAGTAAATCTCTCTCATTTCCACCATTGCTTTTCCACGAAAGAATAAGTAACAAATTTGATCCACAGTTTGATGAGTCCTTTTCAGTTTTCAATTTCCAACTAATAATGCATCCATTATTATTGATTGATCCATCAAGAAAATTCCATGAACCAATGCTATCCAGACACCTAATAAAAAGAGTGACCCAAAACAAAAGACTGGTAGATGTGGCCAACGCCCTATGGTATGCATTATCACCCCTTCAGTTACAAGGCAACATCAGAGGGTGGGGCTGGAAAGAGTCCTACGTTCTCCCCCATCCCAAGAAATCTGAGTTTTCTCCGGTGAGAATTCTTTTCGGACGCACAGTTTTTAGTTGGTTGTGAAAGCCGTGTTCAGTTTTCACCCCGAATGATCAGATGTGGTTCCACATCACCACGGAATTCCCATGGTGGATTAAGAATTATTTGGGTTGGAGATGCTTGCGTAGGCAGTTCACCCAAGGGATTATTCAAAAATCTCTTTTTTAGTCGTGCAATTTTTGATTTAGTAGTATCATAACCGATCATCGGAAAATATAAATAACATTTTGTTCATTCATTTAATTTAGACAAATTTTATATTTAACAAGTGTTTTAACAAATATTATCACAATCATCCATATCTCCAATGGTTGAATATGATACTGCTAGATCAAAAATGTTCGAGTAACGCGGCGAGTCAGAATTTTTCTTCCTATTCACTCATAGAATTGAAACTGACTTCCAGTGACCAAATCTATCGTTTGATCATGCCTGTTCGTGTGTGTTAGTGTTTAGAAGCTCGTCACTTACATTAAAAGATTGGAAGACAAAAAGTAAAGCCAAGTGCATGGTTATAAATGAAGTGGGGGGCTTAAATGATAATACAGGACTGAAACAGACAAAGCATATCTGGTAAACTACACACCAAAGATTCCACTATTTTTAGGCCACATGATTCTCTCTATTACAAAGACTGAGTTAGTTTTCTGTTAGCAAAAGAAACTCCTCAGAAAGAGAGACAGATATCATTACAATTGAATCCTTACTTCTTGTTTTCCATCTTCCTCTTTTCAGGAGAGGGATTTCATAAACCTGCGAATTGAGGCAAAGGTTTTCTGGAGATTCGAGTATTCATTTCTAATACTAATATTCTCCCCCTCTGATTTCTCTCCTCCTCAAAAGATGCAGCAATAAATTTAGATAAATCCGGTCTAGGGGTTGTTAAATTTCTTCTGCTTCAAGAGATAGATATATACTATTGTTGGTTAACAATGGAGAAGAAAGCAACAGGCAACATTTTGATGCATAAGTACGAAGTGGGGAGAGTTCTTGGTCAGGGTACATTTGCAAAGGTGTACCATGGAAGAAATCTAAAAACAGGACAAAGCGTTGCGATTAAAACGATCGATAAAGAGAAGATATTAAGAGTAGGAATGATTGATCAAACCAAGAGAGAAATATCTGTAATGAGACTCGTTCGGCATCCGAATGTGGTTCAGCTCTATGAAGTCATGGCTAGCAAAACCAAAATCTATTTCGTAATTGAATATGTTAAAGGTGGAGAGCTTTTTGATAAGATTCTGAAAGGAGGAAAACTCAAAGAAGATATTGCAAGAAAATACTTTCAGCAATTAGTAAGCGCCATCGATTTTTGTCATAGTCGTGGAGTTTACCATAGAGATCTTAAACCGGAAAATCTCTTACTTGATGAGAACGAGAATTTGAAGATTTCTGATTTTGGGTTAAGTGCTTTGTGGGATTCAAGAAGACAAGATGGTCTACTTCATACTACTTGTGGAACACCAGCTTATGTTGCACCAGAAGTGATACATAAGAAAGGTTATGATGGAGCAAAAGCGGATATATGGTCATGTGGTGTCATTTTGTTTGTTCTAATGGCAGGTTACTTACCATTTCAAGATTCAAATATAATGGAGATGTATAAAAAGATTAGTAAAGGAGAATTCAAGTGTCCGCATTGGTTTAAGCCCGAGGTACGTAAGCTTCTCTCGAAAATCCTTGATCCGAATCCGCATAGTAGAATCACTGTTGCAAAAATCATGGAGAATTCATGGTTCAATAAAGGATTCAAACCAATTGAGAGCCACCTTGAAACTTCAAAACAAGACAGGGTACCAAGTTTTGGAGACATAAATGAAGCATTTGGCCATGGTACAAGTAGTTGCGATGGGGAGGAAAGTTCAGAAGAAAGACAGAGTATGAAACCCACTTGTCTTAACGCATTCGATATCATATCTCTATCTGCTGGATTCAATTTATCACCCCTTTTTGAGAAGGAAACTGATCAAAAATCCGAGTCTCGGTTCACAACGACAAAATCCGCATCCACAATCGTTTCAAAATTGGAGGAAATAGCAGAGACGGAAAAGTTTAAGGTGATGAAGAAAGATGGTGGAATGGTGAAGTTGGAAGGAAGCAAATCAGGAAGAAAAGGACATCTTGCAATTGATGCAGAGATTTTCGAGGTCACTCCGTCATTGTTTTTCGTTGAGGTAAAGAAAACAGCCGGCGATACATTGGAATACCAGCAATTTTGTAACCAAGAGCTCAGACCTTGTCTCAAAGATATATTATGGATTCCACAACCGCAAGGAGGTGCTCAGCAGCAGCCGCCGCAACCACCATTACCTGTTTAGATTTTAATTATTAATCCCAAAGGCATAAAGTAGAATTTATTTTTATTATGGTTCATGCTCGCTTCTCTAATGGAGCTGCAAGCCTGCAAGTCCTTTTTCCTTTTCTTATAGAAATGGAGCTGGAAGTCTCTTTGACCGGAAATGTTCATGAATTCAAATATAATGGAGATGTTGTTCTCTCAATAAAACTGTTCATCAACTCCTATTTTCAGGATCTCTGGGTCTTGTTGTCAGATTTGTTCAATTTGAAATTTGGTGTAGTTTCGCATTCTACAAAATTTTGAATATATCTACCAAAATCAAGATGCATCATGCAGTTTGCACAACTGTGCAGAACATAGTGCCTTGCCTTCTACTCACTCCACTCATTGCATTAATGACCAGCAAAACAAAAAAAAGACGGTCAATTTGGAAATTGCACGAGAAGATGCATTACAAAACTAGAACATAGCAGGACTAGAAAAATAGCCGCCTCCCTCTCTTTCTGTATACAGAACTATTTGCCAAAATATACATCTTCTAAAGAACCGATCAACTTCAAAAGTTTGTAACCCAGCTTCAATAGAATTTCTAGTGTTTACGATCAAAATTCGCTTGCCAATCTTACACAGAACAAAACTATGGCAACAAATGAGCTTATAACTCAAAAAAACTATATGAACCACTTAAATTGGCTTACCTATTTCCCGCATTTAGCAGATCTAAAAGCAACTACTATTTTTCCCAATAGTTTCTGAAACAAGATGAAAAAGCATACCATTGTCTGCGGCTAGTAAATACATCCACAGTAGGTAAGAAAGACATAACCTTTTATCTTAAAACCAGAAGGCAGCTCAGAGAAAACCAGTTAAATTTGCAAGGGCACCAAGCCAACTAAAGTGCCTTAACAGTAGAATATCGGTATGCCTATTCTGACTCCATCCAACAAATCTTACATATTTCAAAATCTTAAGCGCTTCAACAGCAGCCTGATATAAGTCAGGGTTACGCCATATGATTGTCGGTTAGTTTTCACAAACGTGAAGCATCTCACTCATGTACATTCGGAGACTTGAAAAGGCTAATGGGCAGGGACTTTTTCTCTTCGCTCAGACTAGAAAACCACTTCCTTATGACATCGCTGTAATGACTGGCAGGAAGTCCTTTACCCTGAATGATATCTTCAAATTCGATAGAGAGCAAACCAATCAAAGCATGTATAGCGGCAAATTGAGTGGGAAGACCCCATTTTCTTTCAGAGTTCGGATCCAAAAAGGAAGATAACAGGCGTCTTAGATCCTCTTCAACTTCTATCTGCTCACCACTATTGTGATCCCCAAGCCTGAGAATAGAACACAAAGTAAATTAGAATACATATCAACTACACACATATCCACAAGGAGAATTATTAGTGGATCCTATCACCCTAAGCAGTAAATATTGTATTTGTTTCACAGAGAAGGATTTGTTAAAACAGAATAAGGGTTAATCAGCACAAACACAAGTTCTTTTTTATCAATTCATCGTGAGAAACGGCTAAAAGACAATCCCAGCAAGGAATAATAACCAAAACATCTTTAATGATTTAACGTATGCAGCTGCTAACAACAAACGCATGATAATTGTTAACCAATCAGAAAGTAAGCT
Source organism: Papaver californicum (assembly GCA_023531435.1). Lineage (NCBI taxonomy): Eukaryota > Viridiplantae > Streptophyta > Magnoliopsida > Ranunculales > Papaveraceae > Papaver > Papaver californicum. The sequence continues at coordinate 384,591 of JAJJMC010003097.1, forward strand.
AAGCAAGACTAATCAGACGCACCTTCCCAGTTGACCAAGAAGAAGAAGAACAGCAGTTGTCAATTCCTCAGAGACACCGGAATACAACATCTGAAGAAGTCGAGGGATAGTGTTGCTGCATGTCCACTTCCAACTCTGATAAAGATAGAGAAAGACTCGGGTCAAATATCAAATCAAGCAATGAAGTATAACTAGGGATAAATAAATAAATGAAAGACAAAAATGAAACCACAGGTCCACAGTTACAAAAGCAGTGATCCCGCTATCAGCAATCTATGACTGAGAAAACAGTGAAAAGGCCTACAGATAAAACATGTAGAATCCCTTGATTATTAGAAAATAACAGACATCAAGTAACAAGGAAGCTGATGCACATACCACACAGTGCGACACTAGTTCCACCAAAGAAAGATAGTCATTGGCGCTATACGAGATCCCGTTGACATCAGAATAAGATTCAAGGCACAGTTCATCCTCAGGGCACTGTTCATCTCTCAACGGACCAGAAGCATCAGAATTTGATAAACCCGCTAAGATAGAGTAGCAATGAAGCTTTTTCAAAAGAAAAGCCATAATTTTATCTACAGGAACTGCACCTTCTGAAAACATGCAATGTGCACATTGAGGAAATCGAGGTTGGCTTTCACTAGTAGATAGGAGATTCGAAACACATATAGTACAAGCCCTTTCATCACCTTTCTCCAGAAGTACAACTAGAGATTTAATAACAGTCATAATCAAACTGTAGCCATTGGAGGCGAAATACTGCTTTCCACATATGGAAGCGAAAACATGGAGCACCGTCAGAGAAAAATAAGAATCGGATATGTGCTTCTGAATAATATCATATGATACTTCACAAACAAAACCCACATCGCCAATTGCTGCACATATAGATGCCATGATGATGCTTCCAATCACTAACTGCTCAACTGTAGCCGTTTTAGAGGACACTCCTAGGTTTATGCCATTTACAAAAAGGGTGACACTCCCAGAATCACGCGAAACAAACTGTTCATGAGATAACTCATTGTAAAGCAGCACTTGTCTATCTGTGAGGAAATCATGAATGAGTCTAGGTACAGCGTCCATCTCCCATAACTCCAAAAACATTCGCTTCGTCTCTGAATCACACATTACTGCCAGAAAAAAAAACAATATTATTAAGTTATGGAGATCAAACATGAAATACTACAAACAAGAAAGAAGAATAGAGCTACATAAAGGCAAGAGGAGGGTAAGCTTGAGAAAAACCTGTTTGCATGTGTTCCATGAAAGAAGCCGAGCAAACAGAAAACTCTTCACTCAAAAAGTCTCTGGATTTCATTGAGATGATCAAAGAGAAGTTGTAAAGCAACAACGAAAAGAATGTGCAGGCTCTCTCCCTGAAAAAAGAAAACCAACAAGAAGAAAATTAATCAATAGAACACCATAATAGTCAAAACCGAAACGAACAGAACTAATAATTTCCTAACGCACGAAAAGAGGGGAGAAATTGGTAAACATCACTTACTCGGGTAGAAGATCTTGTTCCATAGAAAGAGCAAACAGAATCTTGTCAAGAACCCAATCTGCCTGAGGAACCATTGATACCTTAGATATACAGGCTTCACTTGCAGAAATTATCCTAGAAATGCTGCTTTCATTCTTAGTATCTGAACAAACAATATATTTTGAAATTCTCTTGCATGTAGATCCACCATCACTTGCACATAGAAAGGTAGACTCAGGAATGGATGTCTGCTGTATCAGCTGAGTTTCAGCAGTTGACACAATGACTTGACGGGCAGAAGGTTCTCTCAAGTCTTTAGCACTATGTAAGTCATCATTGTTCTTCAGCAGTGTCTTTGTTTTACTGGGAGTCACATTCAGATGCATTAACGAGAAATCATGAATTTCAGAGTTTCCAGATTTCAACATGTCGGAATCAATTTCCATTCCAATGACATTTAAGCTGCAAGATGGCAACTTGTTCTCTACAGTATTGCCCAATTCACTGGACAAGTTTTGCTCTGATAAATAGTTGCAGTTATCTTTCTCAGATTCTTCAACGTGCTCCCAGTTGATTTCAGGCAGTGTAGGCGATTGAGGCCTTTCTATTGCCATCCTATATCTCTCCTCGTCAGCTGCATTATCCAAGTCCAGCAATTTCATAAAATCCACATCGGCCAAGTTTTCAAACCAAGAAATATCATTTTCATTGGTCCTAATTGCATTAACTGTTTCATCCCTACAGGCTAGAACATTTTCAGGGAACTGGTTCACATTTGAAAAGGCTTGGGTGCAGTCTTTTACAAACCCATGCACTTTGATTGCTTTATTCCCTATCTGCTGCACATCAGCCTGTTCCTCGAGCAGCTTTTTCTTTCTTTTGGATCTGTGATTGTTGCCATATTGATCACCCTGTGATGTGGAAATCCGACACCTCCCATCATTTGAGACAATGGACTTCAGTGCTGGAGTCAGGTTGCTATTTAGGACTATCATATCATGTATAGTAGAGAGTTTACCATCTATACTCTTCAGTAATTTATTATCATCACTCATAAACTTAATGGATTCCACTGTATCTCGGGACCTCTTCCTTTTCCTGCTACGTGAAAGAGATATGCCATCAATTTTGACATTACCACGTCCACTTTGACTTGTGATGTTATTTTCAGCCACCACTCCAAGATTTTCGGCACACCTCAGTTTGGTTATTTTATCAGACACTATGGGAAAGTTGGGTCCTTTGCTTTTGTTCTCCGCTGTAACTTTTGGCGACGTTGTCAAAGAAAAATCACCTCTTCCCTGTGAGCCCACCAATGTTCTATCAGAAAAAGATGCGGTAGTGGAATATATGGCAGAGTTCTGTGACTTGTTTCTGGCAGAACCTTCCATCACAGATTCCAATTCAGAACTAATACCTGATAAAGGTTTGGTACAGCTGCAACCATACAATGCTAATGTTGCACCAACATTGTCATACCCATCCTTGGTTGTGTGAAGTGCTTTAACAACCTCATTTTCGCCTTCACAATACAGTTCACATGGTTTCTTACCTGAAAGCTTGCCCTTCAAGTTTGTATCTAGTACACACAATCTGTTGTTGATCTGCAATAACATGACAAGGCATAAGTATCTTTAGTAAAGTAGGAAATTCATATGCCCATAGAAGAGAAAGAAAGATAGCAACTCAGGTGAAATCATTACGCAAGTAGGTATCATTCAGTTAGACTAGAAAAAACAGCCAGCTAAGTAATAAACATGCAAAGAAAAGTAAGTTTTCTAAAATAATTGCCTAAAACGAAGTTTACAGTTGATAAAACTTCAAAGGTTCATCAGAAACCTGCATGATGTCTTCCAATTATAAATGCTATCACTGCCACCTAAAAACAAGTAACATTTTCTGAAATCAGATTTAATATGAAACTACGAAAGAATTACTTTTTATCAGCCTACGCTACAAGTATTCAAAAAATTTGAAGATACCAACCTTTGCTGAAGCATCTATACCTTCGTCTCCATGAGAGAAACAGCCGTCTAGTAAATTAACTCGATGACAAAATTGGAAAAGATCCTGTTTTAAGCGGCAGATTTCTTGCTGTAGCATATTATTTCGAGTTTTTTCAAATTTAGCCACCTTTTTAGCATGCTTTACATGCTTCTTTTCAAGCGCCAACTGTTTCTTTAAGAACACCATATTTGCATTTGCAGCCTCTGTTTTTACATTTTCAACTTCTCTAGCAGACACGAATTTCTTCTTCTGCAATTGCTTATTTTCCGGCCTATCCATCTCCAACTGCTTGGTTTCATGCTGTCTATCTGACTCTTCAGGACAGACCTTCTCCAACTTCTCCGTGTACATGATATCCTGAACCTTACTTTCCAATTCCTCACTCCTCTTTTTCTCCTCCTCCAACTTCCTAGACAATTCATCTGACCTATTTTTTTCATTCAATAGCTTCTTTCTCTCTTCTTCGGCATACCTCTTCTGTAGTTCTGCTTTTGCCATTTCGGAATCTGCTCTTTTCTTCTCCCTATCTGCCTTGTTTCTCTCAGCTTCTAGCTTTTTTTGTGCTTCTTCATTCTTTGATCTCTCTATACCGAGTTTTATTCTGGCTTCATTAGCCTCGGATTTCAAGGCTTCCAAAGTGGTCTTAAGTTCCTCAGCTCGATTTCTTTCCATATCAACCTTCTTTCTCTCTCCATCAATTATACTCTTTTCAGCTTCCAGTAACTTGAGTGATTCTAGAACTTTTTTCTTTTCTGCCTCAGCTTTCTTTTTTTTAGAGTCTCCTCTCTTCTTCTCTTTCGCCAGTAGTTCCTTGAGACAATTTATTTCAGCAACCTTGTCTGAGACCTGCTTTTTTATCAGATCTTTATCAATCAGCTGTTTTTCTCCATCCAATTTACTCTTTTCAGCTTCCAGTAACTTGAGTGCTTCCAGAGCTTTTTTCTTTTCTGCCTCAACTTTCTTTTCTTCTGAGTCTCCTCTCTTCTTTTCTTTCGCCAGTAGCTCCTTGAGACGATTTATTTCAGCTACCCCATCTGAGACCTGCTTCTGAATCAGATCTTTATCAACCAGCTGTTTTTGTCCATCCAATTTACTCTTTTCATCTTTCAAAAGCTTCAATGCTTCTGCAGCTTTCTTCTTCTCCGCTTCAGCCTTCTTTTTTTCAGCCTCTCCCCTCTTCTTTTCTTTCTCAAGAAGCTCTTTTAAACCACTTATTTCTGCTTCCCCTTCTGAAATCTGGGTCTGAAGCAATTCTTCATCTAAACCTCTTGAATAAGCACTTTCCTGTAAGGAGGTTATCTCTGATTTCAACTGCAGGATCTCATTCTCTAACTCTACTCTAACAGCAGATTCTTTAACTTTTGCCTGTTTCTCCTCCTCTAACGCTGTCAATGAAAACTACCCATATTAAAACATAATCCAGTAAAAAAAAGAGGGTTGCATAAACATATATTCCCTAACAATTTTATTATTCGAAGACATTTCAAAATCTAAGTGTGTTTGTTACCGTTTTATAAAACAAAGAAAACAGAAAACGCAAGAAAACACTTTTGATAGCTATGATTTCTGAAAATGTTTTCTATCTGTTTTTTGTTTTCGAAAACAAAAAAACGAATAGTCGTTTCTTTGTTTTCTTTTTTCTTCTTTTTTAACTTATAACTAATTTTTAAAAAATATATTTTTAAAAACTGTTCTACCAAATAGCTTTTTAAAATTTATTATAAAATAAAAACAAGAAAAAGGGTATGTTTTAAAAACACTAGAGAATGATTTTTGAACACAGTTTTATAAAATGGTACCAAACACGCCAGTTCATAGAACTAGGTGCAGATTAAAAATATTGGGCGCACTACAAGTCCGCAACAAAAATCACTCTTTTACTAAAATCAAATGCACAAATTTTGATCCCTAAACCAACAAATTGAAAAAACATTCTACTAACCTTTTGAGATAGTAAGATTCTCAGCCTGAATTTTATTGATATGAGCATTAAGAAGCTTCACAGCTTCTCGTAGAGCATTCCTTTTCGCTATAACCTCGGAGCATTGAAATTTCCACTGATTTCACACACAAAAGGAAAACAAAAAAACAAAAATTAGTTGAGATTCCAACAAAATAGAAACAATGAAAAGCCACAAAGTTAAGTTGAGAAACTTTACCACAGAACAACAAGGATTCACTACTGGTTCTTCCGCCATTGCTAACACAAGAAACAAGAAATGATTAGGGTTTTGTTTAGATTTTTAGGGTTCATAGCATAATAAGAAGAGTATTTATACAGATAGGCGAGATGTGTACGAGTTAGGGAAGGCTATCGTATTCCTCCAGCAGTAGACGAATCCGCCATTAATTCACGAAATCTGAAGCTCTTCTTTTTTGGAGAGAGCGAAATTAAAACCCCTTTGAGAAAAACCCTATAATTTCGAAGTGATATAAGGCGGTATGCGAGGAAAGAAGGTGACTGACCGACGGAAAATTGGAGGTGAACTGGACTTCCCAAATTGGCTTTGATGGGTATATAAACCCTCTGTTGAGGGTGAACGACACTCACGGTATGCTATTATTCTTAATTAATGGTCAACGTTTCGAGAAAACAAACGTGGACTTTACCTCTACGCATCCAAGGGCCTCTCAAACCCATAGGATTGTGAATCATGATTGCTAATGAAGGGACCAGATTTGCTGATTAGGGGATTACACACTTTGACCATTGGCAAAGATGGATGTAGTGTGTCTCATCTAAGAGGCCTGATTTCTTGTCAGGACTTGATAATCCTTTCCAGTCCTACTATAGGTTCAGTTGATGCATACTGGTTAATGAAATGAATTTTTGAATAAATAGAAACTGCATTACGAAGTAACAAGGACTTGTAAGAATACAAGTAAGATTTTGTTCTTTCACTTCAAACGATACTGAGGCTACATAATGTTGAAGACCTATCATGTGGTATTCCCCTTTTAAGGAAACAAGAAAGCCACAAATCCGGTGCGTATGCATAAGAGCTTGTATATATATAGAAATCGACACATGATTAGGAGGTTCAACTGAAATAGTTTAACAATCTAGGAAAGTCTGCAGTCTGTAAAGCATCAATAACAGTTAATTAAACAAGCGAATGAGGAAATATAATGCATCCAATTCATCATCCGGGCTCTTCAAAGCCAAGCCAACATCATCAATAATGCTTACCATAGGGCTGATTTTTGTTTCTCGCAGCGCCCAATATATCCAGTTCTTCCAGGTTCGTTGTGGTTTCCCAGTTGACTGCCTTTATTGCGGCGCTGGCTCTGGTTCTCCAGTCTTAGTGCTTGATATGCAACTCTCCTTGCACATACGAGTAACAGTAGTATATGGAGGAACATGTAGCCGTTCTTCAAAAATATTCCTAACGGCATTAACCATTTCTTGTACATTTGCAACCCCGTCGTTGTAACCTGTAAGCGCGTCATCGTTCCTGTAAAGAAATTGCATTTGCTTATTCCCAATCCAGAATAATTCTTTACAAGCTCTTGGAATCCCACTGTCCTTTGAGTTAAAAACTAATTTCAGCAGTTCTTTTCTGCTTTTCTCGATCATTCCTCTAGCTTTCTTTAGGGCCTCTTCTTCGGTAACATTGCCAGAACTCATGAGCAGCGGAACGGCATTTATCATCTTTCCGGCCTTAATTTCTTTCTGTAGCATACATATACACAAAATGAATATCATTATTGTCTTTCCAGATTACAAAATCATGTTTCGCTCACTTATAACAAACTCATGATTCTGCTAATCATTCTGTAAAGCTTGTATTACTCATTTAATACTATAATATTGTTGGATTGGTAACTTTTTTTTGCTGAAATTTTGGGTTTATTTTTTTCACATGTAATATTTAAAACAATCTGTCAAGCACACAAAGAAACTTTCAGGAAATTATTTTTGACAAAGAAGAACAAAACATTTCTACTGTGTTTGCAGATTAGATTTCTCATATTCACGCACGTATAATGCATGCATGTACGATCGAAGAACTAATCCATATTAATAAGATATACTGCCACATGTGTTGGTTTTGTGAAGGACAAAGAATTAGAGAGTACCTTTCAAGTTTGGATATCATTTAGGAGACGCCCACATGTACTCATAGCCTTAACTAGGTTAAGGTACTCTGTGTTGTGAAGAACCTCCATAGGAACATCAGACCCAATAAGATAAAGAGCTGGAAGAACTATAGGCTCCAAAGTGATAGTGACACATGCATTTGTCATATATTCTTCAAATGTCGGTACCAATTTGTTATAGTACCACTCTGTTTCTTTCACGTGGCCTTTAATAATGAATGCCACTGCCAAATCAAAAAATAATAGGACTATTTCATCACAAGAGATAAGGAAAAGATATTAGTTACAGACAATTTTACCATCTGAACTAGTTGGCTAGTGACTCGGTATCCTTTCCGTGAGAATACTTCTTCTCCAGAGTCATTAATTGTATTTTGAAGTGCTGACATTATTATCTCCACATTTTCAGAATAAAAATCAGTCGCTGAAATTCCATTTCGCCACCTGTTAAAGTCATGAGATTGTAGTATATCAATTTCTTCCTATAAAACTACCATGGAATGAGTCTGTGTCAGACCCATGCAGTGCAGATCAACCATTAACATGGAAGATTAATTTGTTGGTGCATGCACGTTACAAATGACCTGAAGGTCTAAACAATCAAACCCCAAGTAGAGTCACAGAGCTTGGTAAAACACAACATTAAAGTAAGTTGGACAAAGGGAAATCATACTTTTCAAAGAGTTCAACAAGATTTACTGGTTCTTCTCTAGAACCTCCACCGTCAAAAAAGTCATCAACCGCAGTGTCTAGGATACCACTTTTTGAGCATAACAAGCGGATAATTCAGGTGAGAAAAGTGTCGCCGCAGAAAAGAAGTGAATGAAATTGAGTGTGCTCAATGCCTTGTATAAAACTTCAGCTTATCTAATCTGTTTTCTTTAATCCACCTGTTTACATGAATGACAATGCCAAACTTGATTTCTACAAGCCTTACGTTTTCATTTTTGATGCACTACAAGATATCCCTCTTCCTTGTTTTCTTAAAAATATCGTTACAGAAAAAGAGGTACCTCTCAAGTTGTTGAAGCTCTTTGCGCTGTATTGACTGACATATATTGAAGTCTTCAACAGCCAATTCCAGGAAATCCTTACTCTCGATGTTTGAGGACCTAATAATAATCAAAAGTATCCCGATAGATTCATAATTTGTGTAAAGTCCTCTATTTAGCAATAGTTTATATCGTGTTTTTTTTCACTGCCTCAGGCAATGTACCTGTATGTAGTCTTGAGAACGCTCAAGTTATCTGAGTTATAGTGCTCCACATTTCTGTTGTTCTCTACGCGTTCTAATTGGGCGTAAAAGGGAAACTTAAGAGCGTAATCCACCTGAAACATCAAAAACATTAGTTGTCACAATGCTAACTAGCCATTTCTAACAGTATATGTTTATATATGATAGTGTCATCTAATGGAATCATAGCGTTAAGCAGCAAGGGCAGACATAATACTTACAAAATTACAAGACCTGGATCCATGTGCAGATAATTATATTTTCGAATGTTATTACTAATAGCACATAATTGTTACACCTCTCTTACACTACTATTAAGTACGAGATTACAAGTCTGTAAGTGTGTTGTACACACATATGGGTCAGGTACAGGAGTGTGTTGTGCACATGTGTATGTCAGGTGTAGGTTAGCCTCTACAGGCTGTTATAGGTGCACGTTAGTTTCTTTGTCAGTTAAAAGCAACTTTCCCTTTCAATTGTAAATTAACTTTTCTGATTCAATTGAATGCTCTTCTGTGAAGAGAATTTCTTCTTCTTCATCTTCTTTCATGGTATCAGAGCAACATTAAGTTGTGATTCTCATTTCTTCCGCTGATTCATTTTCTCATACTTTAACTTTTTTCTTGTTCTGTTTCATGATTTGTGAGTTTACAGAACCATCTTCAACAAACATGGAGAATCAAACTTCAAACTCTATTTCTAGGGTCTCTTTAAATCATCTAACAAACTTTGTTACCATCAAACTCAAAGATCATAACTACATTACCTGGAAAAATCTCATGCTTCCAGTTATTCGAAAGTACAAGATTCAGAAGTTTCTTGATGGAACCTTCATTTGTCCTGTTCAATACACATCAAAAAGAAATCAAGAAAATGGAATTGAAAATCCATTGTATACTGATTGGCTTGATGAAGATGCTACAATCATGATATGGATTCATTCCACAATCTCAGACACAGTGATTGCATACTTCTCCAGATCTACCTCTTTTCATCATCTCTGGACTAGCATTAAGGAGAGATTTGAAAGATCATCCTCAACTCACTCTATCCAACTGCGTACTAAGTTACTAGCTCTTAAGCAAAGTGATAAATCAATTCCTAGTTTGATAAATGAGATTAAATCTCTTTCTGATCAACTAGCTGCATCAGGTGAGATTATCTCTGACCAAGAACTAGTTGTTATAACTCTATCTGCATTAAACTCAGATTACATACTTTTTGCAACTGTTATGAGACATAGAAATCCACCTATATCCTGCATTGAACTACACAATAATCTTCTCATTGAAGAAGCAATGATTACTGACAGTAATAAATTTTTACTGAATGAATCTGCAAATATATCCTTTGCTGCACATACATCCAATTCAAGATACTACAACATAAGTTTTTGAAGCAGATTTCCTAGTCATCACTCTCATTTTATGAGACCTAGCAGGCCTCCTAATTTCCAATATGGCAGATCTTTCACTCCCTTGTCATCAAGTAACAACTCAGTCTCATCTCAAGTTAGCTCTATAAGACCTAGCAATTCTTTTCAACCCTCATCCTCTTCAAATCTTGTTTGTCAAATATGTGGAAAATCTAGTCATAGTGCTCTTGAATGCAGAAACAGGCTCAATTTTGCATATCAAAACAATCACACTCCACAACATTTGACTGTTGTGCTAGCTTCTGCAAATATAATGGGTGAAAATCCCTGGTATGCTGATACTGGTGCAAATAATCATATTACACATGATGAATCTGAGATGCAAGGTGTTTCTTCTTATGATGCTGCTGATGAGATTCAGGCAGCAAATGGAAAAGGTATGCACATAATTCATACTGGTTATTCTTTAAAGTCTACACCATCTTACATTTTTACTCTTAATGACATTCATCTTGTACCAACATCTGCTCAAATCTTTTGTCTGTTCACAAGTTTACTTCTGACAATAATTGCTCTATAACTTTTGATTGTTCTGGGTTCTTTGCGAAGGATTTGTCAACTGGGAAGACACTTTTGCAAGGCCCACACAAAAATGGACTATATCCAATTTATTTCCTACACCCTTCTTCAAATAAAGCTCTCTCTGCTGTCACAACTACTGTTTCTCCAGAAGTTTGGCATAAGAGACTTTCTCATCCTTTCTTTCAAACATTTCAATATGTGTGTAAGTCTTTATCTACAAATAAGGTAATCATAACACCATTTTTTTTGTAATGATTGTCAACTAGGAAGGAGTCACAAATTACCATTTACTATGTCTACCCACTCAAGTTCAGATTCTTTAGCACTTTTACATCTTGATCTTTGGGGTCCATGTCCTATAACATCCCTCTGTGGTTACAAATATTATGTGAATATAGTAGATGATTTATCCAAATTTTGTTGGCTTTATCTTCTTTATGATAAATTTGATTTCAAGAAAATATGATTTCAATAAAATGTAGTTCCAACTTTAAAAAGGCAGGGAAAGATTTAATGATTGATTACCCGAATATATTTTGGACTCCTTGTGCTGCTCATTACGTTCAGTTGATGTTAGAAGAGCTTGGTTCCAAGCTCCCACGAATCAAGAAAGACGTGGTATTAGGTAAGAGACTCGTTAACTATATTTATGCTCACTTTCAAGTATTGAGCTTGATGAGGGAAATGGCAGGTGAAGACTTACATAGGTCCACAAAGACTAGATTTGCAACTCAATACTACACACTAGAAAGTCTTCAAAAGTATAAAACTCCTTTGCAAATGATATTTGTGAATGATAAGTGGCGAGAAGTAGGTTTGTAAAAGAAAATGTAGGAATTAATATACTTAAAATTATTACAAGTAGTACATTTTGGGCAGATGTTGATTACTCTTGTAGTGTGCTAAACCCTTTTGTTAAGGTTGTAAGGTTAGTGGATATTGATCTCAAATCTACAATGCCTTGTTTGTTTGATGCAATGAGAATATCATGGGATCAACTCGAGAGGAATTTCAGTAAAGATAATGATACTTGGGCTATAATTAAGGATGTCTTTGAGAAAAGATTGAAGAAAAACTTTAATCATGCTCTACATTGTGCGGATTATTATTTGAATCCTTCAATATTCTACAAGATCGAAGCTCGTGAGATGGATAAGAACCAAAGTATAGGGAAATCAAAAAGGGTCTCCATACATCAATGCGAAGGCTAATAACCAATGAAGATGAACTGGATCAAGCTACCAGTGAATTGAGACAATATAGTGATGTTGTTGGGATCTTGGGAAGTCAGTCTTGCATAAGAAGAAGAGATAAAGATCAACCTCGTAAGTTTTTTATGTTCTGTTAGTTTAAATTTGATTACGTTTGTGTTATATAACTTTGTATTGACTAACTACTTTGTCTGTATTTATGAAGATGATTGTTGGATTACATATGGAGGAATTGATGTCCCATGCCTACAAAAATTTGCAATCAGGGTATTGAGTCTGACTTGTTTTTCTTCCCCATGTGAGCGAAACTGGAGCACATTTGAGAATATAAGAATTCTCATATTTTATGTTCTTGATTATGAGGCAGACAGGAATACGATCACATATAAATGATAACTCTATGGGTATTTTTATATGTTTCAAAGAAGCCTTAATTTCACAGCAATGTCAGAGCAGTTATTCTGATTAGGTTCCAGAAAATTGCATGCAGCTGCTACTACAAAAATGACATTTCTCTAACTTCTCAGTGGTTATGGTGAGTCTCACCATCACCAACCATGTGCAAGTTGATGGAATGATCTTTACTGCGAGAGTGTGTTTTTGTGTTACTCACTTTTCCTTTTTTGAACCAATGTCACCTATCTATTTTGTCATCTGTTTACAGAAGTTTAAAGGTTAATTGTTTGCGTCTCTAATGTTAGAAGAAAAATGGAAGCATCATCTTATTGTACCTCTGCTGGTATAAGGATTTTGTTTATTCACTGCTGCTCAATAACCTACACAATTAATCTCATCCTTTCGAGTTAATGTCTCATGATATGGAGAGTTGAGAGAAGCAGCCGTGTAGAATCTTATTTCTTGGTCGACTCTGTGCAATGTCTCAAGTCTGCTTTAAAGCAGCTTTATATGTGATCGCATTTATAGCTCTCTGAATTGTTAGGACTCCTAGGAGAAGATTGCATATATATTCATGACTCCTAGCAGCAGATCATATTGCTTACTGTCTGTTTTAGTTTTGTCAGTTTTAGTTTTATTTGCACAATACAACACTTCATACTGCTTACTGTCTTTCGTATTTCAGTTGAATTACTTATCTTTCGTATTTCAGTTGCATATTTACCTATTTATCTTTCGTATTTCAGTTGCACTCAAAGAAACGAAATCGCATAAAACAACAGAAATTACATGATAGTGCCTTTATCCAATATAACAAGAAATTGCAGCGTCGATACAAAGAAATCCTATTTTTCTGGATGAACGTTGATGGGAAAGCTCGTGATCCTATTTTTCTGGATGAACGTGATGAATGTGATTAATGGTTGGATTCACAAAATTTGGATGACTTGGATGTGGAAGGTGATAACTTAACTTTGGATGATACGTAAGAGATTGTTGGTGAAGTAAGTAGGCCAGTTCGTAGTTCTCGAAGTAAGTGTAATTATCCAACTGACACTGACCTTGATGGATATGATATTGATCAATTGATGTTGGACACTGATAGAGGACTACTTGGTGATGACTGGGATGGAGTTAATACATATGATAATATCTATAGTGAGTCTAATGATCTTGATTAGAATTGTAATATCCTTGTTTAATTAGCATTTTAGACGGTGAACTGTGAAGTTGTTCTTGTTTCTCTTGTGTTTCCAGTTTGAACTTTGTATGGATCTATATATTTTAGATGAGTACTAGTTTTTCTTTCTAAACTTTGTGAAAAAACGTTTGATACAAAGTGTTAAAATATATTTATAGTTATAAAATGTGAACTAGTATTTTTTTTATAAAATTATAGCTATAAAATGTGTGGACCGATATTTCGCCGATATTTGGAACCGAGATCTCCCTGATACAAAGGTGTACTAGTATATCGCTCTCGACCCGAAATCCGATATTGAGTACATTTGTAATGTCCAAAAATATCTCCACATCCATATCCAGCCAACATCAGAGCTTCAACAAACTGAAGTATTATGATTAACGTATAACTATAAAACCAGCATACACACTTACCTATATATTATATCCAAAAGGATTTGTATTTCACCCTTAAAATGTCGATCAATTCCCAAACTCTCAACATTGTCAACCACAGAGAGAGAGACATGGATATCAAGAGGGTAAGTTGTGGGAACTATAATAGGAAATAGAATAAATCAGTTGTGACAGGTTGAATGCAGATAGCTTACAAACTCTATTATAAATAAGATACTAAAAAGAGTTGATTACCCGAATTACCGAACTTTTCTGAAACTGAATTCAAGTAATTGAGGCAGTTAATATATTGAAGATGAACAGCAGCCTCTGTAGCAGATGATGAATTAAACAACGATCCATTCTTCCTTTGATACTTCATGATGTCTTTCCATTCATGATGTTTTCCTACGCCTTCTGCGATATACGCAAGATATAACTTGTTTCCTTCAGAGTTGGTTTCGGTAACTCTAAAGAAAAGTCAGTAAGAGATAAGAGCACAAATTAGTAGTTGAATATGGATTGAACATCATCTTGGAGCACATGCATTTAATTTTATATTCAAACCCAGAGCTTTAAAGAAAAGGATGTTTGCTGAAGAGAAAGGTAAAAGGAAACCAAAAAAAGAGGTTAACAAATGCTAGTAGACCTTCTGAACTCCAAATCTCTGTTCTGGAGCAAAGCATCTACAGCTGAAGTACTCAAAGGAAGATTTAAGCCCAAAATCTGAGCATGTTCAATCATACTAGGAAATATGATATGAAACCCAACAGGAGCATGTTGATTCTTATCATTGACTGATGAAAATTTAGATCCAAGATTCTGAAGGCCTGCAAGAAGTGAAACCAACTTAGAAAAATAAAAAATATATGTAAAACACATACCTTGTTGAGCATTGATACCAGTGGCAGCCATGAGGCATCCTTTAAATCTCCCTGTAAGAAAAGTCTCATCCACATAAACTAATGGACGAAGGAAACGGTAACCATGAATGCACACCTCGAAAGAAATAAAAAGACGAACAAACTTATTACTGCTCGGCTCAACTTGGAAATAAATGAAACTACCCTCGTTGGTACTTCGAATAACATCTACATACCACACCAGATGTGAATACGACATTCATCACCAAAAACATCCTCATAGACTTTCTCTCTGCTACTTTAAGCTTGATAATATTTCACATTGATACCATATTGAATTTTAAACATTTTTAAAAAATTAGAAGCTTTGAAACTTGGATCACTTTTGATATCGTCCTTGATCAAACCAGCAACAAAAAGACTACTGACTTTATAGTGGAGCCTTTTATATCCCAATCCACAGTCATGACTATTAATAAATTTCTTAACCTTGAGCATCCTGTTTTCATCATCAATAGCAGCATCCCTAAACTGCCAAGGGCAAGAATCTTTTTTGCACTTCCCATAGAACCTACTAGGTTCATTCTTGGTAACAAGAAGATTATACCCATACTTGAGCTCATATTTCTTCGCTGCAATCCGCACTTCTGCTATACCCCAAAAAAAACTTTACCAACTTCACCAAGCATTGATTCCCACCATCAGATCTAAGCGTCTTGCTAACAGATACAGAACCATCCTTAAGGAAACGAACAACAACTTCTTCAGGTTTAGTAACACACCTAGAAGATCTACTACCACTAGTAGAAGCATTACTACCAACTTTAATAAACAAATCAAAGCTCTTCTGAACTTTACAGTGGAAAAGAGGTGCAAAAGAGTTAAGTAACACATCAGAATCTACCCGAACAAGCTTATTTCGATCGTTAAAAAAGAAACTGAAATGGTGAGATAACAAACGAGTCCACATCTGGCAAACCAATGTCTTCAAAAACTCGATAGTTGTGTTGATATTGATATTACACAGATAGAGTATGTACTGCACCAAATGGGTGGGTCTTTACTTGGTACAACAAGTATGAAATGCACAGAACAATACTGTCGTCACAATTAGTTCTAAGGATCACCTGAAACAATTATCTGCAGTCTATACAAATTCCTTAAAACTGAGCACAAATTAGAACACAACAAAACTCATTCATTGACCACACTATCTAGCCATTTTCTGAAGCAACATGGAAGTGTCTGGGTGCACTCCCATTTTAATCCAAACGTCGAACAATCTTAACTCATTAAGAATAAAATTGGGTGTTTACTTTCATTAAAGTCAGTATTCCAATCAGTTAACAATAACATTAATGGAGTATTGACATTTAGTAATCAGTAAAATACTATCTTCCTTATAAAGATATTAGAACCTTTCAAAAATTAACCTATAACAATTGTTAGAAAGTCCTATGTCTGATCATGTTGGAATGTAATACAAACTAATTTTGTAATCTACAGGTACAATGGACTACTCATGTAACTCAGCTGTCGAACCCCCTATGCCGCACACAAGAGAACCTCCATCAAATGAATCTTTGTTTGATTGTACATACACTAATTATATGTTCGGTCATAATGTATATAATTTAGGTATGACACCGGATAACCTGTTTCCACTGAGATAAATCTCTGTAACTGATAGTAGATTTCCGAACGTCGAAGGAATTTCTCCACTGAGAAAATCTTAGAAGGGATACTAGATTACTCAAAGTAGTAGGAATGTTTCTAGTTAGATGATTATCTCAGAATTTACAAAAGACAAAATTAAATCAGTTAACAAAACTTAATATAACTTAATAAATTATGGAAAGCCTGTACAGTGGTTCCCATCCCTTAACAACATGTTATAAATTCACACCTACTTGAATCATATTAAACATTTGTGATTCGATGCTAAAAGCTTAGTGCCTTGTTGTATAATAGTAAGAGATTGAAACCTAGGAAAGGCGGTGAAGGTTACCCCAAACAAAAGGAACAAGAATAATATTGTTTCAAGCAAGGCAGAGGTGAATACATGGCTCTGATACCAAATGTAAAACCTAAATATGTATATTCTAGTCACAGAATGAATATACAGTAATTAAAGCGGAAGCAAAAGAAAAAGGTCAAATATAAATACCTCCAGCCATTGCTATTAGAAAGCTTAATCCTTCAAGCTTGCCCTGGTTTCTGAATTGATGTGAACTTCGGTGCCAAATCCTCCTTCTCACTTTTAGATGGTGTATACGGGATGAGAATGGTTTTGGTGACCTTCTGTTCAGTTTTTCTATCTTTCTGTAAAACTAACCCTAGCCATCATAGAGCAGTTACCGACAGATATAGAGTGAGGTGGTTTTTCTAAAGGTGGGAGAGAGTAGTGGGGGTAATGGGGCTAATGGATCACATATCCTTTTTCCCCTTATTTTAGCCCATATGGGAAAAATGCTAACATCTTTAGCATGCTCATTTGATATATATATCAAGGTCAATGCTTCCATAACGATTCGAACCTTAACTACCGGGCAATTCATGTGCAATTTGACAGAACAAACATATAATTGTCGAATGTGATTTTGAAAACACACAAAGGTAAAAAAAAATGAACGATATGAATTTGCAACAATTGTTTAGAGTGAAGTGATTTGTTTGTATTAATATACTTTGTTGTTTCTTTTATATACAAAAGTGTACAGTAAAGTTTCCATATTGGCAATTCCTGATAAAATGCGGAAAATACCGATGGGAGGTAAAATTATGCTATAGATTCTCCTAATGGGTGAGAACGTTGAGAAGTGAAACTCTATTTTTGATTAAACACCTGAAGACAGATTCAAGTCCAACTTCAAAATCTTGAAGGCTCATCTCTACTGCTTCCAATGGCTTCTTGACATCATTGACTTCCATGCCTTTGGATTTTAATGCGATATCGAACTTCATTAATTCACTAATTTGCTGTGCAGCACTTTTGGTGGACATCAACTTATAGATCATAGACTTGTTCTGTTTTGGTTCAGATACAAATGATAGAATGGATTCCAAAACTGCCAGAGTGGTAGCTTCAACTTCCTTTAGAAGACTGACATCAGCTACAAAGTCATTCTTTTTGTTGGCAGTTCTTTTAAGATCTGTAAGGCACTTTCGGATCACCTTGGTGACCTTCTTTCTGGAGGACATGTATGTGTCAACTTCATTTGAATGTCTACGGATGGATGATTGAAGAACTTGGAAAGATTGCTTCATTTGAGACAAAACATCCTTGACAGTGCTGCAAACATCCAACAACATGATAGATCCATCTAAGACTGTTTCCAGGCATTTCCCATCATGGGTAGAAAGGAAATCCTCAACAGATTCGTACAAGTCCTTGAGGCCAGCTAAATTGCTAGAGATGGATGAAGATGAGGTGGCTAGTTCTGAAGATCTTAATCGGCACAATTGCTCCTCAACTGCAAGAGTTAGAGGATGTGATTCCGTGGGTAAACTGATTGAACGAACGTGAAACGTTTTGTTTGAGGAAGCCATCGTAATTCGCTTTGGTTTGCAGAAGAAGATGTTGAAATGAATTTAGTTTTTCTTGATGAAAGGTTTACTAAGTTGCACCTTATATATACAAACCTAAAGGGAACATGAGGATTCTCATTGTCACTTCTTTCAGGTTGTCATGTGGCGGAACTACCGCAATTATTCCCATGTCTGTTGTTTGTTTGTCTCTTTTTGTCATAGCTTAAATCTGTACATTCTAATATATATGTATGTGCACTGTTTGTGCATCTACCAGTAATACCTGTCTTTAAGAACCTTAAGCATTGACCTTGCTAAAACAAGATTTTGGATGATTCCCTCTGTCACCTCTTTTTGTCTCCTCACATGATATGGAGAAGCCATTCTTTTCCTCTAAGATTCTACTTGGAAATTGGAATTTAATTCGTTGTCACAGCTCTAGGGGAATGCAATTAATGGTTAACAACCAACACCATATACATGGTGTAATATGATATTCTGTTCGTAAATAATGAAATGTATATATATCAAGATAGAGATGGTAACAGGTCACACCACACGGTTTGGTTTCGAAGATCTGAATTTACGAACATTTGGAATCTTGACAGCTCGAGTGCACGTATGAGATATTCATAATCGTCTTAGTGGTATAAGCAGATCTTGTATCCTATATGTTTCTTGATTCACAACATCAGCAATATCTTATGAATAAACTCAAGTCAATGGTGTTTTTAATGAGGATGAATCCATGGAATATCGAGTTGTTAGTAACACATAATTACTGAGTAATTCGTGTGCTTTAATATGTAACATGTAATTAGTGAATGTAAACATGCACCCACACAACAAATGAAAAATAGAAAGAATTTGAATTTTGCAACAAAATGATTTCTTGTATTTGTATACAAAATGTACAGTTAAAATTCCATGCGGCATTTCCTGATAAAATGCGGAAAATACCGACGGGAGGTGAATATATCTATGGATCTAATGGTTGAGAGTGTTAAGAAGTGAAACTCTATTTTTGATCAAACACCTGAAGACAGACTCCAATCCATCTTCAAGGTCTTGAAGGTTCATCTCAAGGGCAGCCAATGGCTTCTGCAGTTCTTTTGCTTCTAGAACTTTAGATTTCAATGCGACATCAACATTAGTTACTTCATTAACAACTTGTCGTGTTGCGCGTTTTGTAGTCAACTTTAAGACTAGTGACCAATTGCTTTGCTTTGGTCCAGATATGAAAGCCAAGACAGATTCAAAACTGCAAGGGTAGTTGCTTCAACTTCTGCTAGGAGGCTGACATCAGTGGCGAGATCATTGTTTTTGTTGGTGCTTCTTTTAAGATCTGAAATGCAGTTTTTGACGATTTTGCAGACCTTCTTTCTAGAGCTCATGTATCCGTCAAATTCATTTGATCGCCTTCGGATAGATGATTGAAGATTCTGGGCAGATTGTTTCATCATACACAAAACATCCTTAATAGTTCCACAAACATCCAATAACATGACAGATCTATCCAAGACTGCGTCTAAGCATTTTCCATCTTCAGTAGATAGGAAATCCTCAACACATTCATACAAGTCCTTTAAAACAACCAAGTTGTTGGAGATGGATGAGGTGAGATCTGCAGATCTCAATTTGCACAATTGTTCCTCAACTGCAGCAGCGAGGGGGTGAGATCTGGTAGGCAAACTAATTGAGCGAGTATGGTGAGCTAAATTGTTATAGGAAGACATTTTCAGCTTCTTTAGAAGAGAAAGAAGGTATCGAATATACAAGTTATGCACGTTGAAATATGGTTTGATGTAAGTTTGTTCAGTTGATGCTCCTTTTATACATAAGCTACAAGGTACACGAGGGGAACATATTCATGTGATGGGCCTTCCTCTATCTTCGCTGCTGTCTATGCACTGTGCCAACATGGCTGACAAATAGTTCATGTGGCCATGGGTGTATAATGTCAATTTAAATCATTCAATTCATGAATGGAGTACTACCAAGAAAGGTCAATGATACCTACATCCGTGGTTGTTCATCTCTGTTAACTTATCTACCTTTTCCAACATTTAGAATCTCGACAGCCTTGGGTTCCCTTACTATTATTAAAGTATACATGTCTTGCTATATCGGTTATATTCTCGATCATAAACAGATCTGCTAAATGCCTACATTATATGTTAACCTATGATTCCTGAAATATACATAACATGCATAGCAGTATTAGTTCGACTCACCAAGTACAACGTATAAGAACGATATAATCACTTAAAAACTTAAACAAGAGGGCAGATAAGTTGGTACCTTACTTAGGATTGTGGTGAGCTGTCCAGGGAACATTGAAGAACAAAATGATTCTTATAGTTCTTTGTCGGTAATCCTGAACTAATCAATGTGGCATTCATCATTTTTTTAGGGTTCGGTTCTTCCGTTCAGCCACACCATTAGATTGTGATGAATATGGAGGAGTGATCTCATGAATAATATCATGTTGTGAGCAAAATTCTCCTATAGGAATTTCATACTCACCACCATGGTCAGAGCTAACTCTTTTAATGGTAATATGTAATTGGTTTTCAACTTCAAGTTTATATATCTTAAAGGCTTCTAAGACATCGTCTTACCCCTGAGCAAGTATACCTGACAGTACCTAGTACAGTCATCTATGTCTACATTGCCCGATTGTTCTTAAACCAAAAATTTTTGAACCCACGAACAATCGGTCTTCATTCATGTCTACATTGGCCGATTGTCCTTGAACCCAATTTTTTTAAAAAAATATTAAAAATTTGATTCGAAAAGAAAATTGGAAATATTAAAATTAGAAAGATTTTAACTGAAAATAATTTAATAGTTCATCCATTTTAAAAATTCTTTATCCCCTCATCTAGATAGAAATATGTCAAATAAAATAGTCAGGCCTTAAATTAGTCAGGTAACCAGATGGTAAAAATTATATAATTATCAAAAATTTCTATCAGTGCATCTAACATATGACTTTCCCATGGTCATACTAACGTACCTTATTCATGCTTACTAAGATACTAACTTACCTTGCACATGATTCTTTTATTTTTCATGCTTATACCTATGTCTTTATAAGACGATGTAAAGCAATATAATTTTAAACATGTCGTACAAAACCAAACAACTAATCAGGAACAGTGTCGGAGCATGGCAATTTAGTTCTGGGGTTAAAACCTCTTTAAAGACACGGACATTCATTTCTACCCTATATATTTACACCCATAAAACATAATAATTATCTTAGGCCCAAGCCCATTTATACTCGTATCCAAAATCTTATACGGACCCATAAGCACCCTCTGGCTTCATCCCTACAACTAATGCCGTGTCCAATTAACGAGAGATTTGTACCTCAAAACTTCAAAGCTCATGGAATAGTGAATACTGTTACATGACTTACATCCCTATTTCCTACCGCAAAACCAGAGGGAAACAGGAGTTTAAGAGAACGTAGTGAAAAATAGTTCTCAGCACAGGGGAACCATTTATCTGCCCAGAACTTTTTCTCGATTACACTTTTAATTTTTTACTAAGAAAATTTTAATCGTCATATATGTTTACTTTTTTCAATAGTAAACAAAACTCTATTATCATTATCCTGAATCTAATTCTAACTGTTTTTGACTGAAGCACTCCTGCTATGGCTAAGGGCTGGCCGGGTACATGACACTTTCCTATTACCTAACCGTGTGGGACTATTATTACCATCCATTTATTTCTTCTTTTCATGGGTAGTGGTTGGTCCTTCAAATTTCTTAAGTGCTATAGCATGGAGACCAAATCTCTGTCTCGAGCTTACACGCTGAAAAGATTTTATATTGTTCTCTTCATACTGGAAATTATTGACTGCTCAATATTTTTACCAACACAGGAGATGTTAAACTTCAGTTGGATTGAGCTTAAACTGGTCACAGGCTCCAGTTCAACATAATGAGCAGGTATCTTCCAACGATTAATAGCAGATTGAACACCTTTTGGTGATGATGATGATGAATGTTCTACTTCTTTTTCCTATAAGTATCGAAAATTGCAACAAATTTTAAACGGGAGTGGGATGTTGGTTTTTCCAGTTAAAGAGAGATTGAGGGTTTAGTTTTAATAATGTGCAGTTTTGACGGTGATGTGTTGAGGAAGAAGTGAAAATGTTGATGGTTATAAGAAGGGGGGGATTAAGGCAAGTAATAACGAAGAAAGTAGGGGTTGCAATTAAGTCATAATCTTGGTTAAGTCATGAATTTGTTATTCAAATATGCCGTCCTCTTTGAATGGCAAAGATGAAAAGAATTTAAAATAATCCCCACAAGATAGATTGGATCCTTCTTTTCGAGAATTGATCTAAGCCTTTCTTTTCTCTCATGGGCAAGGATGCAACCAGTGTGACTCTCATGGGGCTGTAGCACAACCATAGCTTGCATAAGCTAAACTGTCCACTATGCCACTATTGCTAGAGAAACCAATTTTCTACCATGAAATGTGCATTAACTGTCCAAATGGTTAGGCTTATCGGTTATAATTAACCACCTATATCGCTTTATAAGACGAGCAAATAGAAGTTCGGAAGTAAGCTTGAGCAGTACCTGATCTCATCAGGGAGTACTTGGCTGCTGCTCCGTCACAAAAAGAGCAGCTGCTCCTATTTCATGTGTGAAAGGTATGGATCTGGGCACGTAAATCCTTTAGCAGCACCGGATCCTGTGACTAATTTATGACTTCAGCTCCAACGACATATAATCTGACATCATATGTACTTATGCGCCACACCCCTGCTCAATTCTGGAATCTCACTACATAACCAATCACTTGCGAAAACCCACCAATAATCTCAGTTACCCTTCCATTGGTGTGACCAACAGGATCTTAAGATTACCTCCATTCTAATCTCCCGGATGAAAATCTCATGCTTGCTCTATTCTTGGCCTCTCAGTGAAATCCAAATTAGCTTAAGCTCAATGAAGCTGGAGAAACAAATGTCTTTTAGCAGTGTAAGATACAAGTAACTAGTTTCATTGGATTAGGTTTGAGATGCAGGTCCGAAAGGTTAGCTTATTTATATGATTGTACTAGCAGAGCAATCATTTGACTAAAAATTTGGATTTGTGAATTGTTGGGTTCCCCTTAGAAAAGAGAAACCCTCCAAAAATAGGCGTATGCCGCTTAAAAACGGCAAGCACACGGTATTCTTTAGTAAAAGGCGAAAGAATAGTTCGCTCTGCGCTTACCGCACGGCTGCGTGAATCATTTACTCTGAATAGTTCGCTCTGTATAGAGGGCATTTAGAGTAGAGTTGTGCTTTCTAATCCATGTGGGACTAATTCCTTCTCATTTCATGTCTAAGAAATCCCTATTTTTCTTTTTGTTGTTGTTCCACTTTGTAATATCAAGAACCTTAACTATTGATGACAACTAAAGTAACAGATGGAAATTATCACTTTGTAATCAGATAGCAGGCTAATGGACAGGATGTAGGCCGAAGTATTTTACAAAGTCTGCTGGTTTCTTTCAAAAAACACAGAAAGTCAGCACTCATGGACTCTTAAAAAACTGTCAGATCAGATGGAAATTAAGAATGTATGCGTACGAGTGGCAAACATTAGTCCGTCATTCTACCACTTATTTAGACTGTAGTTTTTCATTGCTGACTAGTACTCTCCCGTTGATGAACAAGTAGTATTAAAGATCCTTACTGCATTGAGAGGGAATACGGTATTTGAGAGTCACATAAATCTGCACGTACAGAACATAAATTTGATAGTTTTTTTTAGCCTATAACAGAACAATAAGATCTATCCAAGTTACTTGGACCTTGGTGGAGAGTGTTAACAAGAGCTTTTATTAGTGAATTTGGGACCACTTTTTTTGTTAGTACTGAGATTTTCAAATTGGATTTTTCCAAAATGATACAGATTAAAGTTGAAAGTTCATCAGCATCGGTGCCACCATTCATCTTCAACAAGATGTTAGTATGCACTGAGATTGAGCGCAACTGGTCACAGGCTCCAGTTCAAGAAACCCACAGATTCATAGTAACTATGTGTCATATACAGAGAGCTATACATTATACAATGTTTTACCTTAGTTTTAATAGGGGTGCGCCCGGCCGATGCAGTAGTGCAGCGCAAAGGCAACGCATGAGAACCCCAGCAGCAAGCTACTGTGATGGGAACTTCCCCATGAAAAAAAATAATTTAATATCGTGTGATCCAATGGACCACATATCAGATATTAAACTAATAAGAACAGATACTACACTTGATCTTAGCCATAAGGCCGAGAAAGGTATGCTTTTTCAAGTTTCCAGCCTCCCTATTTATAGTGTCTCGTTTCCATTCCTCTGCTTTAACTAGTCTATGTGGGACTAAATCTTAAGCTCAGCGTTAAGAGTTCCAGCAATCAGCTATGATGTTAGTGAATGCAAATTGAGCTAGATCAATGTGCCAAAGCTCTTTTGATGTAGGTGAATTGAACCCAAAGATCGACAGGATCGATATAAACATGGAACAGACTGAATTTTGAACCATTCGACTGATTTGATTGCCAGCGCGCCTGACTTAGTATACTTGGAGACATGTGTGGACACTATGGCGCCTGGGGATGGAATGAGAATT
>JAJJMC010003097.1:409596-500231 GCA_023531435.1 Papaver californicum
CTCCATCTTTTCTTATTTGGAATGCGTATTTACTTGGCAGTTTTACATTCTTTCCCTTTGTAGTTTTGTTTTCCTTTATTCTCTTTATTAGGAGGAGTAAAGAGATCATGGCTAGTGATTGGAAGGCTCACTGAGGAGTAAAGAGATCAAAACCAGACTGATTTTGCTTCCTTTGGGGGTTCAATATAAATAATTAGAAAGATACACAAATTACTCAAACACACCATGGTTTAACACAGGATAGCCTTTACATGACATACCTTTTCAACAACTTGATCCTTACATGTTTACCATGATAAAAGATGACTAAAAACTCTACGAAACAATCTCTGATGATATCACATAATTATTTTTTTTTGGAAGCAGCATTGGTCTTACTGGAGGAATCCTGATATGCTACCCCAGAGGAGAGTACAGAAGATAGTGAAGAAAAAGCGAAATGAAGTTGTATTGAGGATTCCTCCAGTAAAACCAGTGCTGCTTCCAAAGACAAGCTTTTGTTTGAACACAGAAGGATGAGGAATGCCTGGTTTTAAACTGTATTTCTTCTGATTCCGGGACTTCATTGTTTCTCAACTCCTCACTCATCTGTAGTTGACTTCACATGATACTTGTACTTCATTGTTTCTCATGCCAGGAATTCACAGAATTGATTACAACTAACTGGAATTATAATCTCCTTTGCAGTCAATGTCTACTAACTGCCTTAGCTTAATTGGTTATCCTGTCTTATATTGCTCACCCAGAACTGTTATGTTTATGTGGAGTCTGGTAGTGCACGACCCGGTTCCGCATTTTGAACCGATCCGACTGGCGGCCCATTGGGAAATTAGATGAAACCCAAGTTATTAGAACTCTCTATATATAGAGAGTTACCCTGTCTAGGGTTTGTATCTTGATTATTATCGTTGTATTCCTCTACTCGTTTTTGAGATCATAGTGAAAACCGCAGCGCTCGTTGGACGTAGCTCAATTTGGATGAACCAAGTAAATCTTATGATCTTGTTTTTCGTTTCTATATTGTTTTCTCGTAGCATCGTTTCCTAACAAGAACTTTATTGGTACATGCGTTCTTTCAATAAGCTTATCTGATTTAGCAAAGCTTCCTTAATGATGTATTATTTGCAGGTGCGAATGGTGGATAAGTTAGCAACAGACTGGCCTCATATGCATAAAGTTACATGTTCGGGTCATGTTGGGGCTTAATCGGAATCCGTAAACTTTGGCTTAGTCATTACAATTTTGAATTTTCTAAATTCGTTGCAAAGGAAAAGAAATCACCCTAACTACACAATATTTACAATATGTAAATTTTCTGTCCATTTCCAAAACAACTCCAATTAAAACAAGTCTACATTTTTGTAGTCTAAAACTGACTCATAAAATATAAGAAAGAAGCAAGGTTATGGTTCATTTTACTGTGGTAAACAAAATGGCTAACAATGATTCTTATATTATTATGTTTGCTAATGCTATGACAGGGAACTTCAAAGATGCTAGGTGCATCAGTGCACCACATGGATTAATCACTGGAGATAAAATAGCTACCATATTGACTGTAATGAAGTGGATAAAGGAAATAAAGTGCAAAAATATTATAGTCATATGGCAAAGAAATGAGTCCTCTGGTGACTCAACTTTTTGGGAAGAAACAATTAATCTCAATGACTACATGAAAGATGTACATAGAGGTTAATAAGGCGACAAGTGACTTTAATTATGTGCAATTCAAAATATGTAACAATATTATTTTTAATTCAGAACTTATAAACATGTATAAGCTTAGAAGTTAGTTTAGTAAGGACTGATCTTGGTCAGCAAATGAAGTTAGAAATATGAGAAACTGGTTTGACGTATTAAGGAAGATAAACCAGCCTGAGAATATGAATACCAGTTTCACTTTTGGTTTCTCTCGGATAAATAAAGACAAGATGGGGGTTTACAACAGGGTTGAAAAATTTAGGGATAACAAAGATGGGGAGATATGGTTCAAACCTATCTTGATAATAACTACATGAACAATGAAGTTGGAAAAGGCAGGTTAGAACCAGAAGGATGGAAAGGCAATAATGGTGATACCAGAAATACTCCAAAGGTTGGCGTGGAAAGAGGATTCTGTAAAAATTCTAACTATGAAGAAGGAAATGGGAACAAAGATTAGGGGCTTTTGGGCAATTCGAATACCATCAATAAAAATATTGGATATGATCCTCAAATTAATAGACAATTTAAGTATGTAACTGATAATTCAGACTCTGTTACTTTAAATAAATAATTATCTTTTTTATAAAAAAAAAAAGTAAAAATAAAAAATAGAGTAATAACCCAGACAATCCCTTAAAGACAAAACAATCGGCCCTCAAAATTTAAAAATGCTTTCGCGTACGCAAACTTTACCTGGGCCGAAAACCAAGTTGGGAAGCTCTAAAGCCCAATGGACTGCACACCCAAGGTCGATTGTGGCGTTGCCTGCAGGCGGTGCGTAGTATATAAGTGGGACCATAGTTGGCTTAAAAACGTACACACTCATACACTGAGTAGAGAGAAAAATCAAAACAGAGAGAGGAAATACAGAGAAAGAAAACAGAGAGAAATGGCGGAAAATACTTTCGTGACTCAAGAAGAAATTTCGAAGGAGATGAAGAAACGGGGTGCAGAACAAAAGAAGAATTTATCTTATTATGAAGACAAGGCGTTCGAGATGGAGATGAAATATGTTCATAAAGCTGATAAGTTTCTAAGGAATTCTAATGGCAAGAAGATGGCATCAAGAAAAGAATTTCAGTTAGCTCTTGATAAGGCTACGAAAAATTGGTAGTAATGTCAGATATGGTGATCAGATACCTAGGGTTTACTACTAGTGACTATGGATGATAGTAGTTTCTTGATTCTTATCTTTTTTCGTTTTCTTTTCTTTTTCTTTGAGAGGTTTCCTTGCTAAAAGCAGAGGAGTCTTGAACTTCGAAATGCAGAGGATTCTTTTTTATGGTTTAGCTTAGTTTTGTTCCACTTTTAATGATGACAGTAAAAACTGTTGATTCAATGTAATGTAAAGATCTTTAAAAGAAGAAATATTAATGAATGGTTTGATTTTTTAGCTTAATTCATCATTTTATTATTTCTAGTGACTAATTTTAATGTTGATAATATAATTAGTTAGTTCTTGATTCTCTTTGAGAATCTTGATTACTTTCTTGATGTTCATTATTGCATCAGTTTTTTTTTTTTACAGTTGTTCCCATTTTCTGTGTTTCCCTTAAATTTTAATCTCAGTTTCAATATTACAACTAGTAAAGTATGAATCTTGCAGGAAAAATAGTAAGTTTAGGATTAGATCCTGTACGGTTAAGATTGTCGGTCAGTCCCACCGATGTTGTGGCACTGACGTGGTTTGTTAAATATTGATTTATCAATTTTTCGTCTTTCTAGTGTTGGTTCTCTCTCCGTTCTTCCAAATTCAGTCAAGAAAGCCTGCTTCCTTTTTCGTTTGTTGTTTCTTGCTTCGTCGTTCTCCTCATTATCGGAGGAGAAACATGAACTCCTGTTGATCTTAGCAGCTCCAGGTTTAACTAATCATGATTTCATGCAAGTCATTTGCTTCCGATTCTGTCTTTAATTTTGTTTTTCTTTAATAATTTGATTTCAAATGAGATTTATGTTGTAGGATGGCAATTGAATGATCCATTTCTACGAAATGGTTGGAGAATATACAATATTTAACAGGGATTTTAACTTATGGAGACATGTCTTTGAGAATAGTTCTAGTTCAGGTAACGTTACTTGATTTAGGGTTTGGGTGTTGTGTAATTTGCTATAAATAATTGTAGATGGAGGAGGGTTAGAGAAAATTATACTTCCTAATTGTTTTTACCTTGCAGTATTGATCAGTTCCTGAGAATTTAATAACAACAACATTGTTTTAGATTATTGTTTTTAATGCATAAGATTAATTTGTTATGTCCTGCATTTAGATACAGTTTTGACCCTCTTAAGGTTCTTATTAGCTTTAGGTTGTACTGAAGAATTGTAGTGCTTTGATTGATGTTTCCGAATTGGTATTGGTTGGTTCATCCGAATTATAGGGTATAAGATATGCCTGTATTATTAATTCTTGTCCGATTTTGATCGGTTTCTCTTGATTTGAGTGGCTCACTTTTTATTGCCAAATGATATTTATATAGATTTTCATAGACTTTTACTTTTAGTGACTCCCAGAGACTATCTGGAAGTATAGAGATTTCCAGTGATTTTAAAAGAGAATTGTAGATACTCTCTGCGACTTGTAGATACAAATCTAATGGATTTCTAGAGAATTTTTGTGATTTGTAGAGATAAAAAGATGTAAAATATCTAATCATAAATTCAAAACATCTACCAACTTTTTTACTATGCACGTTACACAATTGACACAAGTATCATGAATACCTAATAAAATTTGTTTCATTTGTCAAAATTAAAAGCTCATTGTTGTCTTGTGCCTAAGTTTTCATTCTCTTTATTCCATTCATCCCACATTTTATTTGTTATGCTATCTCGCCACTGATTAGCATCTTCTCATTGTTGTCTCTGAGTTTGATTTTGGGAAAGATTATCTTCAGGATCTATTTGTTAAATGGAAGAATATGGTTCCTCTTCACTTTCATCAACTGGAAATTCATCAGAACGACATTCTTTGCGCAAAAAGTTATGTAGTCCTGCACATGCCAAAACTATTTCCGCTTGTGTTTGCATGGAAACGGGGGTGCACTCTTAAATATTAAGAAGCGTGATTTGAATACACCAAATATTCTCTCAACTACATTCCTTAGAGATGCATGTCGAAGATTGAACAATTCATCATCTTTTACTGGTTGGCGCTCGGAGCCTGAGTATTCTTGGAGATGATAACGAACACCACGGTATGGAGCTAAGAACTGGCGTCGGTTTGCAAATCCACAATCCTTCAAATAAAATTTACCTGATTTTTTATGATTAACTTAATCATTTTATGCATAATAACCAAATTCAAAGAGATTACTATAAATAAATTATATATAATTACCTTGCGGAATGGTGAGTCCGTTCCTCCTTGTTAAAGCATCATTTAGAATCTTTGCGTCATGAGAAGACCCTTCCCACCCACTCAACACATATATAAATTCTAAATCAAAATTGCATGCAGTTAAATCTTTTTGAGATAATACTCTTTTACGATACGATAAGCACTCACATCCCTGCCCTTTATCATTGCTGGAATATGTGTACCATCCATAGCTCCAATGCAATCCTAAAACAAGTTTAAAATTGCATGTTGTAATTATAATCTTGAGTAATATATATGTATGCATATATAAAAAAAATAAAAATCATTGTTACCTTAAGATAAGGATAAAATCGTGTACTTTCTTTTATTTTAGGTTAGGTTGTTCTCGATGGGCTAGCCATCATCAGCGGCGATAAGGTATTCAAGGCCCTCAACATTTGATTGAAGTTTGAGTTGACCGTCCAACGAGATCGACTAAATGTATCATGAACGACGGCATACCGAGAATTTTGACCAACAATAAGTAAGAATGTGTCAAGCATTTCTTCAACAGAGATAAAACGTGTATCTTGTACATGCGTTCTTTCTCTAATTATATGGCATAATTTTTGAAACACAGATGGATACATTCGATATTCTCTCCGAAAGTCTTCAGGATCATCCATTAGTACTTTATATATATAAGTGTTCCCAAATCTCGTAATTGATCTACGAGGTATTGGTCTTTCAATTTGGCTTATGATTTCCATCGATTCCATTATCATCTTTAACAAATTATATGACGCTAAGAAAATAATTAAAATAATGGATAATTCTTCATCTTCTTCATCGCTTTTGTTTCTTATTTCATATTCATCATCTCGATTTTCTTCATCATCACTACTTTCTTTTTCTTGGCTTTCTCCATCAGTTTCTTCATTGCTTTCTTCTGTCATCCAATCTTTCTCATCTAATATTTCTTTAATATTAGATTTCTCCATGCCTAACAAAATAAAAGAAACAATACAAACTATAAACATTATTATAAGATAACACCAAATAGATATAAATATAAATAATAAAATTAAAATTAAAAAAACAAGAAATAAAGAACATAAAACTTAATAATTAATTAAAAATGAAAAAAACTCGTTCCAACCAATTATTCTGTCAAACGCTTAGATGTTAAACACTCGTAAAAGACATAAATCCTACTCTACATAGATAATAAAATAACATTCACTTGTTTAACTTAGAACGAATCCAGTCATTTCGATCATTTGCAGACAAATAAATGAACATCTTTTTTTTGCTTTTGGTGTTCAACATCTCTACCGCTTGAAGACGTTCATCCGTAGTAAGATCTGGTATTTCCATAATGGCAGCATATACACTGTCACTAACACATTGCTTCTTCTTTTGCTCTCTAATTTTTCTCCATCTTTTCCATTCGTCTATCAACAACATTTTCTTCTATGATGGAACGGAGTGCATCTATATGAGAAGCAATGGAAGTAACCCCAGTAGAAACACTGCTCATGAGTTCATCTCTGATATCAGTTGCTGGTGTAGTAAAGTCAGGTTCATTCCGTGCTCTTTTCCTTAGACATGAGTTTTCAAATTGGTTCGCACAGTTTGTTTTTGGTAAGATGGGACTGTAAACATCTCCAACCTCAACAAATGAAGATTGGGTCAAAAGGGGAAAGTTAGAAGGATGTTCAAAGCTTCCAAGACCAGAATCTACAAAATCCTGTATGGACTTGTCTTCATTTTCACAAGTTCTTGCAGTAGTAGCATTTTGGCTAACATCCACAGTAATTTTTCCTGTTGTAGCCTTACCACCGAAAAGGATGCATATGTCGTCATAATCATCAAACGCAGTAGTTCTGATCCATTTTTGAGTCTTGTGTGACTACAAAAAATAAAAGAAGATAATCAGTATTTACGACTAATCAAATTTAAATTTAACAATACACAGTGAAAATATAACATAAACTATCCACGTATCGTAACAGCAAAGTAGTCTTCCCGTACTTCTTCCGGGGCTTCTAACAACCCATTAGATGGGTTTATCCCAAATCCAGAACCAATCTTAAAAGCTTCACTTACTACATCAAACCTCTGTTTCTGAACCATTTCGTAGCACCTTTATAGTTCTCGTGTGTCTTATTACAGTTACACTTCTGGTTTAGAACCGGTAAAATACTAGTCTCAATGGTTATGCTAAATGAACCATTCTTATCCTTCCATCCACGTTTTTTTGCATCAACCAAAAGACTTAGAAGTACTTCCCTCTCTTGGTTTGTCCAAGAAGAGTAACCATTCTTTCCTTTGTTACCATTAGCATCACCTTGGCTTGAAGGATCCATTCTATTATGATAAATTAAAAAACAGTATCATATAATATACATGTGTATATAACTAATATCAGTGAAGTTTATATATACAAAAACTCTAACAATAACAATTAAAAAAAAACACTTGATTGAACTGGACAAGGAAAACATATTCAGAACTTACTTGGTACTTTGCGAAAGGCCTGTAATGCACTCAAGTCTTTATGCAAGGCCTGTAATAACAAGCAAACTTTTAAATATTTGAGAACATCAACAGAATTCAAAGACCAAAAGAATGATAAACAACTAATAAGAACATACCTTCAAAATCAGAAGAACAAACCAATTACATGTTTTACTTTGAGAAAGTACATGTATATATATATGAAAGATCATATGTCTGAAAAGGAAACCAAAAAGTATATTTAAAAATATGCATGAGAATTTTTATAATTGTTGTGAATAGGTTAGATCTTAGCATAATATGGAATAAAAATAACTTATGTGTAGTAACTAATCTTGCATATCATATTCAGAATCTTACATATCATATTCAGAATCTTGCATATCAATTATCTCATAATCGTTAAAATAAAAATAAAAAAGAATATTTTACAAATATATTTTAAAAAATAAAGAAAATTTCCATATGAATGTTAGTGTTGTCAGATAAAATCTACTTTTGGCAACTGGAATTTCAATTTGATACACACATTTCTAAGGAAGTGTTCCTACCTGATGCATCGTACACGTAGCAATTGCCTGTCATGGAGCCAACAACTATGCCTGCATGAACATACACATAGAATAGTTAAGCAAACTAACTGGATAACAAAGACACCGAAGAAATTACATAAATCTAAAAAGAAAAAGCCAACAGACCTGTCCATAATTCGGTAGCAACAACCTTGTTTCGGCTCTCTGGATCCTTTCTAAAACGAACAAAGTCTTCCCCTCCCTTGGTATCATGATTCAAACCCGCAGAACTTGAAACAACATCCACAGTGGAACAGGATAAATGCATTCCAAATTTTTAACCCTAGTGACGTCTCCGCTTCAGGATCCTCTAATTCCTTGTGTCATGCAACATGTCATAAACTAAAACAGGCCTATATTACACAAGTATATAAGAGCTCTACTGAGGATATCAGTGAAACTGGATCCACAAGCATACATAGCTTTCTGCAGACCTAGATGTCTAAAGTTACCAAATACACCACTGAAAGTCAATACCACATCTAACTGGAAAAGGCGATGAAAGAAAAAGAAGAAAGAAAATGAGAGAATCCCCCTTCAGAAGTGATGCTCAATCTCCAAAACATAAATGGCCCCACAAATTTTTTCCTGATGCTGCCTGTTGGACTGCAAAGCAGATAACCTTATGCTCTAGAGTATGTATAATGAGCACAGAAAGCAAAACAAGATTCGCATCCAATTGTAAAGGCACTATATACAAATATGATGAACAGAAAATTCATCTCCAGACCTTATAACGTGGGATATAATCATTAGAACTATCCAAGTGCAGACAACTTTTTTTCAGATGAACATTATCAGTAAATCAAGCATACCCTTAAAATAATCCAAGTTCTGAAATAGCTCAATGCTTGGATGAATAATGATGTTTAATATGAACATATCATATTTGTCAGTAGTGAGAGAACAAACTAGGACCATTTCATCCACTAATCACTTCATTCCACATCAAAAACTCACATTCACTGCACCTTCCTTCTCAAGAAACATAAATCGAAACACATTCAATAAAATAGATAAAATACCTAGACATTAAAACAATTGAACACTACGAGTAGGAAGGACTAACAAAGTAAACAGGTACACCAACCTGGTCACTATTGCTCAAAAACCATAAATCAAAACCACATAAAACAGTACAAAAATAAAACATCACTTCAAAAAGATGAAACATCTGATACTTACAAAACAAAACAAAATAATAAACCACATTTAACATAAAATGATATTCACAGTTGTGAAATTTTTTTAACAAAAAGGGTTAACCCCAAGCACATCATTTGATATGGCAAACAGTTGTAGTACAAACAAGGTAAATTACACATCTAACATGAGAAAAAGATAATTCTTTGCACAATTCAATTCATATAAGTAGAGCACACACCTGGTCAGGTTGAGCAACATCGGAGAATATAACATCAACCATTAAAACTTCAAAAATCTACTAGCAAAAGGAATGGGTTAATGGATTCCAAACTATAGCATAAGGCTAAACCATCAGTTCCAAGCACAACAATTAAAACTTCAAAAATCTTTGTTTCATTGTTCTTTTCCAAAAACAACTGGATGTAAACAACAAATAATTGAGAAAAATATCGACCATTCTATTGTACTTCTGGAGGGAGGAATTCAAATATGGGAGCCTCCTCGAGCAATTCAAGTTAAATTTTATTTCTGGAGGGAGGAATTCAAATGGTAAATTAATGTAATCATTCAATCCATACACATTGTATTCGTGTGTGATATGTGTTGCATGTTCTTGTAAATGGCCGAAGTGTTGTGCAACTCGATCTTGAGCATTTGTCTTGAAAACTCTTGATTATTAACATTATTACCTCAACTAAAGATTACAAGAAATTGCCCTCACCAATTCACCAACCTGAGCTTCAAGACTCCACACCAGCGTACTTGGGTTTGGTTAGGATTG
Source organism: Papaver californicum (assembly GCA_023531435.1). Lineage (NCBI taxonomy): Eukaryota > Viridiplantae > Streptophyta > Magnoliopsida > Ranunculales > Papaveraceae > Papaver > Papaver californicum. The sequence continues at coordinate 419,618 of JAJJMC010003097.1, forward strand.
CTCTATCGACGATTACAAGTTAGTAAAAGTGCTCTTTGAGATTATTGTTATAGTTAAAGATAAGGACACATGTCAACTAGCGACTGGCGGGGACAGAGGCACAGGGGATCCCAGATTATGTAATCAGTGTTCTCTTCGGTTTAGAAATTGCTACTTTCCTAGTACGAGTAGAATACTGACTCTACAACTCTTTTGAGTACCGACCTTAGGTTTTCCTATAAATACATGACATTAATCACATCTCTCCAAGTAATTTAAACATCCACCATGTCGACGACGACTGATGATGTTATTCCGATTAAAAAGAAACTGCGATGGACAAGCTATGCCCGTATAAAAAAGTTGAATTACATGGTTACAGAGGATGCCGTGGAGGACCCTTTTGCAGAGACTCATACATTCATCGAAGTACAAATAAGAGGACAACGTATTTCTCGTAGTAAAAATGGTTTGATAGTCCGTGCAGCTCATGAACAACAAGAACCATCGATATGGAAGGTACTCCAGATAAACTTTGCAGACTTATTTGCCAAGGATGTTTTTCAAAATTGTGATAACAACACACTCTTTTCTATGGCCATTACCCATGACGCTCCCTCTAACGATAGGTTTTGGGGTTGCTTCAGGCGTTGTGTAAATTTGTTTTGTAAAAAACAATCGAGAAAGGCAATTAGAGACAAGCCAAGGTTGATAATAATTGTCGCACATATAGATGCTTTATTGGTCACAGATCTCGGAGACGATAAAGAAAAAGAGGTAGAGAATACTTTGAAAGTTTGTCCAGACTATCGCACCATTCTCACCGATGAATTAGCAGAGTTTAAATTTCAAACTGTATTCTCGTACAATTTAATATCCAAGTTTGACGATATTGACAGTGAACAAAAGAAAGACGATGATAATAATAATAATGGTGGGGATGATGACGAGGGTGATCGAGGACACTACTGGTGTGAGAATAAGAAAGAGTGCTCTATATGTCTGGATGAGTTCCAGAAGGGGGTTGATGTCTGGGAGGTACATTGTGGCCACATCTTTCACACCAAATGCCTCGTGCCTTGGTACAATACAGATATACAGACTTGCCCTCTTTGTCGCAGTCTCATAAGGCCTTAACACATTTCACCCATATTATTAGATATATCAAGTCAAGTCTTAATTACTAATACAAGATATATCTAATACAGATGCTATGATTATGAATTCTATTGAATATCATTAAGAACGAAGCATTAGTGAATCTTCACAAAAAATTATTTCTGACATCAAATTTCAAAAATGGAAATCTTTGATTATGCCAGAAATTAACTCCTAAGTACTAGGATTGTTAGAGAATCCAACCTCCAAATTGTTATTTGTTTTTGAGCAATTCAACCACTTGAGAATGTTAGTTAAGATCTTAAGCTTGGAGTTATAGAAATATTGACCTTTAAACACATGTAAGAACTAAATAAGGATACATACAAAGTCACAACTAATATAATACAAAATCTCTATAAAAACTAAAGATATACTTTCGGAAATTTATGGATCATTTTGCTATTTACACATAATCTCCATAAAGCTAATGATATAGGACGTCCAAGACACTCCAAGTCAATGACTAGCAAACACCAAACCTAAAATCAACATTTTGGAATATACCTGAACTAGTGCATCAGGTCGAGACTCGAACACAATCAGGAGAACACCCAAGGGGGAAGACGTCTTCTCCAGGATAAGCCCATCTGTAACCTGGATTGTTATCAAAGTTACAAGAAGTCAGTGATCAATTATTAGTATGTTGGGGAAACTCAGTTCGAAGAAGGAAAAATATCCTCATATCTCATTCTAGTTACCTCAGTTCTTGTCAAAACCTGACCAATTGGTTCTTCCATGTCTGCTAGTACACGAACAGATTTAGCCAAACTTAAAATCTGAGAAATATAATGTGCTACATGTTAATTTAGGAATCTAATCCGTATTAGCAAAGAGAATTGCTACCATGTCATGAGAGTCATACTCCCAAGATGATAATTGTGGGAAAAAAGATTTAGAGGAAGGACACGATTGTAAAGGATTAAATGTTAACAATTCAAGAGCCTTGACTTTCCAGGCTTTAGAGACAAGCGAGATATCAATTGCTTGTCATACCCATCCTTCTTTGCAGCAGCAACATCAGCATCATTCTCTACTTGGATCAAGCTTTCATTTGCTTCTAAGGCATCAGCTACTTGCAACAGAATTTTCTTTCAATCTTGTGAAGGAAGGGCCTGCAAGCATTTTAATCATTTACTCCGAAATTAGTCCTGACATCTAAGCTCCTCATAACACACAACAAATTCGACCATATAGTTCAACTTTTTAGGGAAGTATAATGTGACCAAATGCAAAAGAAGAGAAACTACAACTCCATCCTCTGTTTAAGCGAACAAAAGTGTTACCTGAAGTCGCCTAGAACATTCCCTTGCTGCAACTGCCATATCACGTGAACCAACTTCTTTTAGAGGGGCCCATAAATGTGCATCCTTGTGAAAAAGGGTACCTATGTGCTCTCCTTGGACAACTTTTATAATGTTGTCAGTAGCATAACCACTTCAGTCAAAAAAAAAAAAAGGAATGGAAAGCTCAATCAGGTATACATTTGAAAATTAATAGAAAGACAAGTAGTTACTCATGACATTGAACTTGCAACAAAAGCACTCAACTGTTATATACCTGGTAATAATGACAGGGACGCCTGCAGAAGCTGCATATACGGCAGCTTTTACTTTAGCTGTCATACCTCCTCTACCTACCCTGGATTTGTCACCAAATGTAACTTCTCCTTGATGCTTTTCTTTTATGTATGTATGGATTAACTTTGACTTTGGCTCACTAGGAGGGCCATCATATAATCCGTCTACATCACTCAACAGAATAAGAAGGTCGGCTTTTAGTTCTAAAGCCAACAGAGCTGCTAAACTGTCATTATCCCAAAATATACCAGAAGAGTCCTGAAACAATAAGCATTGACGAAATGACGATGAGAAAAGAAGAAGCATCAGTATATCGAACAAGAAAGTATACATGTACAATCTGCTCTAGTCATCAACTAAACACACAAGCATACTCAACATTGACAAAACAAAATCAAATTTGCCTACAAAACTAGTGTTGCATTCATAACAAATTGACCATCAAAATAGAGAAGCAAAAGGCAAATGTCAAGAGCACAACACCTCATAAGGAGCCTTCCTGGTACTGATAGCATCATTCTCATTAAATATAGGGATCACATGAAATTTTAATAATGATTTCACTGTCTCACAAAGTTGCATTCTGAAGTTGATATCGCCAAAATCTCGATCAGTCACAAGGAGCTGAGATGAAGTCACATCTAGCTGCATAACAGATTACTCTTTAAGGTTTAGAACCGGAAATCATATAAACATTAAGTTCTAGGTCTTAAACATAGTCACGGATTGAAAATACTGTAGATGAGCAACCTGAGTAAAAATATATATCGTAGAGAGACATCAGTCCACTCTGTCAACGGCTGCACACTCCTTTCCATCAAGTTCTGTCTGTGGTTTTTGGAGATCAGCAAAGCTGCAAAACAGGGCAACGTATGAGTTCCACTTCTTTCCTATACACTGACAACTTTATATTTAAGCAGAAGTCCCAAAAGGTGGTTTTATGCAGTAGGAAAAATCACAAAAAGAAAGCTACTAAAAGAAGTACTAACCTGCTGTTCAGTAGTTTCCTGTATCTTAGCCTTTGGCGGCCAACACCAACAGCACCGGAAGTTACTAAAATTACCTCAAATCCTCGAGTATTTAAGTCCTTAAGCTGCAATCAATACGTCCATAAACGGAATACGGTAAACTTCAAATAGGCTTCAATAATGATACAGCGAATGAATTTGAATACTGCCCAAGCCCTCGCGCAACGAAAAATTAAGAATGATACTCAATCATACCTGCTCACAAAGTGCTCCAAGTCTACCCAATGCTAACCTTCCATCAGGTCGTGTAACAACAGCCGTTCCAACCTTTAATATTCACACAATAAACAAAATCAGCAACAACATTTTCTCAATGGGACACAAAAATCAATAATGCATAGGCCGTGGGTGCAATTAACGACATTCGATTCAGAACCTACTGGCTCTCATGATTGAAGCAAGCATAGGCGGCGGAGGCAATTGCCCCCATACGGCTAATTAAAGAAAAAAAATCAAACTTCCTGTAATCCACCACCCAATTTTACAAATAATAATCAACATTTCACTGAAATTGAGTGAAAGATTGTAACTTTTCACATTTAGAGACATGGGTTTTAGCTAGAAATCATCAAAAATACATAATCATGAAATTTAATTATCATTGCCTCAACTTTGCCATGGAAAAAAAACATTTACTAATCAAAACTAAATTGATCAATCAAATCATTAACTAGGTTGCATGATTGGAAAGGAGGAGGTACCTTGACAACAACACGCTTAACGTCTTTGACAAAAGCCCGAGTTGAATCCATTGCTGTTCTTCAAGTTGTTCGATCAGTTGGTGTTCTCGACGTGACCTCCTCTTCAGTTGTATAAACAGATGAGAAGAGAGTTTCAATCACAGAGAGAGAGACCCTTGTTCTTCTTTTAAGATAACAGAGAAGACGTTGACGTTTCAATCAAAGAGGTCGACTAGAGAGAGGGCTGCTGCTACTACTACTATCTACTACTATCCATCCGTTACCCACGGATTTGCTTTGATTTTGACACGGTGTTTGTTTTACCTGGTGAAATTGGGTGCACGTGAGATACACGTGCTGGATCACAAATCGGATTTTGGGTTATGGAGGAAATTTTTGGGCTTTGATCACTCCCTCTGTTCAGCAAAAGAGATATTATCACTTTTTCATTTTAGCTTTGGATCATGGTGAAGATTTTAGGAGTGAGTAATTGATGGGTGGATGTGGATTTGGTATCATCCACGTCCAGTCCATATAAATGGCGGATTTGAAATTTTTATCCATATCAAGTCCGTTATTCGTCGGATTTGACACCTGCAGATGGACGATGAGCGGATTAAATACAGATAATAATCTTGAATTACAAGGCATATTTTGGATCGGATGATAATCTTTTGCTAACGGAGTGAGCTTTGGACCACCATACATGTTCTCATTACAAGGTGAATTTTGTGTCACATTGTTATACTTAAGGTGTGCATCCCATACGTCTAGTTTAATCAATTGTTACTTAAATCTTTTAAATTATCATGTAAAAATGGTTGAAAGCATAATACATAATATGATGAACCAATTTTCTTTTAGTTATCAAATATGTCAGAATGAGCCGATGTAAGCGTAGTATAGTGATAAAATCACTGGATAATAATACCTATAACCTAAATTTGAAATTTTTCAATACTAAATTTTTTAACGATCCATAAAATAAATAAAAATATGTTACCATGATGTAAGATTTGTTTCATGGCCTTAAAGATGTGTCTACAAGTGCATCAAAATCTACTTGGTGTACCAAAACTCAAAGAGTTGCCCTAGTTGCATCATGCATTATATCTGGCGACATCAAATCTGCATACGTAACCCAGGATATCCTGTTGTTACCCCATGATTAAAAGATGTCCCAGTGATCCAAATATTTTGGATGTGATCCAAACCTTCACAATTATGAGTATGAAATAAATCAAATAAATAAAACAATGTCACCAATTGGAAGTACTATATGTAGATGATATAGAATGAGGTGACATGAAGGGAGAGTTAAAGATAACAACGACAGGACCTCGCAGACATAACAGTCAGTGGCCGCAAAAACTTGCCAAAATACAATACAAGATATACCTTTTTTAAAATCATAGCATATCTAATAAAAAGTTTCTTGTATCTTTCTTGGATATAGCCCTTTTCACAAGGGGTACAGATGCTATGATCCTGCATCCAAAAAGGTTTATACTCTGCCAATGTTGTTTTTGATGAGGCTGTGTTTCCTTTTGTAGATAAAAGATTGGAGATTACCATGAATCGTGATGATGTTGATGTTTATTCTCCAACTCAGAGTCATGAGAAAGCCCCTCCATACATGATTGTTTCCAAGGCACTCCAAGTGGCGTAATTGTACAAAATGCCGATATGATAGAGATTGTTTTAGTTGAGTATCTGAACGATGGAGTTAGGTTCGACTTAACGTTTTATAGGATTCGACATAAACACGTGTGCACATCCCATCACCTATCTAGGAAACTGGGCAGAAGTTTGCTCAACTATCTGCTGGTACATTTGGAAAGCCAGGTGTGAAACAAGCTTCCAAAACACCAAACCAAAACTAAATTCACGGCTAGTCAAATCCTAAATCATCTCAATATCCAATTAAAAACTCTACAATTGGAAAAAACCATAATTATCTCAAACCCCAAAAATATTAGAACAGGTGTCCACTATCAAAACATTAACACCTCTTCAGGCATGTTAACTATTGGTTATGCCTCTTATACTGATAAGCTAACATGTCTTACTGGTTTTGGTATCCAAATTCTAGACAAGGAAGGACAACGTATGGGCAGATTGGCCTCAGGAGGAAGAACTTATGATCAAGAAGAAGGAGACTGCGTCGCAGCCATGAAAGTACTAAATTGGGAAGAGCAACTTCATCTTAAGAATTTTTTTTTACTGGGAATGAACAACCACTTGACAAAAGCTCTGCAGGGCGGCAAAAGAACCACGGGGTGGAAGTCCAATAACAAAGTAGATAATCTGATAGAAAAACTCCAGTCTTTTGAGTCAATTTTTTGTAAGACTACCAAGTCTAACTTTCGATCTGAACCTGTTAAATTATATATTTAAGGTAGTAAAGAACAAACACCTCGGATGTGGATGGACTCTGTTCTTTTAGATTCTCTGTAATTTGTTTCTTCCTTTTCTATATAAGAAAAAGTTATGGGTGAAAAGGACCCATCATACCTAAAACATAGTTTAATTATTAAAAAATATATCTTGTTGATATTTTTTTCGCGGTTTATCTAGACCCACTGTTAAAATAATAGCATATACTCATCACTGTGTCCCTTATCATCTTATCTTAGTTCTGTAGTATTTTCACTTATATTTTAGGTGTGTATCTCATACTATAATTTTTGGTCCAGTAGCTAGGCAGCTAAAACTAGCCATTTTATAGCAAACATCATTACTTAACCATATTACCATTGTGAGCTCCAGGATTCCTTGATCCATAACTTCTACTTAACTATTGTGAACGATATTTGAAGGTAAGTGAAGATTTCTACTTAATCATTCTGAATTCTTTTATGTTTCCTAACAATGTTTATATTCGTCAGAATAGTAACATGAAAGTTAGCTCTCTGATTATGAATAGGAATTGGGTAATTCCTGAAATAATGATTGAATTCATAAATGTGTCATAATTACCTATTCTTCATTTGGGATTGATAAAAATGATATGGTGTGTAAACTCTAAGGGTATCTTCTCTGTTTCTGATGTGCTGGAGAAAGTGAGACATGTTCTGCCTAAATTTTTCTTATTATAAGAAAATCTGGAGCTTGTATGCTCATCCTGCTATTGCTAGCAATGTGTGGAAGATTGTTAGAGGGGATTTTACAAATGATGAGAATCTGAAAAAGCGAGGTTTTAATATTGCTTCTAGATGCCTTATTTGTCACAAGGAGGATGATACCACTGATCGTCTTTTGTGGCGTTGTGATTTCAGACAACTAATTTGGAGCTGGTTAGGAGGTATATCTTATTTCCTCGATCCTCTTCATTTACTGTTGTTTTCATTTTTAGTAACACTGTGTTTGTTTTTTTAGTTAGATCTGACTCATCTGGAAGTGACTCGTCTGGATCTGACTGAAATCATCTGACTCATCTGAATATGATTCAATGTGTTTGTTTTTTGAGTCAGATCTGACTCAAATGACTCAAAAATATGTGAGTCAGTGACTTGATCCCATGAGTCAGGGGCATTTCCATATCTGGCTCAAATGGGTCCGAGTCAGGGGTTAGGTCTGAGACAGAAATCATGTCACATCTGACTTAAAACAGAAAATAAACGATCTGACTTCTGACTTGCGCCGAGTCAGGGTTGACTTAGATTCAGATTGCGAGTAAGATGTGAACAAACATGATGTAAGTTTAAAAATCCAATAGTAAAAGAATTTTGGAGAATAACTGCTTTTAATACTTAAGTGGAATTGAGGAATGTAACGAATAAAATTTTATTTAAGGATGATTACCCTGATATTTCTACATTCAAATATTAAGTCTTGCATATCATTCAAGGCTGAGACTAAAGGGTTTTATGTGGAATAATATTTATGACTATTATGAGTATTAGTTTTGTATTTTAATTAATAAGTATAATATATGAATAACGTTTGATATAATAATTAAAGGTATAAAATTTGAAACCGAGATTTCACCGATATTTTAATGCTAATCTCCCCAATACAAAGTTGTACCGAAATCGGATGATGACTACATTTAGGTTTGGCTTAAATTAACCAAGTAAGTCTCGAAAGACCAAAATATAAATATTCAAAAGTTTATAATGCTCTGGGCAAAGGCAAAGGAAAAAAGAAAAGCAGATCAAACTTCAGATAATCCAAGTTTACATTATGCTCAAGCAAACCAATTAGACGTTCTTTTACTATGGAAGCTTTTTGGAAAAAAGAAAAGGAGAGTGATGAATACAAAGTTATCCCCATTGAATCAAGTTTATTTCATGATCGAACGATTTCCCACCTTCATATATTCATTTCAAACAATACCAAATGAAGGAGGGAAAAAGAACAAAGAACCAATACAGAAAAGGGAAAAAAACTACAAAATCCATAACTATCAAACAATTCATGCAAAGATGTTTTACATTATCGTTATCTATATATACTTATGACTAAAATATGCTACTAATTAACACTCACAAGCTTCTAGTTCTGCAAATACGCTTTATCGATCTTTGAACAACAATATACTTCCCATTCTTCTTCTCCTTTGTAGTTTGGCTTTACTCAACATCTCTGTGATTAATTTCTTTTCTGTTTTTCTTCTCTTCTAAATTTCTGTAACAATTGATGGCCTAGTATTATTCACAAGAGATTTTCTGTTTTTGTTTTGAAGCATGTGAAGAAAGCAATTCCCCTCCTCGGCATGAAAGAATAAGTGACGAACCAAACCAACCATTTCGTGTAACTTTATCCCTTATAGCAAGCTAACACATTAATTTGTTGATAAAATCTGAGACTAAATATTGTTGTCGCTGAAGAGAAAGATATAGACAAGTAACAAACGAATACCAAAGGTAACTTTTCTCTGACAACATATTGGTTCGATTAGAGCTGGCTAAGAGTTGGGGACGAATGCGCCAACATAACCAAATCCCATGACAAAGAAAGCCACTGCTTGGAAATATAGGTATACCCAGTAATTATTCTTCCCATATGAATAGTCATAACAAACAACAAAGAAAAGAAATGCTCCCACACCAAGCTCTGTCAAGTGGAGCCTGTTGATGTTCCAATGTTTTAAAAAAAAAAAACAATCAGATACAAATTAGGGTAATATATAGCCCCTCTTAACCCAACTGATGGACACGTCTACTTAGACTTCTAAGGACATCATTTCACTCTTGTTATGAAATATAAGAGAATTTATATACAAGTAGCAATGTTACCTTTCTCCAATCTTGCTGAATCGAGGTTTCTTGGTTGCTTTATGTCCTTGTTTGGTGGCCTTTGTAGCATCTCCTAGTTTATCAGTCACAACCCACTCATTTAATCTCCCCGTTTCGAATGGATCTATAAAACATGCTTTACCCCGATGCAGAGACATAACATTCTCAAAGAGAATCCAGAAAACTAGTAAATGGACAGACCTACACGAATTAAAAGAAACAAATCAGATAATTAGTCGATTTGTATGTTATCTCTCGCCATTCTCTAAAAAACGTTACTTCTAAGTGATTGTCATACCTTGGAGTTCCAACAGCATTAAAAATGGTAACGATGGATGGAATATAAACTAAACCCCACATAGGTATGGACTTTAGGAACCAACACAGTCCCAGGAATTACAATGCAGTAAAAGACGAACGTAACAATGTAAGCTATGATTTTTCGAACAAAGAAGAAACTGTAGATAACATAGAACTTCTTCCATAGAGTAACTTTCTGCAATTGAAAATCACAAAAACAAGTCAATCACATTTCTCATATTTTTCAATTGGAAAATGAACAAAACAAAATAGAAGAAACCCAAATCCAAACTGACCTTATTTCTCACAATTTCCATGACCATTTTCCTGAAAAGATTAGCAGGACCATCGATGTTGTTGAAAACGGTATGCTTTGAAGGTACTTGGCAATTCACTTCACCCACGAAATTTCAATTCACAGTTAAGTTCAGCTGAAATTTCTTCGAAATGCTACAAAATCCTATAACATTAGGTGTAATGTATCTATTCGATTGTGCTACCCATTTCCTTTAGTTGCCACGTGGACAAAGTAAAACAACTTAAAACTCCTGATAATTCTCGTCGGACATGAAAGAAAAGAGTGTGAGTGCGGTTGATAATGTACATGAAGATCACCAATGTACAGGAACTTGAATCCCTTGAGACCTGCACGTACGGGTAGATCCATATCTTCAACTGTGGTTACCATTCCATCCACCAGCTTCATCAATTGCCGTAATTCTCCACACTCCAGCAGTTCCTGTATTGTAACCGAACTTGGCTTGGTCAGAAATGTATAAGTACCAGTTGCAGTTGCTAATAACATTCTCAATCATGCATTGAATCTGTACATTAAATATATTTTAGACTAATGGAAGTTTGGTGAGATTTTGAGATTACGTGTATTAAAAGAAAATTTGATATGGTGGTGCAAGATCTATTTATTAAAATAGAACATGCAAGTGGGAGCAAATCAGTCTCACGGAAAATGAATCAAAAAGAGTGGGTTTGAACGGAGAACGGGTCGTGACTCCTGATCAAGAAATTCGACGAATGGTTCAGAGTATTTTTCTCTTGAAATAGGCTAAAATGAAAAAGTGATAGTAACTTTTTTCCTGAAACAGAGGGAATATTGATTATCTCTTAAATCAAGAACCTGTTATTCAAAAAAAATTGAGTTTATCATAAATTTTTCGAGGGAATGATTTCAAACAAAGTATATGACTCACTCAGATGAAAGAAGTTTTGATTCTATTAAATATTAAAATTTGGGCATTGGATCTGGATATACAGGTAGAGAGTAAATTGCACAATTACCACAGTAGTATGGAAACCTTGAATGATGGTAGGGATTTCAATGAGCTTGACTTGAATAATCCGAGTACCATAGTTGCGCTTCAGGTATATTCAAATCTTAGCTACATCTTTTTTATTCTTAATCTTACTTTTCTTTATAAATCTGCTTGTTTTAGAGTATTCTTGTTTAGTCTGGAATCGCATTGTTTTTTTTATTTGGTTTATTAAGATCATATTTGTGATGAAATTGCTTTCTTGGAATGCTCAGGGATGTAATAGCCCAAAAATATTTAATCATCTTAATTTCTTGTTGTCCAAATATAAGCCTGAAGTGGTGTTCATTTCTGAAACAAAGATGGGGTTGCATAAAATGGAGACACTGCCAAAAGATTACAGTTTAGGGATTGGATAATAATCCCCTCTATTGGTAAATCAGGTGGTCAGTGGCTTGGAATAGTAATATAGAAGTTGAATTAGTGAGTATAAATATGAATATCATTAACATCTCAGTCAGAAAAAAAAGGGGAGGTTTGTTTCTTATCATGCATTTATGGGGCTTTGGAGGGAAATTTAATCGATGGGATTACATAAAACAACTGAATGATCAATTTAAAGGTTCCTGAATAATATTAGGAGATATGAATTTCATTTTAAACTTAGGAAAAAAAGAAAGATGGAATGATGCTACCTATAGTGATGTCTCATATATACAAGAAATGATCCAACATTTGGGGTTTATTGATCTAAGGTTTACAGGGGATCCTTTCACTTGGACAATTAGAATAGAAAGAAATGAACATATCATAGAAAGGATTGACAGAGCCTTGGTGAGCATCCGCTGGTTTGATATATACCCTGATGTTGTGGTGTATCATCTAATTAGAATTTCCTCTAATCATAGATAGTTAGACACTAATCCTGTTAGGATTAAGTTGGTAAGACCCTATAAATATTTTAGGAGTTGGTTAGAACAAAAAAAATTATAATTTTTATAGAATTTACTTGGCACGTGCATATTTAAGACAATAAATAGAATATGATGACAACTTTAAAGAACATATCTGTTGACTTCAAATTTTGGAATTCAAAACATTTTTACAAATAAGGAAATGATCATAAAAAAATTGGCCAAGAAAACAAAAAACCAGGCCATCTAGTTTCTTGGAAAATTCTGCATGAGTTAGAAAATGATTTAGAAACATGGAACGAAATAGAAAATATTTATCGGAAGGAAAATAGTAGGGATAAATTTTTGAATGATCATGATAGATGCACATAATATTTTCATATGCTTGCTTCAAATAGAAAAAAATATAATACTATTTGTACTTTGAGAGAAGATTCCGACCTTTGGATTGAAGGAACAGATCAATTAGATTTGTTGCTGAAAAAATATTTCTCTAACATCAATAGTTCTTCGGGAGTCGATATTAACCCTTTGTTTGATTACATCATACCTAGTGTGTTAGATGTTGTTAATAATGTTAATTTGACTCTTATTCTTTCGTGTGATGAAATTAAAGTTGTTCTTTTTAACATGAACCCTTGGGGCTTTCCTGGTCCTGATGGATATTCTCCTGGGGTTTTTCAAACTTATTGGACCTAGTGGGAAATTTTGTGATTGAATTTGTGATTCTGGAAAACTATCTGATAGAGTAAATGAATCATCCATATATTTGATTCCAAAAAAGGAGAATCATGTTAGTCCTATAGATTTTTGGCCTATCTTACATCTAAAATTTTAGCCAATAGGCTGAAGAGTGTGTTAGACAAAATGATATCACCAAACCAATCTGTTTTTATTCCAAAAAAGAAAATAGTGGACAACATTGTGATTGCACATGAAGTCTTACATAGCATGACAACCAGTAAATGAAAAATGGGTTTTTAGCTTCCAAACTAGACCTTTCTAAAGCTTTTGATAAGATGTAACGGTCTTTTATCATTTAATGTTTAAAAAATATGGTTTTTCTGATAAATGGTGTGAGTTAATATATGAATGTATATCCCATATTCAATCTACAGTTTTACTCAATAGAGTGCCTGGCATTCCTATTACTTATCTCTGTATCCCTTTATTATTGCTTTAGAGGGATTATCTAGGTTATTTTTTCATGCTGAAAATAATGTATATTCACCGGAGTAAAAATTAATAAACAGTTTCCTAGCATTACTCATCTTTTATTTGCAGAGAGCTAGCACTAGCCATGCCAACTTTACTAACTCTTACGTGAAATCAAAACAATTACGTACGGGGAGTAAAAATGGGATTTGGGTATGGTGGTTACGGCAACATGGGCGTGGCAACACCCCATGACAAGGAAGTTACAAAGTAGTGGTTACAATCATTGAAATGGTACTCTCAATGATATTTTTCTTAAACTACCGATTATCATAAGTAGCCCCAAATTGGAAATCGAATTTTTTTAAAAAATTTCAACATTTTACAAACACAATCGGTAGTTTTAGAAATTCTTAAACCACCGATTATCATAAGCAGCCCCAAATTGGAAATCGATTTTTTTTTAAAAAATTTAACATTTTGTACAAGCACTATCGGTAGTTTAAGAAATTCTTAAACTACCGATTATCATAAGTAGCCCCAAATTGGAAATCGAATATTTTTAAAAATTTCAACATTTTGTACAAGCACAATCGGTAGTTTAAGAAATTCTTAAACTACCGATTATCATAAGTAGCCCCAAATTGGAAATCGATTTTTTTTTGAAAATTTCAACATTTTGTACAAGCACAATCGGTAGTTTAAGAAATTCTTAAACTACCGATTATCCTAAGTAGCCCCAAATTGGAAATCGATTTTTTTTTGAAATTTCAACAGTTTGTACAAGCACAATCGGTAGTTTAAGAAATTCTTAAACTACCGATTAACATAAGTAACCCCAAATTGGAAATCAAATTTTTTTAAAAAATTTCAACATTTTGTACAAGCACAATCGGTAGTTTAAAAAATTCTTAAACTACCGATTATCATAAATAGCCCCAAATTGGAAATCAAATTTTTTTAAAAAATTTCAACATTTTGTACAAGCACAATCGGTTGTTTAAGAAATTCTTAAACTACCGATTATCATAAGTAGCCGCAAATTGGAAATCGGTTTTTTTTAAAAAAATTTAACATTTTGTACAAGCACAATCGGTAGTTTAAGAATTCTTAAACTACCGATTATCATAACCCAACGGCTTTTTTTTTTGAAATACTAGTCGTTGGTAATTAAACACTATAAAAGGAAACTATCCCTTTCAAGGTGATTCTCATTCTCACCTATCCCTTTCATTCTCAGTCTCCCCTATCCCTTTCAATCTCATTCTCATTCTCATTTTCATTTTCCAAGTCATTCTCACCCGACTCTTTGAAGCACTAAATATGGTAACTCCATACACTACTGATGAAGATGTTGCCATTGTTAGATCGTAGGTTACGATCACAACGCACGAGTATAAAAGAGCGTACATTACCCAAAGTAACGAACCCGTTAATGAAGATTGGATGGTGGATCAGACATCCGATTCTTAGTGGAAGCGTTTGTTTAAGATTTTTGTGGGATTAGACGGAAATCAAAATTGTAGGACGTTCAAAATCATTAAGAAAAGGTTTGAGAAGTTGTTTCAACGATTGGAAGCTTTGAAACAGGAAATGTGAGTGAGAAAAGAAGCTCATCCCACCGAATCAAGTGTGAAAAGAGTAAGTGTGTCAATTAATAAGTCGTTCATTATAAAGAGTTTTCAAACATACAACCTTATATTTGATTTATTTTTTTCAGTGAGTGATGTCTCTCAACAAATATAAAACTATCCATGGGAAGACGTTTATGCATGAGGATTGCTATCGCATTTTGGAAGAAAGTACCTTGTACCATTTCAACCTATATGCTTAAGTGTTTAAGTGTAATCTAATAATTTATTGTATTTCATTTCCTTCAGTGTTACGCGATGTATGCCTTTTCGATTCAATGAAATGATTTTACGTTCAACTGTTTTACAAAAGCAATTAGCTAATCAGTACAAGATCGGTAGACAAAGTACATTAAACTCACCCAATTGTTCATACTTGGTAGGCAAAAGAACAACGTAACAACCGATTGTGCTTAATCAGTAGTATAAAAATCAACTTAACTACCGATTGTGCATAATCGGTATCTCGGGATCTACATAATCTATCGATTATGCATAAAAATAGAACAAAACAGTCTATGGACACACGTACAATCGGTAGTTACATAAAAAAATGAACTACCGATTATCACTAAATTTGGATCCAGTAATACAATCGGTAGTTTATGTATACGTCTAACTACCGATTGTGATCGATGTTTTTGAGGATCACTAACTTATACAATCGGAAGTTTAACCCTATACGAAACTACCGATTATCACTAAATTTTGATCCAGTAACTGAATCGGTAGTTTGTAACCTAAACATAACTACCGATTGTGCATGATGTTCATGAGCAATGAAGAACACTAACATAATCGGTAGTTTAATACAACCACGAAGAGCAATAAACTATTTCTCAAACATGGGATTTTGGTAATTATTAGTGAAAGGTTTTTTGGTAATTATTTGATTAGTGAAAGGGTATTTTAGTATTTTTATATACCCTAGGTTATCCCTTAGCCACATCCATGGGATTGGGTTAAAAAAAGTCTCCCCTAATTGTTTTTTGGTCGCCCTCAAATTCTCCAGGATTTTTAACCTGGTCCAATAAGAAGAGAAACAACAATATATCAATGCGACTCATGTATCTACAATTGATGATGCTTCCTTAATATCAACTGCAATGGAGCTTCATTTTCTCGATACTTTGTAAGACACAATAAACTTCATCGTCCCTATTATGATCATTGCAACCGTCATGGTCATGTTCGTGAGAAGTGCTATTGTCTACACGGATAACCGGTGTCATCTACCAATCCACCAATTGTTACAACCAACAATGTTGTTTCACAACCAACTCAAGTTGTTCCCTCACTCTCAGCATACCGGTATGCTCGTCTACTTACTCTTCTCAATCCTCCTATAGAGAATACTTCAACAGAACCGCGACTTATTAATTTAGCTGGTAAGATACTTAACACTTCTTCTATTTCTCCTTTGTTCATTGACAGTGGTGCTACTCATCACATTTGTAATTTATTATCATATTGTACCTTATATTCAGAAACAAGTTATGCATAGAGTTTGAATGAGAATGATGATTGTTATGATGTGAGAACGGAATTTTCCAGCAGTACCGAGGATCCCATAATACAAGAGGTTTTGCAAGGTTTTTCTAACCCTATACATAAATTTCTATCTAATGATGATCCTCTCATATTAGAAGTAGCTTCCCAAAGAGTGTTTAATCCATCTTTTAGAAAGATACCTAATTTGGGTTGGAATTGAATGCTTCTAAAGTTTTTTCTGAATTCCTTGCATCTAAGTATCCTCCATATGCGTTTGAGTCTGACACCATGCAGGTTTTCCAAGAGGAACACATATAAGTTCCATCCACTTATGTTTTGTATACACTTTCGAGTATAAAATGGACTATGTGTGGGGGTAACTATTATGGGACGATAATTTCCCTTTTAATATCTTATGCTAATATTCTTGTGAAGCTATATTGTTAGATATGCAGATTGCTTTCTGGACGGATCCGTAAATTTTCAGATTGTTGGTCTACGGGCGACCAGAGAGTCGGGCTGACGACTTTAAACCAAGCATTGCATGGGTTTAGTATTTCTTGTTATTTAATCTGAATTTTCATGTCATTGTAGCATTTTCCACCTTGGTTTTACATTGGATGAGTCAATTTACATTGAGGGCAATAAAAAATTTAAGTGTGGAGGAGTGATTAAGCATACGGAATTCTTAAGTATTCACTTTTTAGGTAGAAAATTTTCAACTTTCTTGTAACTATTTGCATGAGACCTCCAACGTTTAGATATTTTAGAGTCACTTAGTATACATACGGAGTTCTTACCAAAATAATTGAACTTAGAAGTAATAGAAAACGACATTCGGGTTTCTTAGTTGTTGAGAGGCAAGAGCTGACAAAAAAGGGACTTAAACCGCCGGTAGAGAATACAGTATTAGGGAGCTGATCAATCATTAATGGAGACTAACTATTGTTACATCAAGTGGGGCACCAGACCTTTAATTCTTTGTAGCTGTCTAAAAATTATGCTTTAGAGTGTTATCATCATACGCAAATTCCAGATAGAATGATGAGCTACTCAACTTTGCACCAATTTCATCAATACTTTTTGATCTCTTGAGTGCTATTTTTTCAATCATGAGGGTGTAACATCTCTTGTAATCTTGTTTGTGATTAGCATCGTTCTCTCTCTCGACAAACTTAATAAATAGCACTCAAGAAGGAGATAATAAAGGCATCACCATTACAAAGCTAGAGAAGTGACTCTAAAATATCACCGTGCCAACACTATCGACTAACGAAGAGAGAAAGATTATAGAAGGTGGTCGAAGTTGGAGATAAAACTCTAACTAAAGAAGTGTTCAATATAGTGTCTGCAAGAGTCAGATCCTCCTACAGCTTTTACATCATAGATCGGTAACCATTAATCACGCTCTGACCATGCGGGCATGATTCATCAACCAGACTTCAGTTCCTGTCTCCTTAGGACTCAAGGATACATAGGTACGAGCCTATAGAACGGATCCTGTTCAAGTAAGGTCGTGCTCATTTCTGCTATGTAACAGCTTAAATACATATACTATCTATTGGAGCTTACCGATATGGGACTAAATGACTGCAATTCTGTGAGACTTTTGAAATGGACACAATCCTTGAGATCAAAAAGGCCTAAACCATTGAAATAAGTTAACAAGAAAGACTATAAATTACCACACTCCGTCAACAGTTTTACCTTCTAAGATCAAGCCAAGGATACTTTGTATGAAATCCAGTTTTCTAGATCTAGTAGTGAAAGGAAAAAAATACAGGTCCCTATGCTTAGTCGATTTTCTGTAAATATAGCAGGAGCATTATAAATTCCTCGAGGAGCTTTACAAATGCTTGATCTCCTTCTCTGCTAGATTATTCTTTTCAGCATTTTCATGTAGAAAGTATATCTGAGCATGACTAGCCACTTAATTTAGAGTTTTTGACTTCACTGCGAGTCTCAATAATGCTCCTCCAATCGCCCTTAATGAATTTTTCAAAGTCCCCATAGAAAATTCCTTGCAAATTACAAAAACAACTATCTAAACCAGATTATTTAGTATTAGACCAATTCAAAATGAATTTTAAAGTACGCATGTTCTCAATTTCAGTCCAAAGAGTTTCATAGTTAATACTCCCTCCGTTTCTGGAAAAGAGTTACTATCATTTTTTTAATTTGGCCTATCTTTAGGCTAAAATGAAAAAATGATAGTAACACTTTTCCAGAAACAGAGGTAGTAACTTATTGATAATGTTTCATAACTTCATATTGGTTCTTCCAGGAAACATGAGATGGGTTTTACCCTTGATTAGAGGGAGCCATTCCAGAAATTCTCGACGGCCCTAGGAGACCCAAGGCCGAGGAGAGGGTTTGGAAATAGTTTTCAACCATCAATTGACGCGCCTCTGTTATTACCTCATTAGCTGCGTCATTTCCCCAAGCGCAAAGATACCTGACAACCCACACCCAACTATTTTTTTGTAGTACCTTCATTTACATCCCTGACTCTAATTTGAACAATGTGGGACTAACTGGCCCCATAAATGAGAAAATCCTTGTTGTATATGAAGGAGGTGGTGCTTGAACGATTCTTATCGACCCAATATTTGCAAATGATGACGGCTTTCAATTCTTTACCCCCACTACTCTTACAGGTGAAACAAAAGCACAACTTCCGTATGGATATCTAAACACGGGAACAATATTTGAACATTCAAAAGTTTTATGTTAGTAAATTTTCTAGTTTCTAGTAAATTGTAAATTTATTTGGACTATGCTGGTAAAATGAACAAAAAAAATTTGGAGTATGTCAGACAACCGCACGATCATCACAGCAGGCCAAAGCCAAGATGAGAACGATCCTCTACAGCCACACGATCTATATCATAAATCGGCAACAATTAATCACGCTCTGACCGTGCGATCATGGTTCATCAACCAGATTTTGGTTCTTGCCTCCTTAGAACTCAAGGATACAGAGGTACGAGCGTATAGATCAGATCATGTTCAAGTAAGGTCGTGCTCTATTCTGCATTATAGCAGCTTAAATACCTATACTATCTATTGGAGCTTACCGATATGGAACTAAACCATTATTACTTTTTTTGTGATCATTTATTCATATAATTTTAATGTCAAATACATACTAATATTAGCTATAATTCTTCCATATTATCTTTTATTATGTTTTTTTTCTAGCTTATGTCTTTTGTTAGGGTGAATCATCAAAAAGGAGGTACAAAGTGCTAGAATGAGCAAGGAAGTAAAGCATTACAAGTGAAGGGAGATACAAGACCAAATTATATTTATTCAGATCCATGTTTTCTTATCATAATATTGTAGAGAATGGAAATCCGAATCCAACTCAAAAAGAATGAGGTTATTCCGACATCGGACGGAAAAATTATGGGAAAAACGAGTTTTGAAAGACTTGAGTGTACAGAGAGAAGTTCACACGATACTTGTGCTTACTATTTCTCAGTGCATCATGATTTCTCAACTCTTCGCTCACTTGTGGATGCGTGGTTTTCCCTTTTTAAGTTATTTTCACTTTTTTAGGTAAGAAATGAGAAAGTTGTATATGATACTCAACTTTGATGTCACGAAAAAATGTCTTGTTGGAGAGGGATGGTGCCCAACATTTGCAAAACCTCGGGTAACTTTCTTACATTTGATTCATTAATTTATCAATGCTTGTTATCAGGTGATACTATCTGAAAGTATAGACGCATTTTATGCTTAACAAATTCAAGATGCACTGCAACGAGCAACAATTGATAGTAACACATGTTGGTTCTGCAACAATAAAATACTGAAAACAAATGATGTTAACGTTAAATAAAATTTCTGAAATTTAAACACTAATTTGAGGGCAGAGTCACTTGATCATCAAACTGTCCTTAGCATAATAGTTTACCGGTAAGCCTCAAAAATGAGTGATGCTAAATACTCAACAATGAAGTTGTGTCCAGGATAAAACCGCCCGATACAAGTATTGTATAGCACTACAATACTTGCCCACTCAAACGAACTCAATAACAAGATGAAGGAAAAAAATAAACAAGGACATGCGCAAGCAAAGAAAGAAAAAAGGAATTGGAAGGTGTTTTTAACTTCTCAAAGGACAGGATAATCAAAACACGTCATTAGCATTGATTCAGGCCGAGAAAAAAGGGTTGAAAACTCTTTTTATTATCGGAAACAAATAAAGTTATGGTAGGAGATAAATTCGAGTTGGATTTTGATTCGGGAAGTTGGTTAGAGTTCTTATCAGTTAGGGAAAGCTTATTAGGCTTTCCTACACCTATATATAGCCAAGAGATCGAAGAAAAAGAGAGGAGAGCTTCAATCAAAAAAAAAAACAAGAAGAAAAAAAATGTTGTTGTTGTAGGGAAGAACAGGAATAAGCGACGATTTCTTCAACTGAACAATAACGTTTATCTTCGTCTTTGCAACGTTTATCTTCAGCTGCAACGGTTTCTTCAACCCATCTGCAACTGATATCTTCAGAACAGTAACGTTTATCTTCAGTGGAAACACTTTCTTTCTGTAACAGTGGAAACAGTTGTCTGCAATGCCATTACACCGTCGCAAACTCTCTGTTTACACAATTTTCACTTTTTTCATCTTTGTAAACAATTTTTGAGCCATGAATACACATCTTGAGAGTGTTTACAACATGAGGAGCTAGACCCCATTGTTGAGGCGACGGAGGAAGCCATTTTTCCAATAATAAAGTGGTATATTTTTATCTTATTAATTTTGTACAATTCTTTTATAATTATTTGCTTTGAATTAAATTCAAAATAATGATTTTTATCAATTAGTTGTGTTTTCTTTTGATGGGTCATGCTTAGCTTAGAGCTATTGATGTCTCATACTTTTGACTTACAACTATTATTTTGAAAATCTAATTTTGGCAATATTTAGAATTAATTGAATATATGAGTTGCAAGATAATTATTAATGCTAAACCACTTGAAAAGTTATCTAATGGTGGAATATTTAGTCTCAATTCTTTCTATAATCTCAATTCAATTTAATTTGATCTTCTTTATTTTTAGTATTAAAAATTAGGTTTAAAAAATCAAATCTTCACAAGTTTGAGTATCGAATCTTTTACCACTATTTCAAAAATACAACAAGTTTTTGGCGCTGCTGCCGGGGACTTGTTTTTTGATTTGTTTTTAGTTTCTTAGTTTTTAGGTTAGTTAGTTTAATTAGATTTTTATTTTTATTTGTTCTATTTTACGTTTTTGGGTATTTTTCTTTGTATTACAGGTTTTGGATCAAAAAGAAATTGGAGCCAAAGATTATATTGATTGTTTAAAGACTTGGGGTCAAAGATAAATCGAAAAGGAAGGAAAAAGAAGAAAATTTTATTTTATTTTTTAGTTAATTTTATTTTTATTTAATTTTTAGAGTTTTATTTATTTTTTTTTTTAGAAAATTGTATTAGGAAATCTTTTATTATTTTTGTAATTTTTCTTTTCTTTTTTGGAATTTTTCTTTGGACTTTGGATATTATTATTTTTGGACTTTTGGACATTATTATTTTTAAGCCATATGGAAGGGTATTATTGAATATAAACTGCAACATGGAAGGACGACAATTACGATATTGGGTTCGTACACTGACATAGGAGTCGGTTGCCTGAGTCGACTTCAACGGTTCATCGCCCATTTGGAACTGGAGGTAAGACTCTAACCACCCACGAATCCCCTGCCGGTGGGTTTTCTGGACTCCTTCGTGTGCATATATGTTGAGGACCTGAATATGGATTTATTTTCTAGTAAAGGGCAAGAACTGGCCATACAAGATAAGGACTCGGATTTCATCACCGTTTTTTTCTTGCCCGCTTTAGGAACACGTTACCAAATGCTAACCTAAGCTTAATATTTTAACTAGAAAGAGACCGATAGGGTAACGAGCTTACAGGAAAGTCATTCAAAAGGACTGTATTGGTTACTCTGTTAGCCTAACTCAAAGTTCAGGAATATTATTTTAAGTAGATTCGAGCCGCATTGTAACACAAGGAAACGTCGCCAAAGAGACAGGGTTATCAAAGCTCCTTAGATGTTATCCTGTTTCTAGTCGACTTAATCTAATTCGGATCGTTCTAAGAGGTTTGCTAAAACTGTAACTAGTTACCTTTTAAAAGAATAAAAGATGTTTTATAAACAATCTAAGTGGAGTCATCATGTTTTTTGTTTTCTAGATTCAATAGGTTTGATTTGGTTGAGTCAACCTTGCTTGTGATTGTTTAGAATTCCCTCAAATTAGGATTTTTTTCTTATTTATTTTAGTGTATGCCAAGACCGTTCGAAATCATCACTGAGAAAAAGATACAATCTAGGTCGTTTGACTAGTGACAATTCTAGTAGTTATGTCCCTGGAAACGAGGACCTCGAAGACTCTTCTTTTGAGGGCCTTGTTTTGGAAATTTCAATTTTGAGAACTTGACATTGTGTGAAGAAATTACTCATAATCTTTGATAGTGCCAACAATGGAAACTTTAAAAGCTTTGAACCCGACTATGACTTCTCTTCAATCATGTATCAAGTGAGCTGATACTGAAGCAAACTATGAGTTAAAACCCGGGGACCATACAAATGCTCCCAATCTTCTTATGGAAAGAAAATGAAAACCCCTATTTCCATGTTAGGGATTTTGAGGAAATATGTAGTATCATCAGGATTAAGGACATAGATGATGAAGCATTGAAACTTAGATTGTTTCCTTTTTCACTAAGAGACAAAGCCAAATCTTGGCTATATAGTTTGACTTCTGAGTCCATTGAAACCTATGAACAACTTACATCTTCCTTATTCTAGAAGTTTTTTCCTAGGCACAAAACATCATCTTTTAGGCAGCAGATTTGCATATTTGCTCAACAAGAGGGAGAATCTTTATATAGGTATTTGAAAAGGTTCAATAAATTATTATCACAATGTCCTCATCATGGTTTAGAAAAAAGTATGGCTAGTTTAGATCCTCTACGAGGGTTTAGATTATTCGACAACAACCATGGTTGAGTCTTTATGCACATATGGGTTTGAAAATAAAACTGTCGATGGTGCGATGACATTTTTGAATGAAATTGTCGAAAAAATCCAGCAATTGTAAAATAGTAAGGAGCCCCATAAAATGATTCTTCTAAGTAGAGGAAATGTCAATAGGGTGGAAGGATCTTTTGAATCAGATGCCAAAATAACAGTTATATCAAAAAGGTTAGAAGCTTTAGAACTGAGTCAATCTAGTTCTAGAATTGAGCCCTAGTCATTTTGGGAAGGACAAACTGTTGAAGAGCACGCCCATGCTCTTTATAATAACACTAGATTTGATCAGAAGTTTGACCCTTATTCAAAAACCTACAACCCTGGTTGGAGGAACCATCCTAACCTTTCTTGGTCTAAGGGCCAGAGTCAAGGTCATTCTAGTAATTCTAAGGTTCCCCCAGGTTCTGGTAATACTAAGAATCCTTCAGGACCAGCACAATTTCAGAACCATTCAGATAAGAAGATCATGAGTTTAGAAGAGTCTCTCACATTTTTATCTCATAAAACTGCTTAGTTTCAACAATCTGTTGAAAAAAAAATAGAAGATAATAAAAAGATGATCCAGGTTAACTCTCAGGCTGTTTACGATTTAGGAACCCAGTTTAGTCAGTTGGATGAGTCTTTGAGGGAAAAAGGTAAGTTTCCTAGTCAGACCCAACCCAATCCTAGAGGAGTTCATGAAGTATCTTCTAGTGAGAAATCATCATATCATGTGAATGCAATTAGAACCCTTAGGAATGGTAAAGTGGTAGACAACAAGGTAACCATGCCTGATAGTGAATATACTGTAGTTCACCCTTCTGAGCCAGTAGCTGAAAAGTTTGATGAAGTATCTAAAGAGCCCGATGCAGTTCCTTATAATCTAGATTTTATGCCTAGAGCCCCGTTCCCACAACTATTAGACCCAACAAAGAAGGAATCCAACTTTAACGATATATTGGAGGTTTTTAAGCAAGTCACTATCAACCTTCCTTTATTAGATGCAATTAGGAAGATTCCTACTTATGCAAAGTTCCTTAAGGATATGTGTACGCGAAAGAGAAAGCTTAGTGTATAAAAGAAAGCCTTTTTAGCTAGTCATGTGAGTTTAATTATCCAAAACAATACAACTCCTAAGTATAAAGACCCAGGGTCCCCAACCATTTCTTGCACAATAGGTAACTACCGTGTTGAGAAAGCGTTACTTGACTTAGGAGCCAGTGTGAACTTACTTCCGTACCATGTATACCAACAGCTAGGACTTGGTGATTTGAAACCTACTCAGATAACACTGTAATTAGGTCTGTGAAAATTCCTTGTGGTGTCATAGAGGATGTTCTTATTGAGGTCGATAAGTTTATTTACCCAGTGGATTTTGTTGTCCTTGATACCCAACATGTCCCTGACCCAGAGAATCAAATACTTGTGATATTAGGTCTCCCGTTTTTAGCGACATCTAATGCGATCATTAACTGTCGAAATGGTATTATGAACTTATCTTTTGGTAATATGACTATTGAGCTGAATATTTTCAATATTAGTAAGCAACCACCTGAGCTAGATAAAACTTGCACTGAAGAGGTGAACATGATAGGAACATTAGTTCAGGAGTCATTACCAAACACTTTGTTAGAAGATCCATTAGAGAAATGCCTAGCCCACTTTGGGTTTGATTTTGATGATCAGAGTTTGATTAATGAGGTGAATGCTTTGTTAGATTCAACCCCTTTGATAGACACTAGTAATGGATGGAAATCTAAGTTTGAACCACTACCAGTTTCTAAGTCTACCCTAATTTCTTCTTTAGAAGAGCCTCCTAAGTTGGACCTTAAAGACCTACCAGATACCTTGAAGTATGTGTATTTAGGCCCATCTGAGACTTTGCCTGTGATTGTAACATCCGAATTGGATAATAACCAGGAAAACAGGCTAGTGACCGTGTTTAAAGATAATAAGGAAGCTTTAGGGTGGACCAATCAGACATTAAGGGTATAAGTCCTACTGTTTGTATGCATCAAATTTATTTAGAGGATAATACCAAACCGTCTAGGGAGATGCAACGTCGACTTAACCCTAACATGAAAGAAGTAGTTCGAACTGAGGTGCTTAAGTTGTTAGATGCGGGTATTATCTACCTTATTTCAGACAGTAAGTGGGTCATCCCCGTTCAGGTTCTTCCCAAGAAATCAGGTACCACTGTAGTCCAGAATGATAACAATGAGTTAATCCCAGCCCGAGTGACCATGGGGTGCGTGTTTGTATTGACTATAGAAAATTGAACAAGGTCACAAGGAAGGACCACTTTCCCCTTCCTTTCATCGACCAAATGCTTGAGAGATTAGATGGACATAGCCATTATTGCTTGCTAGATGGTTTTCCTGGTTATAATCATATTTTTATTGCCCCAGAAGACCAAGAGAAAACCACTTTTACTTGTCCCTTTGGTGCCTTTGCATATAGATGCATGCCTTTTGGGTTGTGTAATGCACCCGCTATTTTTCAGAGTTGTATGATGAACATATTTTCTTACATGGTAGAACGGTTTGTAGAGGTCTTTACGGATGATTTTTCAGTATTTGGGTCATCTTTTGATGAGTGCTTACATCATTTGACATTAGTGTTGACTAGAGTGTAAGGAAAAAACTTTAGTGCTTAATTGGGAAAAATACCATTTCATGGTTCGATCAAGAATTGTTTTAGGGAATATCGTATCTTCTAAGGGTATAAAGGTAGCAAAGCCAAATTTGACCTTATTATTACAGGTTCCTAAAACTGTACGAGATGTTAGGTCATTCTTAGAGCATGCATGTTTTTATCGTCGATTCATTAAGGATTTTAGCTTGATTTCAAGACCTCTTTGCAATCTGCTTGCAAAATATGTTAAGTTTGTCTTTGATGATGCTTTTTAGAGTCTTTCGAGAAGTTTAAGACTTTGCTCACTACCGCCCCTATTGTCCAGGTGATGTAGTTTTTAAATAGTGGTAAAAGGTTCAATACTCAGACTTGTAAAGATTTGATTTTTAAACCTAATTTTTAAAACTAAAATTAAAGAAGATTAAAGTAAAATTGATTTCAAATTATGGGAAGGATTGAGACTAAGGATTCCACCACTAGCTAATTTTTCAAGTGATAAAAATCTTGCAACTCATATCTTCAATTTATTCAAAATATTGCCAAAAGTTATATTTTTAAAAGAATAGTTGTAAATTAAAAGTATGAGACATCAAAAGCTATAAACTCAACATGACCTATCAAAAGAAAACACAACTAATTGATAAAACTATTTTTTTCTTCAAATTAATTCAAAGCAAATAATTATAAAAGAATTGTAAAAATTAATAAAATAAGAATTACCACTTTATTATTTGAAAAATGGGTTCCTCCGTCGCCCCAGTAATGGTGATTAGCTCATCATGTTGGAAAAACTCTCAAAATAATTATTCATAGCTCAAAAAGTGTTTACAATGAAGAAATAAAAGTAATACAGAAAAATTGATACGCTTATAATTGTTACAGACTGTGTTCTCTTTGTGGCTGAAGAGAACAGAAGATGGCAGCAATAAAGTACGAACGATGTAGAAATATGAAGGAATAAGCAACGAAATCGGCGACTGTTTTCTGTAGCCTTATGTTCTTCCTGTTCTTCACACCAGCAGAATTCTTTTTCTTCCTTGAATTTTTCCGCACGTCTCTGGATTCTGCCTCCTTTTTCTTCGATATCTTTGTTATTTATATGTTTGGGGAACCCTAATCCATCATCCTTAATCGATAGGAACACAAAGAATAATCCCAAACCAACTCAAATTCACATAAATCCGAAACAAAATACAACTTCCTTTTCCGGCATGAACTTGATTTTTTTTCAAGCAATTTTCACGGCATGAAACTCTCTATTTGACGTGTGTTGATCATATCTTGATTGTTTCTTCACTTGGGTAACTCAGAGTTACCCCAAAATCCCTTAAAACTCGATTCTCATCTAAGTGAGGTAGTTTTCTTCACGTAACACAGGTTCCTGCGATTTTCGATTCTTAAACCATGAAGAAGGGTGCCCATAATCCAACTGGTGGGTGCCTTTATCAATTTTTATGGGTGCCTTTAACAACGTTTTGAGACGATTTTTCCATAAATATTTATTTCTCAAAAATACATACAAAGACATAAAAACTCATAATAAGTATAAATCAAGCACTAGTAGAATAAAGGATTAAAAACAATTTAGACACGAAAATGTGTCTATCACCAGGCACCTAACTGGAACCTACCCTTTTAAATAATATGTGATTCTTCAGATTATGCTATTGGTGTTGTGTTAGGTCAGTGAGAAAACAAATTACTTCATGTGATTTACTACGCCAGTAAAACTCTAAATGATGCCCAACTGAACTACAACACCACAGAGAATGAACTGTTAGCCATTGTTTTTTCCTTAGACAAGTTTAGATCATATCTCTTAGGTTCTAAAGTTATAGTCTTTACTGATCATGCTGCTTTGAAGTACCTTCTGTCTAAGAAGGATACTAAACCTAGATTGATTAGATGGATCCTTTTGTTACAAGAATCCTCTCTAGAAATTAGAGACAAAAAGGGTGCAGAAAATGTAGTAGAAAAACACTTGTCTAGATTTGTTGTGGATTCCCCGGATGATTCTCCTCCTGTGAGAGATAGTTTTCCTGATGAATAACTATTCTTTATTTCCCAATTACCTTGGTTTACGAATATAGTGAATTATCTTGTTACTAGTCGAGTGCCTCAACATTGGGTAAACAAGATCGTTCTAGGTTTTTAGCCGAGGTAAAGCATTTCTTTTGGGACGATCCTTATTTGTTTAAGTATTGTCCATACCAGATTTTTAGGAGATGTATACCTGAGAGTGACCAATCCATTATTATTTCCTTTTGTGATGATCATGCTTGTGGGGGTCACTTTAATGCTAAGAAGACATCTGCTAAGATAATACAGTGTGGATTCTACTGGACGTCAATGTTTAAAGACACCCACATTTATTGTGTTGCTTGTGAGCATTGTCAGAAGTTAGGAACCATTTCCTGTAGAAATATGATGCCTTTGAACCCATTTTAGTTCTTGAGGTCGTGGGGCATTGATTTTATGGGTCCTTTTCCTTATTCCTTTGGTTATTTTTACATCCTTGTCGCTGTAAATTATGTATTTAAGTGGGTAGCGACGGTTTCTTGTAAAATAAACGACGACAAGGTTGTGGTCCAGTTTTTGAATGATAACATATTTGCACGTTTTGGTACACCACGATCTATAATTAGTGATGGAGGGTCACACTTTTATAATCGACCGTTTAAGCTTTTGATAAAGAAATATGACATTACCCACAAACTAGCTACCCCATATCACCCACAGACTAGTGGTCAAGTAGAGGTTTCCAACAGGGAGATAAAACGTATTCTAGAGAAAACAGTCAATCCTAATAGGAAAGATTGGTCTTTGAGGCTTACTGATGCCTTATGGGCTTACCGTACTGCGTTAAATACCCACATTGGAATGTCAGTTTATCATCTAATTTTCTGCAAGGCATGTCATCTTCCCATCGAGTCAGAACATAGAGCATATTGGGCTGTAAAACAGTTAAATTTTTCACTTGACAAGGCAGGAGCTCACAGGAAGCTCCAGCTCAATGAGTTCGAAGAGATTTGGAAAGATGCATATGATAGTGCTAGGGAGTATAAGAACAAAATAAAACTTGTGCATGATAGAAATATTTTTAAAAAGTCATTTTCTCCAAGTCAAAAAATTCTTCTGTATGATACTCGTTTGCATCTATTCCCCGGGAAGTGACGCTCTTGGTGGACCGTTCTTTTTGTTGTTCGTACTGTGTTTCCTCATGGTGCTACTGAGATTGAAACTCAAGATAGTAGAGGTCCTTTCAAGGTTAACGCTCAGAGATTGAAACCATTTTTAGAGCCTTTTCCTACAGGTGATATTTAGAAGGTCCCTTTGGAGGACCCTGTTTACTTTGATTGACCATCAAGGTTGTTTTTTTTGTACATTAGTAGATTTTTATAGGTTTTTATTATTCGTTTTTATTTTTTTATTTTCTGTCTTATTCTCCATCAAAGGATTGTTACGCTTCACCCAGGTACTATCTTTCTGTCTTACCTCTTTATTTCTCTTTTTACTTATCTATTGGTACTGCTCTTTATTTTGAAACATTGAGGATACTGTTTAATTTAAGTTTGGGGGTAAGGGAGAAACTTTTTAGTGCAATAATAAAACTCCAAAATTTAGAAGCTTATGAACAATTCAGGATGACACTAACCATTCTAGGTAGATGGAAACTTAGCTATTTTTCTATAGGAATTGGTGTACCCAGTTAAATGGTCTATTCATAAAAGGACAGAGTTCAGGTGTTAGAAATAACATGATAGTTGTCACCATATCACCTTCTTTTTTTATTTTTAGAATTTTTTTCTTCTCTAAGTAATTTGGTGGGGCACCAATATCGAATTGTTATCGCCACCAGGATGAAGTAGAGTGTTTGAGATTATTTAGACTGTAATTGAAGAAAAAAAAGATCGAGTATTGACACTCTGATAACAATATGTGTGTGTTCTCCTTATCTCCGTCGCCTAAGCAAGTGAAGGCAGGATCCATGAGAACCATCATGTAAGATGCTGATAAGGATCATGCACTTGGATTCATTTGATCCAATCATGTTGTAAGTACATTTATATAATAAATAATTTTTTAATTTTCAATAAATCGGTCGTGGGTACCCTTGTTTATACCAGTTGAGTAGATATTAGTATAAGGAGTAAGACCAGTGGGAGCGTATTTCAGTCCATTAGGATTCATCCTGGCACTGACCTTCAGACAAATATGGGAAACACCGTTAACCTTAGTCAACATGCACAAACTTCATCATCTCCAGTTTCATCTTCTAAAATCTTTTCATGTGATTGAACTTTGATAGATTCTGAGTATCGTGGATGAACGACTATCTGAGTAAAGTTTTAAATTCTTTATGAATTTTAGTACGCTGAGTGCAAACTTGTGTACAGCTATTGGACTCATATAGGTTAATGATTCTCATAGCCGAAGAATTTAGTATGCCAACGAAATAGCTTGTTTAGTGTTTACCCTCAACGTTCACAGGTAGCTAGGGTTTGGAGTAAAGGTTTTGTGGGTATACCTATTGTAAACCCTCACGAGACAAAACTCGTCCACTAGGGACACCTAGGGGTTTAAAGGCTTATTACATATGCTAAATGTAGTCGGATTCCTACAAAAGTGAGTTAGGATTTTATTTTATTTTTAGATTAGATTTTTCTAGAAGACTAGAAAATAATAAGTTTGGGGGTATTTGATAGACACATTTTTGTGTCTAAATTGTTCTAGATTTTATATTTTCTTGGTACTTAATTTTGTACTTATTCTGTGATTTTACGTCTTTGTAGCTATTTTGGAAAATAAATATTTATGGAAAAAATCGGTTCAAAAAGTGTTAAAGCACCCAAGAAAAATTACTAAAGGCACCCGAAAATTTGATAAAGGCACCCCATTGTTGGATAGGGGCACCCCTTCCCTTTGAATTCAAATGAGAAAAAGGCGAGAAAAATTCTCTATCGAGAGAGAATTATCTGATAAGGTTTGAGACTGCCTTTTAGGGAGTTAGAAGGTGTTTTCAACTTCTCAAAGGACTGGATAATCAAAACACATCATTAGCATTGATTCAGGCCGAGAAAAAAGGGTTGAAAACTCTTTTTATTTCCGGAAACAAAGAAAGTTACAGGAGGAGATAAATTCGAGTTGGATTTGGTTTCGGGAAGTTGTTGAGAGTTCTTATCAGTTAGGGAAAGATTATTAGGGTTTCACCTATATATAGCCAAGAAATCTAAGAAAAAGAGAGGAGGGCTTCAATAAAAAAATAGGAAAAAAAATGATGTTGTTGTAGGGAAGAACAGGAATAGGCGACGATTTCTTTAACTGAACAACAACGTTTATCTTTGTTTTACAACGTTTATCTTCAGCTGCAACGGTTTCTTCAACCCATCTGCAACGGATATCTTCAGGAAAAACGTTTATCTTCAGTGGAAGCACTTTCTTTCTATAACAGTGGAAACAGTTGTGTGCAACGCCATTACACCGTTGCAAACTCTCTGTTTACACAATTTTCACTCTTTTCATCTTTGTAAACAATTTTTGAGCCATGAATGCACATTTTGAGAGTGTTTACAACATGAGGAGCTAGACCCCATTGTTAAGGCGATGGAGGAAGCCATTTTTCCAATAATAAAGTGGTATATTTTTATCTTATTAATTTTTTGCAATTCTTTTATGATAATTTGCTTTGAATTAAATTCGAAATAACGATTTTTATTAATTAGTTGTTTTTTGTTTTGATGGGTCATGCTTAGTTTAGAGCTATTGATGTCTCATACTTTTGATTTACAACTATTATTTTGAAAATCTAACTTTGGAAATATTTAGAATTAATTGAATATATGAGTTGCACGATAATTATTAATGCTAAACCACTTGAAAAGTTATCTAATGGTGGAATATTTAGTCTCAATTCTTTCTATAATCTCAATTCAATTTAATTTGATCTTCTTTATTTTTAGTATTAAAAATTAGGTTTAAAAAATCAAATCTTCACAAGTTTGAGTATCGAATCTTTTACCACTATTTCAAAGGAAAAGTCAATCTCAACCGGCCAACCTAAGGACACGGTTCCTACATTTACCATACCACCTCCTTTTCTTAGTCGTTTTGCCAAGTCCAAGATAAGGAGATCACAGATATCTTCAAGAACGTGCAAATCAACATCTCATTTATTGAAGTCATCAAAACTATGCCTAGATATGCCAAGTTTTTGAAGGATTTGTGTACAAAGAAGGATAGGTTGATTCATAATGAAGTCACTAAGGTGGGTGAGAGTGCTAAAAGACTATGTTGTTGAAGAAGATTTCCGCCAAGTGTATAGATCCTAGAGGCTTTACGGTGCCAATTACTATTGGTACTAAGAGGTTTGAGCGTGCTTTACTTGATTTGAGAGCATCCACAAGTGTCATGTCAGCCGATTTTTATGATTATTTGAATCTTGGACCTTTAAAAGAGATAGGGATTACTATAAAATTAACAAACAAGTCCAATATATATCCTAAGGGACTCGTGGAGGACGTGTTAGTTCAAGTGAACGAGTTAATCTTTTCGGTTGATTTCTATATTGTGGATATGCATAATGGAGAAAACAGTTTATCTACTTCGTTATTATTTGGGAGACCGCTTATAAAACTGTAAAGACGAAGATTGATGTTGATAGTGGTACACTCACTATGGAATTTGATAAGGAGATTATTCGCTTCAATATATTTGAAGCCATGCGCTATCCTAGTGATGTTCACTCCGCTTTCTCAATCGATATTATTGGTTCGCTAGCACAACAAATGTTTGATTTGAACAACAAAGATGAACTTGGAGTTATGTTGCGTAATAGTATTGAATTGGACGTTCATGTGCAGCCGAAATTAGATGTTGACTTATATAAAGATCTAGTGGAGATGTGTAGTGGCTTGACTGTATTACAATAAGATAAAACAAGTAATATTTCTTACATTTCCTTACCCGTAATTAATGAGATTCATTTACCTTCTATTGTGAAGGCACCTAAACTAGAATTGAAGCCTCTTCCAGATCACTTAAAGTATGCTTACTTGGGTGATAAATAAGAGCTTCCGGTGATCATTGCAAAGAACCTCACTGCCATACAAGAAGAATGTCTACTTAGGGTTCTGAAAGAGCATAAAACGGCCATTGGTTAGACAATTGCTTACATCAAAGGCATTAGTCCATCCATGTGCATGCACAGAATCCTAATGGAAAACGATGCAAATCCAGTACGCAATGGTCAGCGTAGGCTTAACACCTTAATTATGGATGTCGTGAAGAAAGAGATCATAAAATTGCTAAGTGTGAAGGTGATTTACCCAATTTCTGACAGCAAATGGGTTAGTCCTGTACAGATGGTGCCTAAGAAATCTAGTGTTACTGTTGTCAGAAATCAAGATGACGAACTTGTCCCTATACGAGTTCAAACAAGATGGAAAGTATGCATAGACTAAAGGGAAGCTTCATTCTGCTACCCGAAAGGATCACTTTCCTTTGCCTTTTATTGATCAAATGTTAGAGAGGTTATCGAGACATTCGCATTATTTCTTTTTGGAAGGTTATTCGGGCTACAATCAGATTGTTATTTCACCGAAGGATCAAGAGAAGACTACTTTTACTTGTACCTTTGGTTCTTTTCTATATAGACGTATGTCGTTTGGTCTTTGCAATGCGCCTGCCACTTTTCAGAGATGTATGGTTAGTATATTTTTTGACTACGTGGAGCGTATCATTGAGGTATTTATGGATGATTTTAGTGTTTATGGCGATTCATTTGATATTTTCTTAGAAAATCTTGAACTTGTGCTTAAAAGATGCATAAATACTAATCTTGTTCTTAATTGGGAGAAATGTCATTTTATGGTAAACCATGGTATAGTGCTCGATCACATTGTGTCCTCTGGAGGAATCGAAGTAGACAAAGCAAAACTAGAATTAATAAGAAAATTATAATACCCTACTTCAGTGAGGGGGATTCGCTCGTTTCTTGGTCATGTAGGTTCTTACAGGCGGTTTATCAAAGATTTCTCCAAAATCTCAATGAAAGTGTGCAAATTGTTGCAAAAAGAGGTTACTTTCAACTTTAACTAGGAGTGTAAGGAAGCCTTTGACAGATTGAAGGAATTGTTGACTACTTCACCAATTATTAAGTCACCTGAATGGAGCTTGTCGTTTGAGTTGATGTGTGATGCAAGTGATTATGCAATTGGAGATGTTTCGGTTCAGAAAGTGGACAAACGGTGGAACGTTATTTATTATGCATCTAGGACCCTAAATGATGCACAAATCAACTATTCTACCACAGAGAAAGAGTTCTTGGCTATAGTTTTTGCACTAGAAAATTTTAGACCATATTTGGTGGGAACGAAAGTGGTTATATATTCTGATCATGCATCACTTAGGTACCTACTCAAGAAGAAATAAACTAAAACTAGATTTATATATTGGATTATGTTGTTGCAAGAATTTGACATAGAAATTAGAGACAATAAATTTTTTGAGAATACAGTTGCAGATCATCTTAGTAGACTTGTTATTTCTGAAGAAGAACTTCCCTTACAAGATCGTTTCCCAGATGAACAACTTTTCTCAATAGAAGATTCAACACCTTGGTGCGCTGATAGAGTGAACTACTTGGTTACAAGGCAAGTACGTAGTACAATATCTAGTTCTCAAAAGCTGAAGCTTAAGAAGATAGCCAAGAAGTATGTGTGGGATGAACCCTACTTGTGGAAATATTGTGCTGATCAGATTATCCGCATGTGCGTACTTGACTTTGAATTTCAATCCATTCTTACTTTATGTCATTCTTATGCTTGTGGTGGGCATTTTGGTTCTAATCGTACCGCTTTCAAAGTTCTTGAAAGTGGCTTTTATTTGTCCACTTTATTTGAGGATGCGAATATTTTTTTGTAAATCTTTTGATAGATATCAACGAACGGGTAATCTAGGTGCTCGAAATCAAATGCCACTCATACCAATTCTTTCCCTAGAGATTTTTGATGTGTGGGGAATTGATTTTATGGGCCCTATTGTCAATTCAAATGGAAAATTTTATACACTTCTTGTTGTGGATTATGTTTCGAAATAGGTGGAAGCTAAAGCCACCTCTAGTAATGATTCTAAAGTTATTTGTGAATTTGTGAAAGAATATATTTTTACTAGATATGGTATCGATGGTTTTGTAGTTGTGGTAAATAAAGGTTCGTTTAAGACTTGTGAAGATTTGATTTTAAACCTATTTTCTAAGACTAAAAATAGCAAAACTCAAATAAAATTGATAACAAAATTGAGAGTAAACTGGGGCTAAGATTCCACTATTTTCCAAATTTTAAAATGATTTAATTCAATAATTATAATCATGCAATTCTTACATTTAATTTGATTCTAAAATATTGCAATAAGTATATTTTTAAAAACAACAATTGTATAACAAAAGCACGGAACATCTAAAACCTATGCTAAGCATGTACCATCTAACGAAATCACAATTGCTTTTTAAAAATCATGAAATCAATTTTTAACCAAGGCAAATAATCATAAAAGAATTGCATAAATTAATTAAATAAATAAATATTACCACATAATCTCTGGAAAAATAGCTTCCTCCGTCGCCTCAGAGATGGGGTTTAGCTCCTCATATAATCACTTGCTCAAAATTATGGTTCATGGCTCAAAAAATTGTTTACAAATGATAAAAATGGAGTAAAACAAAGAAAACAGTGAGTTTGCAACGTTTATAGACGTTACAGACTAACTGTCACAGAAAGGCTGAAAATATATGTTGCAGATGTGATAATATCCGTTGCAAACTGGTTGAAGAAACTGTTACAACTGAAAATAAACGTTGATGTTGCGACAATATTCGTCGCAAACCGATGAAGAAAATGTGGCCTATTGGTTGAAGATTCCGTTTCCTATTCCTTGTTCTTCATGCAGCAGCAACAACAATTTTACTGAGTTGATTTTTTATCGCTCTTTTCACCTCCTAAGCTCTCCCCAAGACTCTCTGCCCCTTCTATGACTTCATCCTTCACTATTTATACCACAAACACTCCAATCTTGCAGCAATTAATCAGAGATATTCTCATTCACACAAGAATAATATTCCTCCCAAAATATTGGAATTTCTTCCTGTTTTAACTCCTTCACGCGTCTGCTGGTGTTGACACACTCCAAAAACGTTCATTTATCATCTCAGAAGCAATTAAACACAAGCCAATTCTTACAAACCCAAAATCCCGAGATATGCTCATATATTCTGTTTTGATGAGAATCAACGATATTCTCCCTATTTTTTCGTGGGTGAATCCCTGTTGTGGTGTAAGAAATCAATTCTAATCAAAGTCTGTGAGAAAATTTTGGAAAATTTGTTCCAAATCATCCACAGATTTATCCGCAGTTGAAAATTTCTTTTTCCCGCCAAAAACAATTATTTGAAATGGAAGAAGTGGTGCATGTATCCAATCAATGGGTGCCTTTATAACTTCTGCCTTTAGTTCTTTTTATGGGTGCCTTTATAATCTTTTGATCTAATTTTTTTCAAATGTTTATTTCTCCAAAAAATACCTACAAACACAATATAAGTACACACATGAGTTCTAACAATATACAAATTGAGATCAAATAAGACAAGAAAACGTGTCTATCAAATACCCCCAAACTTATTATTTGCTAGTCCTCGAGCAAATATGACAAAAATAAATCCTAACTCACTTTCGCAGGCATCGCGATTGCACTTAGCGTGTGCAACAAGCCTTTGAACCCTTAGGTGTCCCTAGTGGACGAGTTTTGTCTCGTGAGGATTTACAAGAGGTGTACCCAAAAAACCCTTATTCCAAGTTCTAGCTACATGTGAACGATTGAGGATAGACACTAAACAAACTATTTAGTTGGCATACTAAATTATTCGCCTATAAGAATCATTACCCTATATGAGTCCAATAGTTCTACACAAGTTTTCACTCAGCGTACTAAAATTCATACAAGAATTTAAAACTCTACTTAAATAGTTGTTCAGCCACGATACTCAGAATCTAAAAAAAGTACAATCACGTGGAAAGATTTAGAAGATGGATATAGACAAAATGAAGTTTGTGCGTGTTGACTAAGGTGAACGGTGTTTCCCGTATCTGTATAAAGGTCAGTGCCTGGATGAATGGATTGAAATACGCTCCCACTAGTCTTATTTCTTAAACTAATATCGACTCAGCTGGTATATACAAGGGTCCCAGCGGCGATTTATTAAATGTACTGACAATATGATTGGATCAAATGAATCCAAGCGCATGCTCCTTACCAGCATCGTACATGATAGTTCTCATGGATCCTGCGTTCCACGCTTGCTTAGGCGACGGAGACAGGGAGAACACACATATATTGCCATCAAAGTGTCAATACTTTTTTTTAATGGTCTAAATAATACAATAATGGGGTTTGATCTCAAACACTTCATCCTGGCGGTGATAACAATTTGATATTGGTGCCCCACCAAATCAGTTAGAGAAACACAAAAAATGCAAAAATAAAAATAGAAAGTGATTTGGTCAAGATAGATTCCGAGATATGGTGACAACTATCATGTTATTTCTAACACCTAAGCTAGGCATCCTTTTATAAATAGACCATTTAGCTAGGCGCACCAATTCCTATAGAAAAGGAGCTAAGTTTCCATTTACCTGGAATGGTTAGTGTCACCCTGAATTGTTCACAAGTTTCTAAAATTTGGAGTTTTATTATTTCAACTAAGATTTTCTTCCTTACCCCCAAACTTAAACCTAACATTGTCCTCAATGTTTCAAATTAAAGTGCAATACCAAAAATATAGGTAACTAGAGGAATAAAGAGGTAAGTCAGAAAGATAATAACTGGGTGAAGCATAACAATCCTTCTTTGGAGAATAAGACAGAAAAATAAAAATAAACACAAAAACCTACAAAAACTTACTAATGAACAACAACATCCTTGATGGTCAATCAAGGTAAGAAGGGTCCTCCAGAGGGACCTCCTAAACATCACCTGCAGGAAAAGGCTCTAAAAAGGGTTTCAATCTCTGACCGTTAACCTTTGAAGAACTACTACCATCCAGTGTCTCAATCTCAATAACACCATGAGGAAAAACAGTGCGAACTATAAAAAGGACCCGTCCACCGAGAGCGTAACTTCCCGGGGAATAGACGCAAACGGGTATCATACAGAAGAACTTTTTGACCTGGAGAAAATGACTTTCTTATAATATTTTTATCATGCACAAGTTTCATTTTGTTCTTATACTCCTTAGCACTATCGTATGCATCTCTACGAATCTCGTCCAACTCATTGAGCTGGAGCTACCTGTGAGCTCCCGCCTTGTCAAGCAAAAAATTCAGTTGCTTTATAGCCCAATATGCTCTATGTTCTGACTCGACGGGAAGGTGACATGCCTTGCCAAAAACTAGATGATAAGCTGACATTCCAATGGGGGTCTTTAACGCAGTACGGTAAGCCCATAAGGCATCAGTAAGCCTCAAAGACCAATCTTTCCTACTAGGATTAACTGTTTTCTCTAAAATACGTTTTATCTCCCTGTTGGAAACCTCTACTTGACCACTAGTCTGTGGGTGATATGGGGTAGCTAGTTTGTGGGTAATGTCATATTTCTTTATCAAAAGCTTGAACGGTCGACTACAAAAGTGTGACCCTCCATCACTAATTATAGCTCGCGGTGTACCAAAACGTGCAAATATGTTATCATTCAAAAACTAAACCACAACCTTGTGGTCGTTTATTTTACAAGAAATCGCATGTACCCACTTAGATACATAATCTACAACGACAAGGATGTAAAAATAACCAAAGGAATAAGGAAAAGGACCCATAAAATCAATGCCCCACACATCAAAGACCTCAAGAACTAAAATAGGGTTCAAAGGCATCATATTTCTACGGGAAATGGTTCCTAACTTCTGATAATGATCACAAGCAACACAATAAATGTGGATGTCTTTAAACATTGAAGGCCAATAGAATGCACACTGTAATATCTTAACAGATGTCTTCTTAGCACTAAAGTGAACCCCACAAGCATGATCATGACAAAGGAAATAATAATTGATTGGTCACTCTCAGGTATACATCTCCTAAAAATCTGGTATGGACAATACTTAAACAAATAAGGATCGTCCCAAAAGAAATGTTTTACCTCGGCTAAAAACCTAAAACGATCTTGTTTACCCAATGTTGAGGCACTCGACTAGTAACAAGATAATTCACTATATTCGCAAACCAAGGTAATTGGGAAATAAAGAATATTTTTTCATCAGGAAAACTATCTCTCACAGGGGAGAATCATCAGGGGAATCCACAACAAGTCTAGACAAGTGGTCTTCTACTATATTTTCTGCACCCTTTTTGTCTCTAATTTCTAGAGAGGATTCTTGTAACGAAAGGATCCATCTAATCAATCTAGGTTTAGTATCCTTCTTGGACATAAGGTACTTCAAAGCAGCATGATCAGTAAAGAATATAACTTTAGATCCTAAGAGATAGGATCTAAACTTGTCGAAGGCAAAAACAATGGTTAATAATTCCTTTTCTGTGGTGGTGTAGTTCATTTGGGCATCATTCAGAGTTTTTCTAGCATAGTAAATCACATGAAGTAGTTTGTTTTCTCGTTGACCTAGCACAACACCAATAGCATAATATGAAGCATCACACATGATTTCAAAGGGTAAGTTCCAGTTAGGTGCCTGGACTATGGGGGTGGTAGTGAGTAAAGTCTTAAGCTTCTCAAAAGCCTCTAAACAAACATCA
Organism: Papaver californicum; assembly: GCA_023531435.1. Classification (NCBI taxonomy): domain Eukaryota; kingdom Viridiplantae; phylum Streptophyta; class Magnoliopsida; order Ranunculales; family Papaveraceae; genus Papaver; species Papaver californicum. The sequence continues at coordinate 459,514 of JAJJMC010003097.1, forward strand.
TCAAAGACAAACTTAATATCTTTTTCAAGCAAATTGCAAAGAGGTCTAGAAATCAAGCTAAAATTCTTAATGAATCGACGATAAAAACCTGCATGCCATAAGAATGACCTAATATCTCTTACGGTTTTGGGAACCTGTAAATTCTTAATAAGGTCAACTTTGGCTTTGTGTACGTCTATACCCTTAGAAGATACGATATGCCCTAAAACAATTCCTGATCGAACCATAAAGTGACATTTCTCCCAATTAAGCACTAAATTCTTTTCCTTACATCTAGTCGACATTAATGTCAAATGATGCAAGCACTCATCAAACGATGAACCAAACACTGAAAAATCATCCATAAAGACCTCTAAAAACCGTTCTACCATGTCAGAAAATATGTTCATCATGCAACGCTGAAAAGTAGCGGGTGCATTACACAACCCGAAAGGCATGCGCCTATACGCAAAGGTACCAAAGGGACAGGCAAAAGTAGTTTTCTCTTGGTCTTCTGGGGCAATAACAATGTGATTATAACCAGAGTAGCCATCTAACAAGCAATAATGACTATGTCCAGATAATCGCTCTAGCATTTGGTCGATGAAAGGAAGGGGAAAGTGGTCCTTCCTTGTGACCTTATTCAATTTTCTATAGTCAATACAAACACGCCACCCCGTGGTCACTCGGGTTGGGATTAACTCATTGTTTTCATTCTGGACTACACTGATACCTGATTTCTTGGGAACAATCTGAACGGGGCTGACCCACTTACTGTCTGAAATGGGGTAGATAATACCCGTATCTAACAACTTAAGCACCTCGGTTCGAACTAATTCTTTCATGTTAAGGTTCAGTCGACGTTGCATCTCCCTAGAAGGTTTGGTGTCATCCTCTAAATTAATCTGATGCATACAAACAGTAGGACTTATACCCTTAATGTCTTCTAAGGTCCACCCTAAAACTTCCTTGTTGTCTTGAAGTACAGTCACTAGCCTACTTTCATGATCACTATCCAAGTCGGATGATACAATAACAGGCAAAGCCTCGGATGGGCCTAAAAACCCATATTTCAGAGTATCTGGCAATGGTTTGAGGTCCAACTTAGGATGCTCTTCTAAAGAAGAAATTAAGGTAGAATTAGAAACTGGTAGTGGTTCGAACTTAGATTTCCATCTATTAGTATCTAACACGGGGGTAGAGTCTAATTAGAGCATTCACTTGATCATTGGTGCTAACATCGTTGAAATCTAAGCCAAAATAGGTTAAAAAACTCTCTAATGTATCTTTAGATAAGATGTTTGGTAATGACTCCTGAACTAGTGTTCCTATCATGTTCACCTCTTCAATGCATCTGTCATCTAGCTCATGGGTTTGCTTACTAATATGAAAATATTCAGCTCAATAGTCATATTCCCAAAAGACAAATTCATAATACCATTTTGACAGTTAATGATCGCATTAGATGTAGCTAAAAACGGGCGACCTAATATCACATGTATCTGGTTTTCTAGGTCAGGAACAGGTTAAGTATCTAGGATAACAAAATCCACTGGATAAATAAACCTATTAACCTCAATAAGAACATCTTCGACAATACCACGAGGAATTTTTACAGACCTATCAGCTTACTGAAGTGTTATCTGGGTAGGTTTTATGTTACCAAGTCCTAGCTGGAGGTACACATGATACGGAAGTAAGTTCACACTATATCCTAAGTCAAGTAACACTTTCTCTACACGGTAGTTACCTATTGTGCAATAAATGGTAGGGGAACCTGGGTCTTTATACTTAGGAGTTGTATTGTTTTGGATAATTAAACTCACATGACTAGCTAAAAAGGCTTTCTTTTATACACTAAGCTTTCTCTTTCGCGTAAACATATCCTTAAGGAACTTGGCATAAGTAGGAATCTGCCTAATTGCATCTAATAAAGGAAGGTTGATAGTGACTTGCTTAAAAGTCTCCAATATATCATTAAAGTTGGATTCCTTCCTAGTTGGTACTAGAAGTTGTGGGAATGGGTCTTTGGGCACAAAATCGGGCTCAACGGGAACCACATTGGACTCTTTAGAGACTTTGTCAGTCTCTTCAACTACAAGTTCAGAAGGGTGAACTACAACATGTTCACTATCAGGCTTGGTTACCTTATTGTCTACCATTCTACACTCCTAAGGGTTTTAATTGAATTCACATGATTTGATGATTTCTCACCATAAGATAACTCATGAACTCCTCTAGGGTTGGGTTGTGGTTAACTATGGAACTTGCCTTTTTCTCTTTCTCTCAAAGACTCAGCGATTTGACCAACCTGGTTTTCTAAATTGGAAATTGCCTGACTTTTAGCCTGAATAATCTTTTGATTTCTCGTAAACTTTGATTGACAAACTGCTGAAAATATTTAGTGTTCTGCTGTAAATCTTTGGTGCTCTGAATTAATGAGGCGACAGTCTCTGCTAAACTCATTGCCGTCTTTTCTAATGGATTCTGAAATTGTGCTGGACCAGAAGAATTCTTAGTATAATCAAAACCTGGGGGAACCTGAGGGTTACTAGACTGACCTTGATTTTGTCCCTTAGACCAAGAAAAATTTGGATGGTTTCTCCAACCAGGGTTATAGGTTTCTGAATATGAGTCAAACTTCTGACGGTTATCATATCTAGTGTTATTGTAAAGAGCATGAGCTTGCTCTTGAACAGTCTGTCCTTCCCAATATGACTTGGGTTTCTCCCACAACTATATTGACTTAAAGTTAAGGTTTCTAACCTTTTTTCTATGGCTGCAATTTTGGCATCTGATTCAAGAATTCCATCTACCCTATTGACATTACCTCTGCTCAGTAAAAATTTTCTCTGGGGTTCCTTACTACATTCCCATTGATGGGTCTTTTCGGCAATTTTATTCAAAAATGTCATTGCCTCATCAACAGTTTTACTATCAAAACTCCCTGTACACAATGACTCAACCATGGTCGTTGTTGGATAATCTGGCCCTTCATACAGGATCTGGACTAGTCTAACCTTTTCTAAACCGTGTTGGGGACATTGTGTTAATAAATCGTTGAACCTTTCCAAATACCTAACAAAGATTCTCCCTCTTGCTGCATAAATATGGAAATCTACTGCCTAATAGATGATATTTTGTGCCTATGGAAAAATTTAGATAAAAAAGGAAGTGGTAAGTTGTTCATATGTCTCGATGGATTCAGATGGAAAACTATATAACCAAGATTTGGCCTTGTCTTTTAGGGAAAAAGGAAATAACCTAAGTTTCAAAGCTTCATCAGACATGTTGTGAATTCTTAGGTTACTACATATTTCTTCAAAATCCCTAATGTGAAAGTAAGGTTTTTCATTTTCTTTTCCTAAGAAGATTGGGAGCATCTGTATGGTCCCAGGTTTTAACTCATAGTTTGCTTGAGTTTCAGCTAACTTGATATATGATGGACGAGAAGTCCTAGTAGGATTCAACAAATCTTTCAAGGTTGCCATTTTTGGCACAACTGGAAAATTAGGAATAACTTCCTCACTAAGAGACAAATTCTCAAAACTAAAGTTTCGGCTCTCAAAAGAAGGGTTTCCTAAATTCTCAATTTCAAAGGAAAAGTTTCTATTTCCGTCACTGATCAAACGACCAATAGAATCTCTTCTCCAGGCACGCTCACTGGGCATGCAATAACTCCTAATCGGAAGGGAATTCTAAACAAACACAAACAAGGCCGACTCAACCAAATCAAACCTATTGAATCTAGCAAACAAAAAGCATGATGACTCCACTTAGATTGTTTCTATACCAGCTTCTATTCTTCCAAAAGGTAACTAGTTACAGTTTTAGCGAATCTCTCACAAAGATCTGAATTAGATTAAGTCGAATAGAAACAAGATAAGTTTTAAAGAGCTTTGATAACCCTGTCTCTTTGGCAACTTTTCCCTGGGTTACAAGGCGGCTCTAATCAACTTAAAATAATCTTCCTGAACTTTAAGTTATGCTAACAAAGTAACCAATACAGTCCTTTTGAATGATTTTTCAATAAGCTCGATACCCTATCGGTCTTCTTTCTAGTCAAAGTTTAAGGATTAGGTTCGTGTTAGGTAACGTGTTCCTAAGGCGGGCAAGAAGAAAACGGTGATAAAATCCGAGTCCTTATCTTATATGGCAAATCCTTGCCCTTTACTAGAAAATAAATCCGTATTCAATTCCTCAACAATAATGCATACTAAGGAATACAGTAAACCCACTTGCAGGGGATTCGTGGGTTGATCGAGTCTTACCTCCCGTACCAGACGGGGGATGAATTGGTTGTAGTCGACTCGGGCCACCAACTCCTATGTTAGTGTACGAACCCGAGGGGCCGAGACAATATCGTAATTGTCGTCCTTCCCTGTTGCAGTTTATATTTAAATACCCTTCCGCAGGGTTTAAAAAATAATAATAAAGTTCAAAAGTCCAAAGTCCAAAGTCCAAAAATAAGAAAAAACAGAAAAATACCTAGAATAATTACAAAAATAATAAGAATTTCCTAATACAGTTTTCTAAAAATAGAAACCGTAAAAAAAAATTAACTTTAAAAAATAAAAAAAAATCTTGTCTTGTTTTTCCGTTCTTTTCGCTTTGTCTTTGACTCCAAGTCTTTAATCAATCAATATAATCTTTAGCTCCAATTTCTTTTTTAATCCAAAACCTGTAATACAAAGAAAATACCCAAAAACGTAAAATAGAACAAATAAAAATCTAACTAAACTAATTACCCTAAAAAAAATCTAAAAACAAGTCAGCGGCGCCAAAAATTGATGGTTTTGCAGTTGTGGTAAATAAAGGTTCCTTTAAGACTTATGAAGATTTGTTTTTAAACTTAATTTCTAAGAATAAAAACAACAAAACTCGAATAAAATTGATAACAAAATTGAGAGTAAACTGAGGCTAAGATTCCATTATTTTCCAAATTTTAAAATGATTTAATTCAATTATTATAATCATGCAATTCTTACATTTAATTTGATTCTAAAATATTGCAATAAGTATATTTTTAAAACAACAATTGTATAACAAAAGCATGGAACATCTAAAACCTAGGCCAAGCATGTACTATCTAACGAAATCACAATTGCTTAATAAAAATCATGAAATCAATTTTTAACCAAGGCAAATAATCATAAAAGAATTGCATAAATTAATTAAATAAATATTACCACATAATCTCTGGAAAAATAGCTTCCTCCGTCGCCCCAGAGATGGGGTTTAGCTCCTCATATTAATCACTTGCTCAAAATTATGGTTCATGGCTCAAAAAATTGTTTACAAATGATAAAAATGGAGTAAAACAAAGAAAACAGTAAGTTTGCAACGTTTATAGACGTTACAGACTAACTGTCACAGAATGCTGAAAATAAATGTTGCAGATGCGATAATATCCGTTGCAAATTGGTTGAAGAAATTGTTACAACTGAAAATAAACGTTGATGTAGCGATAATATTCGTCGCAAACCGATGAAGAAAATGTGGCCTATTGGTTGAAGATTCTGTTTCCTATTCCTTGTTCTTCATGCACTAGCAACATCAATTTTACTGAGTTGATTTTTGATGGCTGTTTTCACCTCCTGAGCTCTCCCCAAGACTCTCTACCCCTTCTATGACTTCACCCTTCACTATTTATACCACAAACACTCCAATCTTGCAGAAATTAATCAGAGATATTCTTATTCACACAAGAATAATATTCCTCCCAAAATATTGGAATTTCTTCCTGTTTTAAATCCTTCACGCGTCTGCTGGTGTTGACACACTCCAAAAACATTCATTTATCATCTCAGAAGCAATTAAACACAAGCCAATTCTTCCAAACCCAAAATACCGAGATATGCTCATATATTCTGTTTTGATGAGAATCAACGATATTCTCCTTATTTTTTTGTGGGTGAATCCCTTTTGTGGTGTAAGAAATCAATTCTAATCAAAGTCTGTGAGAAAATTTTGGAAAATTTGTTCCAAATCATCCACAGAATTATACGCAGTTGAAAATTTCTTTTTCCCGCCAAAAACAATTTTTTGAAATGGAAGAAGTGGTGCATGTATCCAATCGATGGGTTCCTTTATAACTTCTGGGGGTGCCATTAGTTTTTTTTTTGGGTGCCTTTATAATTTTTTGAGCTAATTTTTTTCAAATGTTTATTTCTCCAAAAAATACCTACAAACACAATATAAGTACACACATGAGTTCTAACACTAACAAATTGAGATCAAATAAGACACGAAAACGTGTCTATTAGGTACACCATGTGTGGTTATCAGTGATGGAGGCTCACACTTTCGGAAATCCTTCCATGCTCTTCTCAAGAAGTACAACATAACCCACAAGGTTGGTACGCCGTATCACCCACAAACTAGTGGGCAAGCTGAAATTTCAAATCGTGAGATCAAGTCCATCTTGGAGAAAACTGTTAACACTACAAGGAAAAATTGGAGCTTTAGGATTAATGATGCATTATGGGCGTATAAAACGACGTACAAAATACCGTTTGGTATGTCTCCATACCGGTTGGTTTATGGAAAAGCTTGTCATCTTCCGATTGAACTTGAACACAAGGATTTTTGGGCGATAAAGATGTACAAAATGGATTATGACAATATGGGGAAACAAAGGAAACTACAAATTAACGAGTTAGAGAAGATACATAATGATGCTTACGAGAAATCCCACATATACAAGGAGAAAACAAAGCTATTTCATGACATAATGATTTCTCGGAAGAATTTTGTTGTGGGGAAAAAAGTTCTTTTATTTTATTCTTGTTTTAAACTATTTCCTAGTAAGTTAAGGTCACGATGGATTGGACCATATGTTGTTACTAATATTTTTCTCCATGGTGCAGTTGAGGTTACTAGACTCCGAAATGGGATGATTTCCAAGGTAAACAACCATAGATTGAAGTCATACTATGAAAACGTTACTTATGTGGATGTAGATACGCTCGAGTTTCGAGATTTTCTCCCTCTGGAGGAGTAATACGGCCGAATAGAGAGTCGGGATGACGACTTTCAACCAAGCATTGAATGGGAGGAAACCCATCGGTTTTGTATTTATATCTTTATCTTTTAATTTTTATTAGTTTTGCTTATCATATTAGGGATTTCCCATCTTGATTTTACATTGGAGGAGTCAATTACATTGAGGACAATGTAAAGTTTAAGTGTGGGGGGGTATTTAGCATATGGAGTTTTTAGTATTTACTTAGAGTTTTCACTTATGTAGGTAAAATTTAAAATTTTTTGTATCTATTTGTATGAAACCTCCAACTTTTAGATGTTTTAGTGTCACTTTGTATACTTCTGGCTAAGTTTACATACGGAGTTCTTACCGAAATAATTGAACTTAAAAGTGATAGAGAATGACATTTGGAGTTCTTAGTTGTTGAGAGGCTAGAGCTGATAAAAAGGGACTTAAACCGCCGGTAGAGAATACAATATTTAGAATACAGTATTTAAAATGTCGGTGGAAAATTTATATACTTCTTGTTGTGGATTATGTTTCGAAATGGGTGGAATCTAAAGCCACCCCTACTAATGATTCTAAAGTTATTTATGAGTTTGTGAAAGAATATATTTTTACTAGATATGGTATACCACGTGTGGTTATTAGTGATGGAGGCTCACACTTTTGGAAATCCTTCCATGCTCTCCTCAAGAAGTACAACATAACCCACAAGGTCGGTACGCTGTATCACCCACAAACTAGTGGGCAAGCTGAAATTTCAAATCGTGAGATCAAGTCCATCTTGGAGAAAACTGTTAACACTACAAGGAAAGATTTGAGCTTTAAGATTAATGATGTATTATGGGCGTATAAAACGACGTAGAAAACACCGATTGGTATGTCTCCATACCGGTTGGTTTATGGAAAAGCTTGCCATCTTCCGGTTGAACTTGAACACAAGGATTTTTGGGCGATAAAGATGTGCAACATGGATTATGGCAATGTGGGTAAACAAAGGAAACTACAAATTAACGAGTTAGAGAAGATACATAATGATGCTTACGAGAGTTCCCGTATATACAAGGAGAAAACTAAGTTATTTCATGACATAATGATTTCCCGGAAGAATTTTGTTGTGGGGAAAAAAGTTCTTTTATTTTATTCTTGTCTTAAACTATTTCCTTGTAAGTTAAGGTCCCGATGGATTGGACCATATGTTGTTACTAATATTTTTCCCCATAGTGCAGTTGAGGTTACTAGCCTCATAAATGGGATGATTTCCAAGGTAAACGGCCATAGAATGAAGTCATACTATGAAAACATTACTTATGTGGATGTAGATACGCTCGAGTTTCAAGATTTTCTCCCTCTGGAGGAGTAATACGTCTGAATAGAGAGTCGGGCTAACGACTTTAAACCAAGCGTTGAATGGGAGGCAACCCATCGGTTTTGTATTTATATCTTTATCTTTTGATTTTTATTAGTTTTGCTTATCATATTAGGGATTTCCAATCTTGATTTTACATTGGAGGATTCAATTACATTGAGGACAATGTAAAGTTTAAGTGTGGGGGAGTATTTAGCATATGGAGTTTTTAGTCTTTACTTAGAGTTTTCACTTATGTAGTTAAAATTTAAATTTTTTGTATCTATTTGCGTGAAAACCTCTAAATTTTAGACGTTTTAGAGTCAATTTGTATACTTCTAGCTAAGTTAAAATACGGAGTTCTTACCGAAGTAATTGAACTTAGAAGTGATAGAGAACGGCATTCAGAGTTCTTAGTTGTTGAGAGGCTAGAGCTGACAAAAAGAGACTTAAACCGCCGGTAGAGAATATAGTATTTAGAAGCTGATCATTCATTACCCATATATGAGTGAGGCACCAAACCTTCAATTCTTTGTACCTATCTAAATTGTCCGTTTAGAGTGTTTCATCTCCACAAATTCTGGGTAGAATGATGAGCTACCTAAATTCGCACCAATTTCTGCACTACTTTTTGATCTCTTGAGTGCTATTTCTATCAACCATGAGGGTGTCATCAGAATTGCTAACTCAATCTTGTAGTATTGTCTGCAGTTGGCACCATTCTCTCAACAACAACAGGTCTATAGAAACACCATCATCATCAACAAGCGGAACATCAAAATTTGAAGAAAATTTGAAGACGTTCAAGGTTTACAAGCCACGGTACAAGAAAGAACAAATTTCATATTCAAGTGAAACAATAATACAATGAGCAGAACTATATATACATGTTGAAGACTTATATACAAGAGCGGAAGAAATCAAAAGATGAGAGTTAATGAAGTTTACGATATCGAGGCAATACAAGTTGTGAAGAATCAAGTGGTAAAACACTTATCCGACGGCCATAATAGTTTTATTTGTTTATTATATTTTATATTTCAATTTGTGTTTTATTTTGAAGTTCTAGAAAATGAAAAAAATAAAATAAATAAAATAATAAGATAATAATGTTCATCATTGCTTTAGTATATTATTTTTTGTATTTATTCAATAAGGTCGCAGGGAAGAAGAAATATATGAAGAAGTTTCGAACAACAAGGAATTGAAAAAAAGAGTTACAATTGTCAAGGTTCTACGAAGTTCAAGAGTTCATCAGCAACAGTTGAAGACCGAAGACTGAAGACGTTTCTATTGGATGCTGTAAGAGTGGTGTTGATTGTGAATCGGGTGAGAAGGTAAGTAAGTGTTCCCATCCTTACATAGTGGTTGATTTCCTTTCTTAGAGGTCACTAGAAAAAAAAAGGTTTTTTTTTTCGTCCCACGTTTCTATGGGATAACATATTCATATAATTCGGAAGGCTCCTTTTTCTTCCCACCATTCAATGTGTGTAGGATTTCCATGTTCATTCCTGCCTACACACATGAGAACCATAAAGTATGTCTTTTGAGTGTCAATTTCATAAAACCTTATTGGTGAGGCAGAACATTCAATCGCTCTTAGGGCTGAATTCTTTCATATGGTGGTTTTCTCCTAACTCAAGAGTTAAGCATGAGAATATTGTTCTTTATATTTCTAACTTCTTATTATTAGTGTCCATAAACCTTTTGTCTTCTTAGCTCTTTGGATGCATGTGCTCTGGAATGTTTGAAAGTTGGAATTTAGATTTTATGGGTATACCTCTTGTAAACCCTCATGAGACTATAACTCGTCCACTAGGGACACCTAGGGATTTAAAGGCTTGTTAAACATGCTAAGTTTAATTGTATCCTCAACGAAAGGGAGTTATTGTATTTTGGTTTGGTTAGTTTAGGATATATAGTTTGCTCAAGGACTAGCAAAAGCTAAGTGTGGGGGAATTTGATAAGTGCATATTTTCTCTATATTTTGATCGTTATTTCATGAACATATTTGCTATATTTCTTGTGAATTATTGTATATTATGTTTGTTTTTGTTTATTTATCTTTTATTAGGTGGAATCATTCAAGAAGAGTGAATTGGCACTTAATTATGAGAAAAAAGAAGTGTTACAAAGGAATAAGGTCCATAGACCAAGTGTAACTTTTCTTCATCATGTAGAGAATGAAGAGACCAAGACAACGTCGAAACAACGGAGTCATTCTGACTTCTTATGAGGAATCTATGGGCGAAACAAGAACATAAAAAGTTTTATATAGGCACCAGCGTATTTAATAAGAGCTTCCACCTTTTAAATATTTATAAAGGTAACAATATTTTTACTCATGGCCACCACTATCTTAACTATCTTCCTCACGTAACCAACAGAGAATCTTCGTTGAGAGTATGAGTATGTAATGGAAATGGTGACTAACGATGTGAGATGTTCGGTGGTTAGAGACGTTGATGCCACTGATCAATGATGATTTGATGGAGCCATGATCGAGAGTGGAAGAGAAGAATAAACAGTGACAAGGTGTTGATATGCTACCATTGAAATAGATGGAGCTTGGTTGTTGTTCGCTGTAGAAAAGGGAGGTGGATGTTACAGCCGGTGATTGATGAAGATTAGAGATGATCAATGATGGTTGGATAAGGTCTCTGATTTGTTAATGTGAATGATGAACCAAGAGATAACTCGAGTCTGTGATGGTTTGGTTGGATATTGCTGTCATTGATGACAATACGATTGGAGGCAGTGAGAAGTGATGATGAAGTTGTTGGGTCGATAGTTGCAGCTGGAGATGTAGAGCTCGAGAATGGCTATGATGGATAGTGATTAGGTGGATCCATGTACCAAGTTTAGCGAAAAAACAAGGATATAATGGTTTTGGCAGTTAAGGTTTTAAAATAAAAAAAAGAAAAAAAAAAGAAGGATATGGTGACCGATTATTTTGGGAAAATTCAGAAGAAATTATATTTTTGGATGGGTTAGAGCCATCGAGGAAGTGGACGGCGAAACTGAAAAAAAAATCAGAAGAAAAATACTTTCTCGATGGGTCAGCCATCGAGAAAATGGTCGAAAGTATAAAAAAGAAAAAGCTAGGGTTCTCATGAGCCCATTAGCTAATCTTAGCTACCTTTTACACGGCTAAGACTTAGTTTTGACCTATTTTTGGCATATTTTTGGTGTTTTGGAAACCAATATATTTCAACCGGGATTCGAGCACGGGAACTTCTAACACTTGGGATACCTAGTTAAGAGACTCTTCTAATTATTTTTGAGATGGTCATTCTTTTATCATGCTTTTGGAGAGAAGAACACAGAGGAAAAGCCAGGGTATTGGAGGTGTAACTATTTCTTTTCTACTTTATCATATGTATACCATGGATTTTACTACATCCATGAGTAGCTAAAAACCTAATTGATTGAGGATGAATTCTAAGTTCTAAACATGATTTGATTTAATATATGATTCTATTTATAGTTCTTCATATGATTATCGCTTGTTCATACTATAAAGAATGTTTATGATTAATTGATAGATTTTTTAGGTGGCCAACTGAATTGATTTGTTGATTTAATCTATTGCTAGTATTGAGTTGTGAGATAAGTAATAGTCCATTGACTCGTACACAAGTAGAGAATACGAGACCTTGCAGAGGGATTCTATGGAGCAATTATGTGTATGAACAACACTAGTAAGTGGACCTTGATATAGGAGTCTAACTGCTAGGATTAACCTATAAATTCACAAAATATAAAGCATTCGACCAAATTACACCTTGAATGATCTACTACTAGGTGGTTAGGACAAATAGAATCTGGTAGGCGAGAACTTCCGTGTACAGTGATATAAGGAATTTCGGGGATAACACTGATCTAGCTGTTATTCTACGGTTGGTGATAATCTGTGATTAACAATGAGTTGAATAATTTATTACCTTGATGATTGTTTATCAACGAAGAATGATTCATCGATCATATCTCTCTCCATTGCGTACAACTTTACTTTTAATTGCTTTCTTATTTACTTAGCTAAAATCCTAAAACAAATCCCCCTTTGTGACATTTGACAACTTAGACACCTCACTCCTCGTGGGAACGAACTTGACTCATTATATTATTCTTTAATTGAATGGAAATAAGATCACTAATTTGATTGCACCTACGACACGCATCAAATTTTGACGCTGCTACCGGGGAGTAATCGGTTTTAGTTGTTATTAATTTTCATTTTTTTTTAGGTTTATTTTTAGCTTTTTACTTTTTTTTCTAGATATTTTTGGTTTCTGGAACATTCTCTTTGGTGAATGCTTAAAGAGGGCAAACCCTGCCTCATTGGTATACGTCTTCGATCAAGCACTTTACTAAAAGACTTCATTCGAGCAGTGAGCACTCCGCTTCCTCCTAGTTCTTCACCAGGTGAATTTTCAGATTCAGACAAAGAGGACGATCACATAGAAGAGATGGGTGGTCCTCAACCTCCAGAGAAAAAGATACGAGAGTTGACATCTCCATGCTTAGATTCGTAACCATTGTGTATTACTCTAACTAATATAGTGGATCTGAAGTTAAATCTTATTTACCATTTTCCAAAGTTCAAGGGACTTCCAAGCGAAGATCCGAACCGTCATCTTCAAGTATTTCACCACAAGATAACAAGTCTGAAGCAAGGTACCGAAGACAGTGATAAGGCTATGTTGCAAGCCTTCCTATATTCTTTAACAGGTCTAGCAGAAGAGTGGTTGTATTACCTTCCTCCAGGGAGTGTTACAACATGGACTGAGATAAACTTACTATTAAATTAAAAATAAAATAAATTCAATGTATATACACTTTAATTATGTTATTAAAATAAATAAATTTTTAAAACTATATGCACTAAACCTCGTTTTCAATCGGCGTATTATTATACAATATTAAAACTTATTAAGTAATAATATTTAAACTATAGATAACAATATTTAAATTGATGTTTCAAATGTATAATTTTTAGCATCCAATAAATAGTAAAATTAATAATGATATAATTATTATCATGTAAAATTATACGTGTTTAAGTTTGATGTAGAGATGAGACAAAGACAAAAACAAGAAGGAAAATCACTATATTTGTTTCTTATTTCTTTACTTCTATAAGTACATGAAAGAGACATAAATCAAAGATCCATATGCTAATACATGTGTTTATGGGAAGAACATTAAGAAGTGTTACATGTGTCTAGCATGAGGAGAGGTTGCACATGCACCTTGACACATGGGATGGTCATCCACGCCACCAAATGGTCCACCATCATATACTATAACACTCTCCCTTGGATGACCACCATTACAAAATCGTAGCTTTTACCTTGCCAGAAAAGTCCATTGAGGTAAAAACTAGTCGATGGAAAAAGACGATAATATTTCGAGATTTTAAAATGTGCCATTTTCAAGCTTGTGCATTTCCAAGTTTGTAAACTTTCAGGCTTGTGCCATTTCCAATCTCGAGCACTTCCAAGCTTGTGCCATTTTAAAGATTGCGCACCTCCAAGCTTGTGTAGTTCCAAGATTGCGTACTTCCAGGATTATGCCATTTCCAAGCTTGCGCACTTCCAAGCTTGTGCATATTTCCAAGCTTGCGCATTTACAGGCTCAAGCTTGCGCACTTACAAGATTGTGCCATTTCCAAGCTTGCGCACTTCCAATCTTGTGCCTTCCAAGTTTGCACTTCCAATATTGTGCCATTTCCAAACTTGCGCACTCCATAGCAATACTTGCACGTCGCTGGGATAATCCCAGCGCCAGACTACTTCTTGGTGCTAGTCCAAGGCTTGCACACTTCATCATTCGTAATATGGGTATTGTCCAATAACATTAGAGTTAGCGTGCTCACAATTTTGAATTGGAGAAAAGAAGATATCAATGTCCCGACCTATAACAACCTCTCTTCTCCCAACATCAAGCTCGCCTATTTGTTCTGTCTCGTTTTCCCTCTAAAAGCATTAATTCAATGGGTCAAAATACCGTGAAAATAGAAAATTCAAGCGTCAACCATAAAACTCAGAATATATATTCATAAATAAAATAAATATTCATTATAGAGTGTTCTTGGTGGTAATATATGGTCTGAAAACTACTACAAGGTGTTTTTCACGACAGCCGCGCGTCAAGAACATTTTGCATTAAGTTGTATGGTTTCAATAACTTCGGATAACTGGTGAATAACTAAGAGGTTAATTATATACCAAATTGATCGCCTATGTATCTACTACAACATACTAAAAGGGCGTCTTATTCCGAGAAACGGTCTAGGAGATACGACTGGGATACTTGAACAAGTACAAGCTGAAAATTATCAGAATTTTTTCGGGAATTTTCCTGAACACTTAGTCTTCACCTTGTTTGAACGACCAAACAAGCTTCAAACTCAAATTTTCTCATAATAGAAAATAATTGGTATTTCTGCGATTCTAAATTAGGGTTAACTATCGAAAGCGGGCATCGTATGAAGAATCTATAACGTTTTTATTGAAGGGTCTCATACATGGAAATTTCTAACAATGGGATAAATAAAAGTTTATGTTTTCTTTATGCATATTTTCATTCATTTGGCCATTCTAAGAACATTTATACGTCATTTTGAGTCCAAAGTGAATGAAAAAACTTAGTTGGAGTTGAGAGGGACTAGTAGGGGAAGCCGGAATCTCTCTATCCGAACACGAAGTGTCATTTTCAACGGATTCTTCCTCAGATTTAGAATTTTCAGATTCAGTACCTTGTGTCTCTTCATCCATAACTAGAGTATCTATCGAAACTTGGGGATTGTCGTCATATCTGGAACAATTTTATTGTTTCACCTAAAGAAGACAATCGCTTATTTAGCTTCAAGACTATATAACTTTGCTAAAAACCAAATCATAAGGTAATCTACTTACATTATAAGGTAATCTACTTACGTTAGAATCAACGTTCATCAAGGTTGATATTGTTATACCAAAAACGGGCTCTCCAAACCGAGAAAGTGGGAGTCTTGCAACATTGTGAGGAAATATCATACATGGCTTACTATTCACAGACGGGGGATTTCGCCAACCATGATATATTTATCAGCTCGTGAACGTAGGAGCGCTCCGACTACAACAAAAAAAATCAATACTTAATTACTATACAAAACCACATTTTAGGGAACATAAGTAAACTTTAGATATCGTTACCTCTTTTATCTCAACGATTAGCTTTCGCTTCGCTTTAGAAATCGGCATCAACATATGAAATTCTTAATAAGGCCTGGACACAAGAAAGGAAGACTCCTTCCTGGAATATCGAAAACATTTATTACTTGCCTCAATATATATACAGACGGCACCTCAGCGTGACTAAAAGGCACATGTTGGTCAAAACCCATTTGGCGAGCCACTCTATCGATATTATATTACTGTGTCGAATATTTCCAAGAGAAGTAAACCAATATAACCTAGAATACAACTATTCATGAACGTCTTCTGCCCCACAGTCTTGATATTAGGGTCAGATTGTAAAGTAATGTCAGAAACAAAAGAGAAATTGACCAGCTATGTTATATGATCAAGTTTTGAACTCCAATGGAGAAACAACACCTTATTTTCATCATCCATCAGGTTAACAAGACTCATAGAAGGGAATTTTATTTTTACTCCACCAACATATTCTTTCATACTCAATCTCACTTGTATATGCAGCCTTAGTATGAGGAACATACTCTATAAACTGCTCACATAACCACGTTTATAGAAAAACAACATGGATAAAACACTCATCTCTCATGAAGCCGTTGGAAACATATAACATGAGCTAAATAATCCAAATGGAAATATAAAGAACCGAGAAATAAAGAACCAATGGGAAGTCTATTACCTCGGGAGAGCGATATATCAAAATGAATGACTGAAGATTCCAATTTACCAACAAGATGGTCTTCAAATTTGTCTCTAAAAAACCAGAGTGTAAGGAAAGCAACTACACATAAAGGATCGTCGACAACACGATCTTTAGAGATACCAGTTCCAATCCGTTATTAATTGATCTAGTTCGAGTAATTAGTGTTCAAACTACCTTTAACCTTGTGCAACTCTTCCATCTTCTATGTAAGGCGTAAACTTGTATGTGTTTTTGTTTCACACCATTATGAGGGGATTCCCCCTGTAACAGGGAGGTATAACAGGGTAGCCACATCTTCCAGGGTAATGGTTAAATCTCCCCATGAGAAGATAGTCGTGTAACTCATTTCATACTAACGAGAAACGAATGCTATCAAACCTCTTATATCCTTGTTAATCTGTAACATCCTGAATGCTCTCACAACATGAATTATTCCAATGTCTTCTAAGATCTTCTTGAGTGAAGAAATATCCAACATGACCTTTATCTACCCCGTCGAATTTGATAAGGGAGTCTGAGGCGTTTTGAATTTAATAAATGATTCAATGTATTCTTCTCTCTGAAAACAAAACCTAACTACAGTTTGCGGGGTAATGTTCTAGAGCATATAGATTTTTCGAAATTCGGAATAAGATGACCTTATAGCCCAGTGGAGAAACACATCCTCTAACAATTCTCGCGAAGAATATGTCATGAATATTGGGGAAATTTCAGGAATTGAGGCAGCATAGTTTCCCCCTTTACTATGGCTGGAAGATGCACCAATGTTGTCCTCACGCTCACTATCCATCTACAATAATTCAAAATTTTCTTCCATGTCAAGAACATAAGGATTTAAGGCAATAACAACAATTTATATATACCAATATATGTAAAATAAAATAAAAACATAAACATAAAACCCTAGTTTACCTTTTCTCAATTGATAATCAAATATCACTAGTAGTAGTTGTTTCCAGGCAGTTGATTCGAAGTTATGACGTCAACGAAGACTCATTCGAACGAATGTTGCCGCAACAAATAAGGAGTAAGAATCGAAACAGAAGAAGAAGAAGAAGGGAACAAGTATTTCTCACGGATAAAAAAAAAATCTGGCCGAGGAAGCCAGGCTTGGTCATTTAAACTGGAAAAAAATTTAATGAATTCAAAATCTAAAATGCTTACGTGAACACCAAGGATGGACATCAAGTTAGAGTTTCTCGAATTGTTGTTGAGTGTGATGTGTTGCTACAACTTCTCGATGATTGAAGGGTTTACAAAGAGGAGACCAACAATTCCCTTTTATACATGCGTAATTTTTATATCAAAGAAGAATGATGAGCTTTCCATATTTTCAAATGGGCATATCGGCCTTAACTTGTCTAGTTGGAGTCTTCTTATGTAACCTCGCCCATCACCGGTCATTGCTACCTACCCGCTCGAGGCCGCCAACTGATGCTCGTGGATGTTCCCATGGTCATTGCTCACTCGTTGCTGCTCTGCTAATACTAACTAGAAATGCGGGTCTATGACAAAGTTACATAAAAAAGGCTAAACATGACGAACTAAATTCAAATATTTGTATTGTCACCCTCTAGTTCTTACTACGAAACATCATTCTTCCACATTAAGCATGAGATTTAATATAGATGGTGGAATTTGACAAAGGCAAAAATATTAAATTTTATTTATGTCTCATATCAGAAATATCGAATTTACAAATTTATTTCAGTCCCATATCAGAAATATGGAGCCTGGATTTCTAGCTTACGTTCTTCAAGAGAACTAAGAGTACAAATTCTATTAATAGCTATAAGCACTCTAGGATGATCTTGTAGCCTTGCTATAAATATATATGCATACAAATAATATCATATCTTTGCCCAGCTGAACATATATTAATTCAATATTCTAAGTATATATGCGATTTGAACTTATGCCAAGTGCAATAATTCCCCGTTTGAATTCCTTGGCTTTAAATATCAATAGCCATAATTTGTCTAAGAATTCAATATTTACACAAAGGGAATAGTGCATCAAAACCCTAATGTGCGCGTCGCTGGGCTAGTCTCAGCGCCAAACCTAATATGAGTACGGCGCCTGAAATAGTCCCAGCACTATAAATTGTTAACGTTAGCAAGGCTAATAGACTTCATATGCATGGCGCTAGTACTAGTCTAGCGCCAGACTCATTTGCACGGTGCTCGGGCTATCCCAGCGCTAGAACCCTAATGCACGACTGTAGGGGTAGCCCAACGCCAGAATCCTAATGCACGACACTGGGACTGACCAGTATCAGACCTTTGCGTACATAATGCATGTCCCTCGCACTGCCCAGTGCCAAACTTTCACACACATAATGCACGATGTTGGGACTTCCCAATGATAGACCTTTGTGCTTCCATCTTTCGTGTCCTAAGCCCTAACATCTCCATCCTTCACGTCCCTAGCCCTAGCAGATCCATCCTTCGCGTCCCTATCTCTAGCAATTCTAGCCTTCGCATCCCCTGCATGATCCTTTCCTCGAGAATCCCTTACACAAGCTTGTCCTTGAAATCCCTTGTATGGCTATAAATTGGCGCACTTCCAATCTTGTGCCATTTCCAAGCCTGCGTACTTCCTGGCTTATGAATTTTTAAGATTATGCACTTCCATGCTTGTGTCATTTCCAAAATTGTTCCATTCCCAAGCTTGCGCACTTCCAAGCTTGTGTATTTCCAACTTTGGACACTTCCATACTTGTGCCATTTCCAAGCTTGCACACTTCCAAGCTTGTGTATTTTCCATGCTTGTGCTATTTCCAAGCTTGTACCATTTCCAATATTGGGCATTTCCAAGTTTCCGCACTTGCAGGCTTGTATCGTTTCCAAGCTTGCACACTTCCAGGATTGTTCCATTTCCAAGTTTTCCCACATCCAGGCATGTGCCATTTCCAAGCTTGTACACTTCCAGGCTTGTGCCATTTCCAAGCTTGCGCACTTCCAGGCTTGTGCATTTCCTAGCTTGCGCAAATCCAGGTTTGTGCTATTTCCAAGCTTGCGCACTTTCAAGCTTGCACACTTTCAAACCTTACATACTCCAAAGCAACACTTGCACGACACTGGCTCAATCCCAGCGCCATACTACTTCTTGGTGCCATTCTAAAGATAAATCCCAATCGTCATAGTCTTCACAATGCTTACCTTGGCACTCATAAGCGTATTCTTTGGTATTCAGATACGCCACTCGATGCCATTGGCTACTGGTTGTTCCGCTTTATGCATAAGTCACTAACAACTCGTAATTGAGTATTCTTACTAGATGGGTAATGCCTTGCATAAATTACTAACATTGGCATCACCATGCTCATAGCTAGCATTAATAAGATGATATGCCCATACAATATTAAATAATATAGTATGCTCGATACTCTAAGACACTAGTAGACTTACCAACCTTACTAGACTTAACATTAGTAGTTGGTTTACTCAATTAATTAATCAAAAGAGTAATTCACGTGACCCAACCATCAAATCTACGAGACGTCAATAGGGGGTACTCATTTGGGTATTGTTCGGGCGGTTTACAGCCTGTTAGGTGTAATTCAACACCCATGATAAGAAAGACATAATTCAGACGTTACTGGATGAGGAGTTAATGAACGTTACGGTTTCTAGAATTTTCCCTGCAATAATGGAAACATTCGCAACCACATTCTATACTTCTTCCACTTCTTACAAGATCAGAGTTCAACATAATAAATAGGTTGCTACATCTCTTTCCAAATAATCACAAATTTATCGAAGTTCATCAGGCTATCATAAACAATTCCATCTTCTCCACTTGAACTCTACTACAGAAACCTGAATTCTTCAACTAGAATTTATCATGCTTTGATCTCATTTTTCTCATCTTTCCTCCCTAAGATTAAACCTTCTCCTCCTTTGTGACCGAAGCAAGGCTTGAACAACCATTTTCTTGGTTTAAGATAGTCTTATACAATTTTAATCTCTCATATTTATTATGATTTACCCTTTCACCCTTTTATATAATTTTTTACTAAACAAGTGTTAAAAATATAAACAATTTATCTCGTGTTCTTTAGAGATTTTTTTTCCTACTGGAATGACGTACTTTCCATTCTAATATATTTGCTAAATAGTAGATTATCATAATCAAAGTAAAATTATCTAAATCATAAGAGAAAATAAATATTGTAGATACTCAATGCATATAACATAAAGAAGATAAATACATGTTTAGAAAAAAATATGATCTACTGAACCATTAAGCAAACAAATTTCTATGACTTATAAAGTACTGCAAAGCATATAACGAAATTATATAAAACAAAGTCTAGTTAGTCGTAGAATGAAAAATTAAATACTTAGTCTCAAAAGGTAACTAGGGATAATAGTCAATCAAAGTCAGGTGCATCTAGTGATGGGGCAATTCTTGTTTTCTGGAAGTCTGAAACTGTAATGTTGGTGTTAGGGGTAGGATCATTTTCTTGCACATAGTGAGTCTCTTGGTCCACAGAACCCCGATACCTTTTGTAGTTGGCTACAACTTTGAGCCTTGTATTGGTGGTACCAATGTCCAGTAAATCCACACCTAGGTTAGATTTGGTAGTCAAGTCCGTTGTCAAATTTAGACGTTAAAACTCATTCTTGGTTTGGTTTACCAAAGTCGATTTCAGATTAGTTTAGATTAGGTAGTAAAGTCACGGAATCACTCAAGTTACTTTTGAAGACTGGAGACTGAAGATCACAAGAAAACAACATTAGAAAAACTTCATAAAAGATTAGTAACAAAGACTCTTATTTCTTTATGGACTCTTTTACCTTCTACCTATCTATCTTTCGAAGCAAAGTCGAAGACTTTAGTATTGACTCAATACGAAGAAGGAACTCATCACGAACTAGCATTCATTGGCTAAGTAAATTGAAGTTTCGAATTCAATCTCTTGCTTGCCATAATTTGAAACTACGAAGGTGTGAGAAAAGTTCTATGAGGTTTGAAACCTTAGGTTCGCAAACCTAGTCCAAGAATTTTTCTTCAGATGTTTTCTTCTCATTAGGTTCGCGAACTTAAGGCAATTCTATTTTTCATGGAACTTTTTGTTCACTAGGTTTGCTAACCTAAATGTTGAATTTGCGAATCTATAAAAAGCAAATTCTCCTGGATGTTATTCTCATCACTAGGCTCGTGAACCTAAATATTTGAATTCGCAAACCTACTTGAGAAATGTTTCTCCTAGATGTTTATTCTCACTAATTTTACGAACCTAAAAGTGCAACCAACCAAAATTCTAATTTGGTGATTAGTGCTTCCTTCTTTGTTTCAAAGAAAATATTTTGCACGCTTGTGGTTGCCAGGCGTTGATTGATTTGATAGATGAGCAGTTACATATTATCTTTTTTTTTTTGAAAATCAAACACAATACGATCATTCATATCAACAACATATTACAAAACCCCTTAAAAGGTGGTCGGAGAACTATTGGTAGAGTATACCACCATTGCAGATTACAAACAGTAGAGCGAGCAAGCTTAGCAAGCTTATCAACTGCTTTATTATTGACTTGATTAATGTAAAGAACCTTTACATTCGACGAACTGTATAACAGACGACAACACGCAAACAATAACGACTTACCAAGCCAAGGGACACTATTAACAGACCCATACAAATCAGACCCTTACAAACCGTCAACTAAGTTCTTACAATCAGAACTTATAATTACATTAGAAAGCTGATAATAGGATAACCAACATAAGGCTTTATATAATGCTACCATAACAACATGCAAAACAATTTAAAGGATAGTAAAGTAACTACACCACCCAAATTGTTGAGGCTACTGTTGTCACAAAATAATTTAAAGGATAGTAAAGTAACTATACCATTCAAATTGTTGAGGCTACCGCTGTCACAAACTAATATAAATGATAGTAAAGTAACTGCACCATCCAAATTGTTGAGGCTAATGTTGTCACAAAATAATTTAAAGGATAGTAAAGTAACTGCACCATCCAAATTGAATTGTTGAACTGCTGTCATAAAATAATATAAAGGATAGTAAAGTAACTGCACCACCCAAATTGTTAAGGCTACTGTCACAAAATAATTTAAAGATAGTAAAGCAACTACACCACCTATTAACATTTGGTGCAGTGATAAATTTACTTAGCCAAGGGGATTTTTAACCAAATCAGTGAGCCCAAACGGAATAACGGATATAACATTTAGTACCCTCCAAAACCAACTCAACACCACCGTCACCAAGCTACACCGCTCGACTACAGCGCCACGATAAAAACTCAATAATTTTGTAGAAATCTTATATCCAATATTGAGACACTATCTCTTTCTATCAATCATGAATTTTTATCTACTTCCAATTCTGCTCAAGCATTGGATGATTTGTACCATGGGAAAGAAGAAGTTAAGGCATTAGCTGATTGTTGTGACCAGTAAGATCATTTATTATCATTTACATCTCTTTATTTATCGATTCAATTGGAAAAAAATTTCTGGGTTTTTCATTTATAAGTTTTCTATAACGAAATTATCGTAGTTTAGAATTTAAGATTGTGCTGGGATTTTAGGTTTAGTTTTCTGTGAGTTGTGGAAAAAAATTAGCAAATTTGTGTTCTGGGGCTGAAATGTTGGTGCTGAATATTAGGTTTTAGGTAATATTTTGTGAATTTTTTCCTAGCATGATCATTTTGGTGTTTTCTGATTAGGGAATGGAAAAAGGCTTGGATCATCAAGAGATTGCAAAATTGGGGAAAGAAGAGTGTTGATGCTGAAGGAGCAGAGATTTACATAAGCCAAAAACGAAAAGACTCCGATAAAGATAAAGACGATGTTTGAGCAAAGTACTCAACTCTTTTTCTTTTTTTATCTCTAATATCTTTTACTATTGCATTCTTTCCATCTTACTTCATTAATCCTGTTGCTGCATTGAATGATTCCTATGTTTTGGTTCAGTAATAGGAAATTTTTTATGAAACTTTGGGTTGTAACCGGTTCAAAAAGCTTGACCTGATAAGATTATTTGATGAGTTAGTTAAAAGTTGAAGTTCCTCTTCTTTTGTAGTAATACTCTTCTTATATATGTCTTGATTTGTGTAGATTCTGTAGCTTATAACCACTCAGTGAAGTAACCAAACAACTATGGTGTTATATTATGTTAACCATTTAGGGTTCATTAAGATTATGCGTTGCGTGGTTGGTTTAAACAACTATGGTGTTGGATTTTACAACACAGCATAATGTTTGCTGGTGGTGTGGAGGAGGTTTGGAGTGGTGTTGTTTCTGCTAGTGATGTGAAAGGGGAAATCAAAGGGTAGTTAGTGAGACACATTATTTAATTCCCATTTGGACGGGTTCCGTCATTTTTGGATCAGAAATGAATTTATTTATATATTGGGGACCAGTTAGATTTTGATATACTTTTTCTGGGACGTAGACAGAAGAGCCCTTTTCTAAACCAAGTCAACTGTAGGAGGGACAAATCTGGGTTTGTTATGCCTATTATAACACTCTTTTGTCTCAATTTTGCAGAAGAAAAACATTTGAATAGGTGATTTGTAATAGCGAAAAAATATTATGGCAAGCGCTTTAATTTTGTTAGCTCTTTTGTTTTTTTTTGTTGATGGAATAATTGCAGGAGACCATCATCATTGTTGTAAGAACCCACCAGCTCTTAATTCAAGTTCTGGTTATGGACATGTCGAAGAAATTGGAGGTCTTAAGACTTATGTTTCTGGTTCTTTGGATTCAAAGCTTGGAATTCTTCTTGTTTCTGACTTTTTCGGTAACTACTCACTTCGGTTTTCTTATCCTTTTAATCTCTAATGCTACTGCCATTACAATTTTGTGCATAATGGTTTTGAATTGTTCTTGAAGTGGATTTTGCATATAATGGTGTTACTATTGTTTGGTTCACATGGTTTGACTTGGATTCATTAGCTATTAATAGTGATGCTTTGATATGTTGCTATTGGTATATGTGGCTCAATTTTGCAAATTTGATTGGATCGTTATTTTAATTAGAAGTTTATGTTGCTTTTCATTTTTCAATTTTTGTGTATCTTGATGTTGTTTTTCATTTTCGATTCTAGAAATTGTTTGCATTTGTGGAGATAAAGGTAATTCTCTTTCATCAGACTTTGTCTAATTGCTTTTCTCAAATTTGTTTTGCAGGATATGAAGCACCTAATTTGAGGTATACCGATTTCCTCGTTTGACTTTTAAAGCTAGTGGTGTATTGATATGAAAGTCAGTGGTTGAAGACTCAAAAGTACCTTAAATGCTTATAGTGAATTCTTATTTGCTAAATAAATGCTTGTTATGTGATTACTCCAACGCAGTCCCTCGTGGGATTTTAGCCTAACATTTATTTCCTACTCAGGTTCAGTACTTATCACATGTTTTATTTAGGATATAGGAGTTTGTTCTTTACAAAGTATATTTCGTACTGCTTGCAGTATCAGAGTACGAAATTTTCTTAAATGTTTGGGACTTGGTAAATCTTATACTTTAGTACCAAATTTAATCATAATATATTTATGTAGTTAATTTATTTATTATATTCCATTGATGTTGCTTTACATAACAGAAACCTGGCAGACAAAGTTGCAGCAGCTGGATATTATGTTGTAGTTCCAGATTTCTTTCATGGAGATCCTTATACTCCTGGCGAGGATGTGCTAGTCTGGCTTCAATCTCATGGAACGGTGAGTCATTTTCAGAAAATTCAAATTCACTGCGTCAAAAATGTGTTGAAATATTCGTCTTCTTAAACTTTGTAGGATAAGGGAGCTATAGAAGCTAAACAGGTTATTAAAGCTCTAAAATATAAGGGAATCTCCGCCGTTGGAGCTGCAGGGATGTGCTGGGGTGGTAAGTGCGCTGTTTTATCTTCGCATGAGCTTGTTAAGTATTTTGGTGTGATTTGGTTGTTAAATCATCTTCAAAAAAAAAAAAAAAAAAAACCTGTTCGCGTTTCTTTTTCTTTACTTGATTGACATCCATAAAAAGATATTGTATTATCAATCTGAATTTTATGTTGTATCTGAATTTGTCTCAGGAAAGGTAGTTGGAGAACTAGCAAAGGCTGATGATCTCAAAGCTATTGTGATGATGCATCCTTCACGTGTTACCGTTGATGATATCAAGGGTAAAAGTCACGAGTTGGTTCTTTCTTAGAACTCCGGTTAATCTTGTGATTGAATTTCTAACTTTAGCTGTTTTCGAAGATGTCTCTCGCCTATGTTTCTTGTTTTGTTTTAATAGTTAACGAACAAGTATGAACATTAGTTTTACAACTAACAAGTATTGAACCAATCTTTCAGAAATCAAGGTACCCATTTCTATTCTAGGAGCTGAACTCGACAAGCAATCTCCACCAGCACTCTTGAAACAATTTGAAGAAGTTTTAGCTACAAAACCCGAGGTAATTAAGATTATCATACACATACGTTTAATGTATGATGTTGCATGACTGCAAAAACTATTGTGTTATGAGACTCTCAGCATGTTATGTCTTCAGGAAGCAGTAAACCAGTTACCCCGTTTTTCAATCTTTCCAATTATGCTATAACTTAATGTTGCATTTATAACTACTGACGTTGAAGTTATCATGATGATGATGAAATTTGTTTCGAACTGATTAGAGAGTTGGCTATGTTTTGTTTACAGGTTGACAGCTTTGTGAAGATCTTTAAAGGGGTTGATCACGGTTGGACTTTGAGATACGACATTGGAAATAAAGAGGCTGTGAAGCAAGCTGAAAAAGCCCATCATTATATGTTAAAATGGCTCTCTAAGTATGTCAAGTGTTAGTCGGGATGACGTTTATTCCTACAGCTATTATGTCACTGCTGTTGTTAGTATATGTATATTTTTATTTTTCCTCATTGATGAAATAATGGCAGGACCTTATCAATGTTGTAATAAGAAATACTCTAAGCATATACCAGCTCCTAATCTGGAAGTGTATATGTTGACAGAATTGGAGGTACACTCTTTAACTGTAGTAACTGCCAATATTACTAGAAGGAGGCGACTTTTACTATTTCCACCATTTTCACACTTGCATAATTTGGGTCAACATTCAACTAACATTCAAAAGTCAACAACTACCAATGCAGCTTGTCTCAGCTCACTAAATTCTCTGTTCGTTTTGAAGAAGAAAATTATTATAAGAGTAGTGATTTTTTTTTGTAAAGAGAGAAGAGAGATGGTAGGATCACAGTGTTGTGAGAACCCACCAGATCTTAGTTTAAGTTCAGGAATTGGATGTGTCGAAGAAATCGGAGGTCTCGAAAGCTATGTTTACTAGTCCTAATTTGGATTGAAAGCTTGGAATTCTTCTTGTTTCTGATGTTTTTGGTAATTACCCCACTTTGATTACTTCTTGCGCTGTGATATTAACACTGATTAAAGACTTAGGTATTAAAACAACAAAAGGATTACTTTTAATTGGTCTTTTAGCTCTAGGATTTTTGATCATATTAGGCACTGGCATGCAGCTCATGTAAGTTTTTCTCCTCTTTTGCTTTCTGCATCTCCTTTGTAATTTGTTTCAATAGCTGATTCACACTCTATGTGATCGGTCTATTTTTTTTAGTGAATTTACATTTTATGCATCAAAAAACAAATAAATGTTATACTGGATTTTAATCCTCTTAATATTTTAATTCTTTTGGAGAAATACACACTATAACTGTATTAATTATCGATGTTATTGTAGTACGGTGGTAAAGTCGTTAAGTGATTTGAGTTCAAAACTGATGGATTCTTTATCCATCAAAATAAATAAATAACTGGCGGTACCGGAGGAATTACTTTTTCAAGTTTCGACACCTTTTAATTGCATAATTCGGGTCAACATTCAACTAGCAAATAAAAGTCAAAGGCTACAGAGATAGTGGGGATTTGTTTTTGTACAGAGAGAGTGAGACAGAAAGATGGTAGGATCACAGTGTTGTGAGAATCCGCCAGATTTTAGTTTAAGTTCCGGAAGTGGATTTGTTGAAGAAATTGGAGGTCTTGAAAGCTATATTTCTGGTTCTTTAGATTCAAAGCTTGGAATTCTTCTTGTTTCTGATGTTTTTGGTAATTACCCACCTTTGATTATTATTTCTTTCCGTTTTAGTCTCTGATACTAACACTGATTAAAGATTATATAAAACCATGAGTTTGTCTTCTATTTGTGTATTCTACAGTGGATTCTGCTTGTGTTTACAGCTAGTATTATGTGTTCTAATTTGTTTTAATTTATCTTGTTCATTTCAATTTATTTTCTGGAAATATATGTTTTACCTCAAATGTGTTCATTTTTCGTTGTTTTCGTAAGCGGGTTTGATTGTGTTGGAGTTAATATAATCTGGGTTTCACATAATTTTACTGGATTTCATTAGCTAGTATATACCTTTGCTTATGTTGTAGTATTGGCATATAATGTCAGGTCTAACAAAATTGATTGGTTTCCTTAGCCGAATTCCGAACTTCAATATCTTATACACAGTTGATTTATATTCAATCATCTATAAGCTGTTGTTTTATAGTTCAGACTCACTCGAATTACAGGTAGCTTGTTTGTAATTTTGCGGAACTAATGGTCTCAACTTTCTTTTGCAGGATTTGAAGCACCTAACTTGAGGTATATCAAATTGAATTTCTATTACTCTCAGATGCTTTATTTTGCTTTACTTGGCATATAACCACTTAAAAGCCTTAGTACTGTTTGATAAAATTAAAGTTTGGGAAGTTCTGTTTACTGTTAAATTAGGAATACAACATGATGTCAAATGACTCACATCTAGATCTAGTGATAACGTATATATACGTTTTCTAATATCAGGAAGCTGGCAGACAAAGTAGCATCCGCTGGATACTATGTTATAGTTCCTAATTTCTTTCACGGGGATCCTTTTACTCCTGAAAAGAATTTGATGATATGGTATCAGTTTCATCTAGCGGTTGGTACACTTTTGTTTGTTTATTTCCTTTTGTTTTGTTTTTCAGTTAGTTTTCATTATAATTCCTTCGTCAAATTTAAGGTCAAACTGCTGTTCTAAAGATAAAGAATCATTTATAGGAGGATGCAGCTGAAGAAGCTAGACCGGTAATGGAAGCTCTAAGAAGCAAGGGCATTTCTGTAATTGGAGCCGCAGGGATCTGCTGGGGTGGTAAGAGTTAATCTCTATGTTTACTGCAATTGCAGGTAACATGTCTGGTGGGACATGGGTTTTTAACTAAACTGGTCTTTGTCCGGTTTGTCTTTAGCAAAGGTACTCGTGGAACTATCGAAGTTAGATGATCTTAAAGCTATAGTGATGCTCCATCCTTCACTCGTTACTGTCGATGATATTGAGGGTAGGAATTGTTTTCTTCAAGGTTCAAGCATTCACTGATTCACCATTAGGAATAACAAATGCTGTTTCGGTTTATATAAATTCAGAAATCAAGGTACCTGTTTCAATACTGGGAGCTGAAGTCGACCAAATGTCTCCACCGGAGCTTGTGAAAGAATTTGAAGAAATTTTATCAACTAAAGCTGAGGTAAGATGATTAAAATTTCATTGTATACGAAATATTTTCAGGCATGTCTTTAGGATTTTACTAATCTTTTATACATATATTTTCATAGGTGGATAGCTTTGTAAAGATATTTAATGGGGTTAGACACGGATGGACTGTGAGATACAACATCAAAAATGAAGAAGCTGTGAAGCGTGCAGAGGAAGCTCATAATGACATGTTAGAATGGTTCTTTAAGTATGTGAGATGTTCTTGTTTTTGCCGTAAAAGTGCTTTGTAGCTACTATTGTAAGTCAGGGTTGATGAATGATGGTTTGCATACCGCAAGGAGTTTGTCTCTGGAGTCGGTACTAGGCCAGAGTGTACATGTTTAAGGTCTCTTAGCTATGGGGCCATAATTGCATATCTAAAGTGCTTTTTTTAAGCACTCAAGCTTTTTTCTAGTTTTCAAATGCTACTACATGGAGGTAGCTTTCTGTACAAGATGTAAATGGCTGAAACCCGATCTGCGTGAGTGCACACTGTGAATTTTGAGCACTGGTAGCTCTTTCAAAGATGCAGGTCCTAACCCTATATGCGGCTGACTGGCTGCCAGTACAGTATGTGGCTTACTGGCCGCAGTAGCTTTTCTGAATATGAGTAGTCATGTTGCCCCATAACTAAATATTCTTCACTTAAAAATTTAAGGTTTGTACTGCAGATAATCTTTCAGAAGTAATCTAGATTATCTTCCACGACCCCAGTTTCCTCTGCCGATGTCCTCAGTGGCATCAGAACATTTATAATAAATAGAGTTTTGGGTCAACGTTTTGTTAGGATCTATGCTATAAAAAATACAAAGCGAAAAATAAAAACATAAAATTTTTATTTGGTTCATCCAAAATTGGACTATGTTCAAGGAGCGACGGTGGTTTTCACTATAATCATAGAAACAATATTTACGAAGAATACAACGATACAAACTCTAAATAGGGTAACTCAAACTATATATAGAGACTACTCAAAATTTGTGTCACACAAACATAACACGTTCCATTAGGATCGATGTCATAAAAAAACAAAACGAAAAATAAAAACACAAGATTTATTTAGTTCACCTAAAATTAAACTACGTCTAAAGAGCGACTGTGGTTTTCACTATAATCACAAAAATAATATTCACAAAAAATACAACAATACAAACGCTAAATATGACAACTCAAAATATATACGGAGACTACTCAAAATTTTGGCCACACACACATAACACGTTCCATTACAAATAAGTGAAGAACCCAACTACCAATTTATCTCACTATCTCTTTTCTTTTCATTTTGAAGCAATAAAATAGTGTAAGAGGTAGAGGATTTGCATGAGAGAGTGAGAGGAAAATGGCAGGAATTCAGTGTTGTCAGAATCCACCAACTGTAAGTTCAAATTCAGGAAGTGGATGTGTTGAAGAAATTGGAGGTCTACAAAGCTATGTTTCTGGTTCTTCGGATTCAAAGCTTGGAATTCTTCTTATTTCTGATGTTTTCGGTAACGACCCACTTTGATTTTTGGCTAGCTAGTACTCATACTGCAAGTTATCTCATGACTGATCATGCCTTACATTTGTGTTCCCTATAGTGGGTTTTGCTGGTTTGCAGCTAGTAAATATGGTGCTCACCAATTTTGGATTGCTCTTTTTTTTTTTTTTGAATTTCATTAACTAGTACTAGTAGAAATTTTGTTTTGCTTAGCTTTGGCCAAATTTGGAAGTCAAGAAATCGTATCCAGTCGGATTTTCTTCACTCTATCGCCTATAATATTTTGGTTCTGGGAGGCTTTTGATTGTCGAATTAAAGATGGTTCATTTTCAGTCTTGGTTTAACCAATGTTCTCAACTTTTATGTTGCAGGATATGAAGCGCCTAACTTGAGGTATGCGCAATTTCTCTCTAGCTCTAGGACTAATGGTTCATTTTTTATAGAACATTTTGTATTTAACTCTGATGTTCTTATTAATCCTTTTCATTTATGTCTGTGTTCATCTATAAGAATGGTCTTTGCAAAAGATTTTAAGTTTTCGCCAAACCGACATCCTTCTTGTTGTATGTTAAAGGAATTTAGCTGACAAAGTTGCAGCAGCTGGATTCTATGTTGTGGTTCCTGATTTCTTTCATGGGGATCCTTATACTACTGATAAGGATCTCCGGGTCTGGCTTGAATCTCATGGAACGGTTGGTTCATTTATTTCCGTTTTTCTGAGTCAACTTCAATTCATTGTTCTTTCATCAAAATTTACATTTGAGATTTTGTTCTCAACACAAATAATCATTTGTAGGATGTGGGAACTCAAGAGGCTAAAACAGTTATTGAAGCTCTAAAACTTGAAGGAATTTCTGCTGTTGGAGCTGCAGGGATGTGCTGGGGAGGTAAGAGTCTCGATGCTTACTTAGAGTTAACATTATGATGGATATGGGTTGCCTCTCTCTCTTTATAAAAGTGACCTGAACATGATCTGTGTTCTATCGAATTCATCTCAGGGAAGGTAGTCAGTGAACTAGCCAAGTCTGATGATCTCAAAGCTATAGTTATGATGCATCCAGGACTCGTTACAGTCGATGATATCAAGGGTATGGATTGTTTTTTTCAAGAATGTTTCTGTTCAGTATTTTTTTGATAGGTATTGATTTTAGTGAGAGAAATGACAAGTGTGGTTCCGGCGTACTAAAATTTCAGAAATCAAGGTACCTATCTCCATACTGGGAGCTGAAGTCGACCATCTGTGTCCACCAGAACTTGTGAAGCAATTTGAAGAAGTTTTACAAACTAAATCTGATCAGGTAATGCCGATCTCTCGAGTAATGCCTTATACACATTGCATAAACAAGTGACATTATATGGCCTTTATTGTGAATTCCAGAAGTGATTAAGATGAGATGTAATCTTCAATGTATTTATAGGTGGCTAGCTTTGTGAAGATTTTTAACGGAGTCGAACATGGGTGGACTGTGAGATACGATGTCAAAGACAAAGAAGCTGTAAAGCATGCTGAAGAAGCTCATACTAACACGTTGGAATGGTTGGTTAAGTATGTCAAGTAAAGGATTATGCGATAAATGTAAACGGTAAATACATTGTATGTATAGTCCGGAGATTCTAATTTTTATGTCCCCTCCTATTTTTGTTTTTACTTATTTTTAGAAGCCTGATATAGGGGCTCCAACATCAATAGAGGGGCTCCAATAATAAGACGAAATAGGGACACTATGAAGTAAAACTCAAAAACCTCTTATCCATAATTCTTATCAAATACCCAAACTATCCCTGATTATTAATGTTAATTACATTAATTAGTTAAGATTAGATTAAGCTAATCATGATTAATTAAACATAATCTATTTCTTAATCAAATTTTTTGGATCAATTTTTTTTTTTGAATTTGTGTTTGGTGGGAAGAAAAACTTGATGAAATTTTAGAAAATTTTATGGGTTTTTTTTTAAACCCTAGATTTTGATTCAATAAACCATAGTGGCATTTAGATACCTCTAGAATAAACTCTTGATCTTTTTATGGCACAAATTAGATGAAATCACGATATGAAAGTTTGATTTTTTGTGATTCAGAGAATGTTACGGTTGGGTTTCATGTCGTACCCAACCGTAACACCAAGAACACCGAAGAACACCATATTTTCCCAAAATTACGGTTGGGTTTTCAACAAAACCCAACCGTAACTCGAAGAACAATGATGAACACCATCTTTTTCCCAAGTTACGGTTGGGTTTTAAACCAGACCCAACCGTAACTCAAAGAACAATGATGAACCCAATTTTTCCCCTAGTTACGGTTGGGTTTTAAACCAGACCCAACCGTAAGTTGAAGAAATTGATGAACCACATTTTTCCCATAGTTACGGTTGGGTTTTAAAGGAAAAACCAACCGTAACTTATCCTTAGGAGAATTGATTTTTTTGGTTAATTTTGAGTTTTAAAAAGCAAAATTTTGAAATAATTCAATCATTTTTTCTAGATTGAAGGTAAATTGGGTGTTTGAAAAAAAGAAAAAACGAAAAAAACACAAATTAGATAATCTAAATTTGTGTTATCCAGTAGAATTTACGGTTGGGTTTTGGCTTATAACCCAACCGTAACAATTCTGATAATTTATGTTCCATTTTCAACACATATTTACGGTTGGGTTTTGCCTTAAAACCCAACCGTATCCAGTTGAATTTACGGTTGGCTTTGGCTTATAACCCAACCGTAACATATTCTGTTAATTTTTGTTTCAAGTTCAACACAGAATTACGGTTGGGTTTTGCCTTAAAACCCAACCGTAGACAAGTTGTGGTGTTTGTACAAAATGTATTACGGTTGGGTTTAGTTATCGGACCCAACCGTAAATTGTCCTGTTAACTGTTTTTTGATTTTCAATATACTCCAAATTGGGTTTAAAACACAACTTTGTAACTTATTCCTTGTATTGTAATAGATTTAAAGTAGTACATTAAAGGAAATAAACGATTGGAAACGAAATACAATAGAACATTGGATGATTACACTTAAGCACTTAAAGATAATGGCGAAAATCAAACACCCGACTTGTTTCCATAATACGATAGTAATCTGTATGCTTGAACTCCTCCCCATATTTGATTCTATATTGCTCCATAGCCAACACA
This sequence comes from Papaver californicum, assembly GCA_023531435.1. NCBI lineage: Eukaryota > Viridiplantae > Streptophyta > Magnoliopsida > Ranunculales > Papaveraceae > Papaver > Papaver californicum. The sequence goes on from JAJJMC010003097.1 coordinate 492,896, forward strand.
TTCTGAAAAAAGACAAATCAATTATAAGTTTGAATTTTAGAAATCTCTTTTTAATTAACGATTTATTAATCGACAAACTTACTCTTTCCACACCGTTCTCATAGTGATTTGCTTCGAATCTAGCTTTCATTTCTAGTTTTAAGTTGTTCATGCATCGATACAACGTCTCAAACCGTCTCTTGATGGCTCTCCACGTAACCCAAGGGTTTACATTCCCATGTAATGCCGCAAACATTCGAAATACACGATTCCACCATTCATCGGTATCAAAACCCTCATTCCAATTTTGTTGTGAAACAACGTTGTTATTGTTGTTATAGAAGGCTCTATCATAAGCATGCTCTACCATCGTATGCCATGCTCGAACAATTGCAACATCTTCATCATTCGTGTATGTATTTACCATTTTTAGTGGTTGAAAGGGTATGGTGAGAATAATGAGAAAGTGTATAATTATAATGAGAATGAAAGGGATAGAGAATAATGAGAAAGTGACAGGTAAAGGTTTCTTTTTATAGGGAAAAAGTCACCAACGGGTAGATTTTTGAAAAAAAAAACCGTTGGAATTGTGTATTTTGAGAGGACGTAAATTCAGAAATTTTAAGATTCCCGTAGAATTTACGGTTGGGTTTCACCTCAAAACCAAACCGTAACAGATGATGATGTGTTTTTACAATTTATTTACGGTTGGGTTTAGTAATCAAACCTAACCGTAAAATGATATTTTGAGTGAAATGTAGTTACGGTATGGTTGAGTAACCTAACCCAACCGTAACTTCTAGTGTTATTGTTAGTGTATATTTTACGATATTGTTACGGTTGGCTTTTTCCTTGAGACCCAACCGTAAGAAAGTTTGGTGTTTGTTCAATTTTTTGTTACGGTTGGGTTTAGTAATCGAACCCAACCGTAAATATGAATTTTTAGTATGGATTCTAGTTACGGTTGGGTTGAGTCATGGAAGCCAACCGTAAGAGAAGTTTTAAAGACAAAATTAGTTATGCTTGGGATTAGTTCATTTTCTGATGAAATACCATAGTTGTAAAAAACCTTATTTTTAACATTAAAGGAAGAACTAAATGAAACGAAATACAGTAGATCATTAGATGATTAAACTTAAACACTTAATCATAACGGCGAAACTCAAGATATAAACTATGTTCCAAGATACGATAGCAATCTGTATGCTTGAACTCCTTCCCATATTTGATTTTATACTGCGCCCTAGCCATGACATGCTGAAAAAAATAAATCAATTATAAGTTTCATTATTTTTAAAAAAAAAATTGGGAAGAAAGAACCATTTATTAATTAACACACTTACTCTTTCCACATTGGTTTCGTCGGGAAATGCTTCAACTCTCATTTTCATTTCCAGTTTTAGGTTTTCCATTTCTTCATACAACGCCTGAAAGCGTCCCTTGATGTTACTGATCGTCCTCCGATATCTATTCCCGTGTAATGCCACAAACATTTCAAACACACCCTCCCACCAAGAATCGTTCTCCTGACAGTCCATCCAATTTTCAGCTATATCAACGTTTCTATTGTTGTTATAGAAGACTCTCTCGTAAGCGTGGTCTATCATCGTAACCCACCCTCGAATAATTGCAACATCTTCATCATTCGTGTATCGAACCATTTTAAATGGTTGAAAGGGTATGGCGAGAATGAGTTGGAAAGTCTAGAATTATAATGAGAATGAAAGGGATAGAGAATAATAAGAATTATAAAAGGAAATGTTACCTTTTATAGGGAAAAAATTCCCAACGGCTAGATTTTTAAAAAAAATAACCGTTGGAATTGTAATTTTTTTGTGACTATTGAGTGATAATTTACGGTTGGGTTTTGGCTTAGAACCCAACCGTAATATCTTATTGATTTTTGTGCAAATTATATTACGGTTGGGTTTTGGCTTAGAACCCAACCGTCATTTTTAGTGTTAGTTTTAGTGCGATGATCATTTACGGTTGGGTTATGTAATATAACCCAACCGTAAAAAATATGTTACTTTATTGCAAATTATGTTACGGTTGGGTTTAATTATGTTACCCAACCGTAAACTTAAGTTTTTAATTGGAATTTTATTTACGGTTGGGTTGTTTATTGAAACCCAACCGTAAATGATCATCTTCGTTTCATATATTCTTCATTTTTTATGGTTAAATCAATCTTGTATTTGTTTTGTGTTGGTGGGAAAAGTGGAAGAGAGATAAGAGAGTTTTAACCCAAAATTTTGAAAACACCAAAATGAGTGATTCTAGTGGTAAATTTGTGGAGTGTGAATCCTTGTATGATTGCCAAACTAAATTCTACATACCCATTGAGGGAGACCCAACAATGTATGATTATTTGGATGGTAGAGAGGTTTTAAGTGTAAGTTGTGATGGTGAAACTAAAGCAAATGGAGATATTAGTCGTCAAAGTGAAGATACAACTGCTGAGAATAGTCAGGTATGATTCTAACTTATTCTCTTTTTCATTTTTTGCAGATATTTAAGGAACTGAAGTGCATAAATATTTTTTTTTTGTTACAACAGTATAGTTACGGTTGGGTTTCCTCAACAAACCCAACCGTAAGTATCCATTTGTGTTTCTGGAAAGTACAATTTTACAGTTTTTCGGTTGGGTGTTTACCACAAACCCAACCGTAACTTATTACGTGCATGGGTATTTACTGCACTTGTTACGGTTGGGTTTTGGCTGCAAACCCAACCGTAACATTGGGTTGACTTCTTTCCTTATATTACGGTTGGGTATGACGATATTACGGTTGGGTATGACGATATTACGGTTGAGTATGACGCTATTACGGTTGGGTCCGATGCTTCTAACCCAACCGTAAACTTATTGGTTTTAGTGTTTTTTCTGACGCTTGTGCTTGATCTTTTTTGTTCAGGTCTCGGTTGTACCTCAACCAATGTATGATCAGCCTCCTCCAAATGATATTGAAACTATAGATACTACGGATCACTATTTGAACGACCTGGTAGGTTATAGATAAGTTGTTAATCCCTATCGACAATTGTCATAATGTCATTTTTTTTAACCTAACTTTATGTTTTTGGACCATGTAGACATGGGATAAAAAAGAAGATGCAAAGAAGTGGGCTACAGAACATGGGAAACTCATCATGTGTGTGCTTGTTTGTAACAACCAACAAAAACACAACCGCTTTCAAATGGTTTGTGAGTGTAGTGGACAATACACAAGACATGCAAAGAAGGGTACTGAGTATGTACCAAAGACGAAGATCAAACGAAAAACTTACACTAAGAAGACGGGATGTCCTTTCAAACTTCAATTTCATAAGAACAACGAGAATAAGTGGTTCTTGTCTACAGTTGTATGCGGTCGTCACAACCACCTACCACCAGAGACTTTGTTAACGCATCCTTCTATGGCCCGGCTTACCAAGGAAGAAAAACTCATCGTAAACGATATGACGGATAAGCGTTTGAAACCCAGTGATATACTCGGGCACTTGAAGAATACAAACTCAAATAATGTGTCTACGTTGGAGACAATCTACAACGCCAAAGCCAAGTTGAAGCGTGAGAAATGGGAAGAAAGGGACCCGATCCAACAACTTTTGTACTTGGGGGAGACAAAAAACTACACCATGTTTCACGAAGAAGATGAAAATAAACAAATTAAGCATATTATATTGGCTCATCCCGAGTTTATAAAGTTAGCACGGTGCTCCCATCAAGTGCTTATGATGGATTGCACCTACAAAACTAACAAGTATGACCTCCCGGTTTTGAATGTTGTAGGGCAAACTTCTACCAAGTCCCCGTTTAGTGTTGCCTTTTGCTTCTTGAGAAACGAGCTCGAAGAAAGCTATGTGTGGGCATTGGAACAAATTAAATTATTCTACGTTGAAGGTTATACCCCTAAGGTAATTATCACCGACAAAGAACAAGGCTTGATGAATGCCATTGCAAGGGTATTCCCAGATGCTCATCATCTTCTTTGCACGTTCCACTTGTGGAATAATATTCAAACCAAGTGCAAAACGATTATTCGGCCAACAAAGAGAAGCGAGATGGAGAGAATTAATAAATTGCCGGTATCAGAACAAGAAGCGGCCAAAGAAAAATTCAAGGAGGATGACAAGTTGGCGGAACTAAAATGGGGTAGTTTCCAAACTGAATGGGATGCTTTGACATGGTCTATCACCAAGGAAGACTATGAAGAAAATGTTCGTATGTTATGCTTGCATTGGAGTAATTATCCAAAAGTTGTGAACTATTTGATGGACAATTGGTTGAATCCCCACAAAGAGAAGTTTGTAGCGGCGTTCATAAACCAATATAGGCACTTTGACAACCAAGCTACAAGTACCGTGGAGTCATCTCACAACAGAATGAAGAAGAAGCTTCATAATTGTGATGGTGGGTTTGTTACGGTCTTCGAAGCGATGCACGATTATTTTGTCCGTGACCTTGACAGAGTTAAGGAATCTTTTGAAAAAAGCCTTTCTAGAAAACACGTCAGCTATAAAGACGAACCATTGCTCCAAAGTATTTTTTATAAGGTGTCGCATTGTGCTATTGAGAAGATAATGTACGAAATAAAGCACTATATATTGGGCAACTTACACGGAGAAGAAGAGTGTGTTTGTCCTAACATGTCAAGTTTGGGACTTCCCTGCCGGCATATGATGCCCAAGTACGAAGAAGACAGTGTGATCCCAATTCAAGATATTGATCCGTTTTGGCAACAATTGTCTTTCGATGAACCCATCGTCGAGCAAGATTTTGGTGCATCGTTTGCCGACACCCACGTTGGAAAGGCTATAGATAAGAAATACGATACATTAAATAAGGCGCAAAGGCAAATTTGGTTGACAAACTTGAGTTACTTCGTGTTTCCGCACACAAGGTACTCTGTCAAGGAACCAATTAGAGGGAAGAGAAAAGGTAGGCCTTCTACCAAAGAATCGAGGGCCGTGGGACGGAAAAAAGCTAGGGAATTGCATGAAGAATCAAAGAAAAGAAACTCTTGTGCATTTGAGCATTTGCAAAATGAATATGAAGCAGAGGATGAGAAGGAGGACGATGCTCAACGAAAAATAAGTCGAACGGAACAAGGGGGACCAAGTGTAGTAGATATTAAAGGAAAGGGTCCCGCGGTTCCCACTCAAGATAGTTCAACAATTGAACTTGGTGCCAAGGGAAAAGTACCTCCACACCCAAACTCAATAAGAGTAAGTATGAAGGAATTAGCAAGAAGAAAAAAAAGAGTTAGTATGAAAGAATTAGCAAGAAGAAAAGAAAAACTTAAAAGCAATACATTAGTAGTTGAAGAGCCATATACGATCCGGATTGCAAGAGGATTGATGCAATTTCCATCTAACTATTCAAGAAATGAGAATGACAAAATCGTCCGAACCGAGCAAATTATTTATGAAAATTATATGTCATCGTTCCCAGCTTTTTTTCGTCCCTACATAAAGGCCACCGAAGATGTTGCCGGTGATGGTAATTGTGGATACCATGTATTCATCGAACAAGTTGGACCATTTAGCGGAGCAGCAGGGTTGGGTATGGACGAAGTAACTTTTGTAAGGCATAAGTCAGCGGTTGAACTACGCTCTTACCCGGATATATACAAGCCAATGATGTGTGCATATAGAGACGAAGAGTCGTTGTTAAACGAGGAGTTCATTGCTCTCGAAAGGCGTTTAATAGGCAATAAGAATTGCACTAGTGAGTATTGGATGAGCATGCCAATATGTGGCCAAATCCTTGCCAACGCTTTTAATTGCGTCATCCATTATATCTCAAATGGATATTGTTTAACATTTGCACCAACAAGATCAACATTTGTCGAACAATTGGCAAATAGAAGATGTGTGATTGGGCTGGTGCAGAACTGCCATTTTGTTGGTCTAAAGTTGAAAGAAGAAAGTCCATTACCCCCTTTACAGGATGGGTACGACGGTGATATCACCAAGTCTTGGTGTCACAGATTCAAGCACAATTTCGAACTCTGGAAGGCATTAAAACCCTCACCGACATTTCAATTCATATCATTTGTTTCTGAGTCGGAGTCAGAATGTTAATATGTATGTTGGAGGAATCATAATATGAATATAGTTTTTTGGAATATAAAAATTTGAACTATCATATGTGTTACTACAAAATGTTTCCAGGTTTACGGTTGGGTTTTTAGTAAAAACCCAACCGTAAACTAGTCACTGAACAATTATAATAATATTACGGTTGGGTTTTGAGTGAAAACCCAACCGTAAACCCTCCAGTTTAAATTCACTCAGGTTTACGGTTGGGTTTGTACTCAAAACCCAACCGTAAACCTGTCACTTTTACGGTTGGTTTGTGAGTACAAACCCAACCGTAAACCTGGATGAATTTAAACCGGAAGGTTTACGGTTGGGTTTTCACTCAAAACCCAACCGTAATATTATTATAATTAACCTTTTTTTGGAATTTCAATTCACTCAAAACTGGGTTCAAAACACAAAATTTATGTAAACATCAAATTTTTGCCCACATTACAACCCATGAAATCATTAAAGTAACCTGGGATACAATTGAAATTAACACTAAAAAACCCAAATGGCATTACAAAAGAACTAATAAATAGGTTTGCGAGTGAGCAAAAAGTCTTTTAGGATGTGATAATGAGGTAGGTATAAAAAGGGCCATATTTTCCATCTCCTCCATTCCGCAAGAGATCTCTGTAACACCTCATCATCGGTTTCACCCCTAAGTCGTAGTTGACCAATAATACGAACTAATGCCATAAATTCTTCTACGTATCGGTGTATAGTGTTATATCGACAAATCAACTTCACGTGATCACGGTTATAAGGGTTGCCGGTTTCAGAACAAAAGTTTTCATGGATTGTTTGCCAATAACTCGGACTCGTTATACCACTTTGCCTTCTTTCTTCTCCTCTTTTTGGAAAACATAATACATAGTTGCGGCAAATACATAAATCTTCTTCCAAAGAAAAATCTGGATTTTTAATGCCAGGTTGACCCATGTTCCACTATGTTGGAGATGATTGTTGTAATATAAAGGTTTATTTTTGAAAAAAATGGATGGAAAGGATATGTACTCAACTATTCCACTTATAAACCAGAAGTATAACGGTTATATTTTGAAAAAATAGGTCGTACAAGGTTTGAACGGCTGTATTTGAAAACCCAAAAAAAATATTATTCAAAAACGACCCAAAACTTTCCACAAATAGATTTTACGGTTGGGTTTGAAAATAACCCAACCGTAATATCATAGGGGAATTATGTTTTAAGGTCTTAAACCTTACGGTTGGGTTTCCAGCCAATACCCAACCGTAACCGATG
>JAJJMC010003097.1:500241-615411 GCA_023531435.1 Papaver californicum
TTAGAGAATCAAAATTAAAGTTATCCAGTAGAATTTACGGTTGGGTTATGGCTGAAAACCCAACCGTAATATCCTAGGGAATTTACGTGTTAAGGCCATAAACCTTACGGTTGGGTTTCCAGCCAATACCCAACCGTAACATTATTCTTTCATATAAACGGTTGGGTTTTCATCAAAAACCCAACCGTAAAACTGTATTATAAAAATGTGACAGTTTTACGGTTGGGTTTTGGCTAGAGACCCAACCGTAAACCTGTCTTATTTTTCATTTTGCCAGTTTTACGGTTGGGTTTATTTCTGATACCCAACCGTAATAATAATGTGACTGGGTATTTTTACCGAAAAAATATAAGTTTTTTGGTTTCCAACTTCAAATAACTGGTAACTAAATTTTGGCGACTGATTTTTCATTTCACGTCCATGTTAAATTCAAAATTTCAAATATAACTTCACAACTAATTCACACATACGTTAAACTTTGTTGTCCATAGACATAGAGTTAGGGAGAAGGAGGAGGGGTAGGTCGATGACTTTGACGAGCTCTTTTTTTGCTCCTAACATTACGATGAGCAGCACCGCCACGAGTACGAGCTCCAACACGACCGCCTCGAGTACGAGCACCACGTTGAGCATCCCCGGCTTCATCATGTGTCTCTTCATCCGATGCTTGGGGCTCTCTCCTAGTAGTACTCGCATCTGTAGTCGCGCCTCTTGTACTGGGTCTACTCCTCTTTAAAGTCCGCTGCACATCCTCAACTTCATGATGAACCTCCCTAATCAAAGCTTGGACTTGGTCACGCGTCCTCACATCAATTCTGCTTAGGCATGGATTAATAGAGTCCGCCAATGCAACGGCTTTCTTTTTCTATTCACATATGGAAATTAAAGTAGGATCAGTGTTTAATAATAAATCTTAAAAACATTAATAACAAAAATAATGTACGTACCAAATTGAAATATGCCTTCTTCCAGAAACCATCTCCTGTGTTGATTGCCAGAGTCTCCGGATCATTGTTGATGATAGTTGGATGACCAAAATGGCGATACCAATCCAAGTAATCTCCTGCAGCCTCTTTTGTGCCCGGAGAGGGAGTTAACTCATTCCTTTGGACTTGGTATTTCGGATCATTGCGGTTATTCCAAACCGCGACTGAAGGCGTTGGCTCATAGTTTAACACGATGTTTGGCCTTCGATCATCGACCCATTCACACACAATTTAAACATTTCCAGTGTAACCGTTGTTTGGACGTATCCATATTGGCGGAGAGTTCGCCGGGGGTTGGACATCACGTACCCAAACGGATGGTACAAAGGGCCGTTGTAGCCTGCCACGTCCGACAATCGTCGTAAATCTTCAACATGTCCATCACCCTCTATGCTAATCTTCACATAAGGATCGAAAACAACATCTTCGACCGTGAAAGCATCAATTTCTTTTCTCATCTTTGCTATGAGCATTTCTTTATATTTTGCCTGCGTCCCGGTGAAGACGAATTTTTTTCCCGTAGGTCCATTAACATCAACGCTTGTTTGAGGAGCCAGTCTGGGAAAGTGATCGTATACCCATGCCTATAAAGATAATTAATATTAATATAAGAAAATAAAAAAAAAAATTAAAATTGAACATTCAAATTCAAACAATAAATTACCTGAAGCAGACCGGTATTACCGGCAATCTCAGTTCCCCTGACCCTCGAAGCTTTTCGAAGGTTAGCAAGTAGGTAGGCCAGGGTGGCAGTTCCCCACGAGTACTGATGGGTCATCCCGAGATCACCCTGAAGCCATTGTAGATACTGGACGTTCACCCTGTTTCCCGAGTTGTCACCAAAGAAGATGGTGCCGAGCATATATAGCAGATAATCTCTGGCTGTTCGAATGGCTCTGGTGTCATCTATGACGACCCCAGCCATTTCCAACTTCGCGGTCCCTCCAAACTTCTCCCGTAGTGACCGCAGCAATATTTTCTTGCTCATGTATTGAACTTTCTTCTTTGGCATCCCCGGTTTATCTCCAGTCACCAATTTAAATTCCGATTCAGCTTCGGTCTTCTCCCATCCAAGTGTTTCTTTGACAAGTGCATAAATATCACTCCAGGACATGTTGTTGTCAAAACCCTCAAACACAGATTTACCTTCCACCTCCAGCCCTAGAATTGAGTGGACATCATCCGGCGTTATAGTCATTTCGCCGAATGGGAGATGAAACGTATCGGTCTCAGGCCAATAACGTTCCCTGAACGCTGCGCAGACGATGCTGTCATACTCCCACATTGAATTTGTGATTCCGGGAGCTAACCCGGTACCATTTACAAGAATTTGTACAGCCGTACATTCTTCAGTTAAGGGCCAATGTTGTGCCCTTTGACGAACCAATTTCTTGATCGCCTGTGTATGATCCTACAAAGAATAAAAAAAAAATTGTTTTACTTACACAAGTTAACAAACCAAAATTTAACAGAATAAGAGAAGTGATTAGAATAATACCTTGGTCGCTGCAACTTTGGCAGCCCATGAATGGGGATAACCAAATAATATTGCTGATTTGTCTGGGGCCTCACCCCATAGTCCTCCATTCCTCCTCTTAGGCCACAGTTGAGGTTCGGCCTTTTCTTTGGGAATTTCTTTGGCAACCACCCTTTTCTTTGCCTTTTCTTTTCTAATTTCTTTACCTTTGCCTTGAGGGACATGTTGTTCTTTGTCCCCATCTTCTTCTTCTACTTGTTGCTCTTGTGGTGGTTCTCTAATCACAAGAGAACCTCTGGGTGTTGGTAGATCACCCAAGCCTTGGAACACATTATATTCCTCTTCTGCAATTTGAGGATCACTACCACCACCTACCTCAAAAGAGGGATTATGGGTCTTGCTCACGCCTCTCTTCTCAACCCCTAAATGCTTTCCGTGGCGAGGGGTTGGAGTGTGAGAAATAGGTGTTAAATTATTACCCCTTTTATTCTTCCTACAACACACAACCAATACAAGTTAGATAATTTCCAAGCAATTCAACTTCAAGTAAAAAAAAATTGACTACACAGGAAAATTTACGGTTGGGTTTTTGAGAATAACCCAACCGTAAATGTTCTTCCATATGTTACGGTTAGGTTTTAACAAAAACCCAACTGTAACTTACATGTAACTGACTTGCATATCATTTTTACGGTTGGGTTTTTCTTAAAACCCAACCGTAACACAAAAACATAAATTTTAATGTGCGCAAATATTACGGTTGGTTTATTCTCAAAACCCAACCGTAATTTTCTAACAAAATTTTTATGTAAGCTAGTGTTACGGTTGGGATTTTCTCAAAACCCAACCGTAGAATGGTTTTCAAAAAATGGCGCAAATTACTTACGGTTGGGTTTTCTATTGAAACCCAACCGTAAAATCCTAAACTATTCATCTTCTTCCATTTAATTTACGGTTGGGTTTTGAAAATAACCCAACCGTAATACTCAAGAACACCAAATGTTACGGTTGGGTTTTGACACGGACCCAACCGTAATATCAACTGTGTCCAACATTTTTTCCCCAAAAACATGATCAAACATGCGAATAAATCAATTACAAGTTCTATGAATAATATGGGTTTGATTCAATACCTTAGATACACCATTGTTGGATTTTTCTCTGCTTGATTTTGCGAACGGTTATCGATTTCTTGTTGAATCTCTTGATTAGGTTGCCCTGAAAAGTGTTCATTGCCATCACTACTACCTTGAATTCCTTTAATATGGTTCTTCATCTCGAATTATTTTGTTGATTTTAATCGACGATGAATTTGCGAATCGGCGATGAATTTAGATGGGTTACGATTGGCTTTTTCTTTGGTTTTGTTTTTGAAAGTTAAGAAAATTTTGGAAAGAATTAAAAGAGTTTAGGTTTTAATTAGTAGAAGGGTAAAATGGACATTTAACTTTACCCCCTAGGACATCCCTTATCGTAAAATTGGGTCACCTTGGCTCAACTAGGAGCCCCTCTATTGATGTGGGAGCCCCTATATCAGGCTTCTATTTTTATTAATAATTTCTCAGGAAAAATTGTATGTAATAGACTATAATCATCATCAACAGATACTTTATCCATAATACAGCTTATGTTTCATACCATTTTCATAGAAATTTATGACCCACAGTTTAAAATTTATGTGAAAAACCACGTACTTGGTTGATCCATAGTAAAATTCTTGAAACCTCCCTAGAGAAATTTGAAAATATGGAGTCAACTGAGATTAAGTCGCGTCTCTAGGGTTAATAAGTCAACAGAGATTAAGCCAACGTACATAAGCTATGGGCTTGGTGGCTGCTCGACGCTAAACTCGTAAACACAACCAAGCCAGTAAGGCATGGGCAGATTTCTAGGTTGGGGTGTAAAAATTTACTTGCCCATTGAGCCAGCTGGGCCAAAGGTGCAAAGAAACAAAAATAACCATAAATCATAAAATTCTTCAAATTAGGCTTAGAAGACAGCTGGACAGGGATGCAAGTGCAAAAATTTCCTTGCCCATTGAGCCAGCTGGGCTAGGAGGTGCCAAGAAATAAAAATGGGCTTGTAGATGAGCTTAAATAAAAAAAAAATCTTCAAATTAGGCTTATGAGACAGCTGGGCAGTTGCAAGTGCACACCCTTGCACTAAGATGTCTCCACCCTTGCAGTAAGGCTAAACAAAACTAACCGAATTTATGGATTTTACCCGACCTAATATACAAATTGGCAAATGGACACACGATCCGCCAATTGGTGGGCTGGGCGTGGATAGACTTTTCAAATCCGCCATTTGGTGGACTAGACACGAGCGACACCTTCAAAATCGGTTAAACACTCATCCATTCGTAGATGTCAAATCAATCTGTGTCCCTTGTTGATTCCTAAAAAATAACTACCTATCGATACGGGGAACCATCTTCATGAAGTGGGCCTGAGCCCACATGTGTCTTTGGAAATTGGGGACTAAGCATGTGCCCTTAGTGAAATAACCATGAAAGCATAGGATAGGGGAGGAATAATAAAAAAGATTAAGGATAAGATCAGACACTTTGGTAATTAACAAGGGATTTGTGAAGGGAATGAGTCAAGAGGAGATAAAAGAGGAAAGTCTATAAAAGAAAAAGGAAATGTACCAAAAAAGGGATCTTCTTTTATCTATGATATCAAATCAGGAAAGGTGTAGTCCTTGTTGTGACTAGGATTGGTCTCCCTATTCCAAGTTTACCCTAAAACATTTGGCAACCACAGTGGGAGACTCGTCTCTAGTCCAGCAAGATGCACTCAGGGAACGTGGCTCCGATGGTACCTACGAACCAACCGGCTAACGATGATGTCATAATAGAAGAAGGAGATGGAAGCGATGGAGAACCAACGAGGTAATCTATCGTTAGCACTACGATTGTCCAAGCACCTCCCGCGGAGAAATCAGAAGTGACAGTTGATAAGAACAAGCAGCAAACAGCTGACGCGTTCCAAAAGAAACAAACCCTCCAAGACATGCAGGCGGAGATGGAAGGACACGCGACGACAACAAAAACTTTGAAATATCATTAAACAAGCGGAAAAAGAAGGTACAACAGGCAAAGAATCAGCTAAGAATGCAGTCGAAGAGGAGGGATCTTCGTAAGGAGTCTCACAGGAGGCAATCGCCAAATATTTGGAAGAGACTTACCAAATGATCAAGCATGACAATTACGATTCCATGAATACACCCTATTTGGCTGAGGAGGCCGAATACAAATACCCGGAGGAGTACACATCTCCAAAATTCAAGACCTACGACAGAAGAGAAAATGCCCGCGAACATCTCAGTCGATTCTTGTCGACGATGAACGCATATTCGACCGATGGTAATTTGTATCTAAGAGAGTTCCCGAAATCACTATCAGAGACGACCTTCACCTGGTATGACAACCTAAAACCTGAAAGCATTGAGTCGTGTTCGGCAATGAGCACGTTATTCCTAAGGAAGTTCTACTCGGAAAAGAAAAAAGCCACTATGATCGACCTCAATAGATGTAATCAAAGAGTTGAAGAGGGAAATTCATCACACGATTTCGGAACCTCTCTCTTGAATATCATGAAGACAACAATAAAGAAACCCTGGTGGAGATCTGTGTGAGAGGACTAACATATATATTCAAATGGAACCTCGTTAACTTCAAGTTATAAACGCTTGTGGAATCAGAAGATACTGCTGCTAGAATAACATAATGGGCGGATATTCAGAATCTAGGTGGCATGGACCACGCTTGGAAGCACTTAATCAACACAGCTTCATCACCAGTATTCAACAATCAGACGATGATTAACCAAGATTCAAGGAGGCATCCCGCGTTTCACCTATACAACGTTGGACGAGGGAGTAAAGTGCCAAGGAAGGATTTGAATCGGCCACCTCTCATCCCCTACAGCCAGGAACAAATCATCGGCTTACTCGAGCAATGGGTAGCGAACCGCGAAATGACATTACCACCTCTAGTAGTAGGCATCAACAAGGTCGACACGAATAATGCTAGGTACTGCCATTATCATTGGCGAGTGGATCACCCAACACATTAATGTTTTTCCCTCCGAGGAATCTTTAATCAGAAGATGAACGCAGGAGAAATCGAGATAGGAAGTCAGGGGATCAACGAGAATACTCTCCCCCAGCACCAGGTGATGATGATATCACATGACCCAACATGATATGTCTGGAGACCCTGGGAGCCGGAGGATGAGGATGTGTGTGAAGCGGGGGAAGAAAACACGATTTTCGGCAACACTAATAACAAGTAAATTCGCCAAAATAATCCTGGCTCAACAATCCTTCGACTCGCTTGGTTTCAGTGAAAACCAGAGTCGAGAAGCGGCAAAGGCCATCGCAGCAATAACAGCCGATAAACCTTACAACACGATGCCAAAGGGGGAAATCACCTTCACCGATGAGGACATATGTTACCCAGGAGAGCACCTCCGACCGCTTTACCTCACATCGACTATAAATAAGTATCAATTGAGGAGGGCGTTCATCGACGAAGGTACGTCTTTAAAATTGATCTCTCCCTATACACTGGAAATTCTAGGTGTGCAACGATCGGCTATTCGAATGCACGCAAATAAGGTAAAGGGGTTCAGAGGAAGCGCTCAAACCACCATAGGCGTCATTAGTTTAGTGATGAAAATCGGTCCGATAAGGGATCTCACACCATTCTATGTACTGGAAGATGACACGACCTTTCACGTGTTACTTGGGCGAGGGTGGTTGCTCAACCACAAAGTAGTAGCCTCGACCTACCATCAGTGTGTAAAAACGAACATAGGAGGAAAGCAATACCGGATCGCAGCAACCAACAACCGCTTCGGGCCGAAAGAAACATACATGGAAGACCCTGTGTTTTATGACACATCTAAAGAACTGGAAGAGGCACCAGCAATCACGCTTACCCCACTTCCCAACTGGGAATATGAATCGGTTCCTAAAGAGAAGACTGCCAAATCGGTATTCAGCGCTTCACGGATGACAGTTAGCTCCCTTCCAAAGAAATAGAATATACAAGGAAACTCTCTAATTCTTATGCAAAATGGTTGTTAGTTCTAAAAAAGTTCGTGGTTCAAATTTTGCAATTGCCGAAGATGAAAGCATTTGCAGAAATTATGTCCATTTCACGTAAGATAACATCAATGGTTGTTTTCAAGCATCCAGCACCTTGTGGGATAAATTTTTTGCGACGTTTAAAGAAAAAATAATAAACATCAATTCACGTGATGCAAAATCTTTGTGTAGTCGTTTCACTAAAATCAATAAAAAAAAATGGCCAAATATGTTGCTCATGTCACACAATGTACTCGTTCTCTACCATCGAGTTGTGAATCACCAACGGATCTGTAACGAAGGTTTCGGACGGAATGGCACCACAAATATGGTTCTGGATTTGAACATGAAACTTGTTACCATATCTTAAAAGTGTTGCCCAAATTTAATCCATAACTTTTATCAACTATGAAACAAGTTTCTCAAAGATCACCATACTCTGCTGGTACCTCTATACCAATTCAAGTCCCGGTTCACCATTTTCTTCACCGGCTAACCCGCCAGTACCACCCCATAATTTTGATCTCAATGCATCTAATAACGACAAACGAAAAGGTTTATGAAGAACAACAACAAAATTAGCTAGAAAATTAGCCCAAGAAGGAGGAGGGTATGAAATTTTTTAACATGACCGAGTTTATGAATCACCAACGAACAACTGATAAACAAAGATTTGTTGACCGGAAGATCACGAATAGGGAGTTGAAAAATGCCGTCTTTATCAAGAGAAATTTGTTTGGCATTATAACAAGAATAATATTCTTTCTATGGACACCTCAATAATGAATACAGATCAAAAAAATTTATGGCAGCTGGAATGTGACAAGTTTAAAAGGAAGGCATTAGAAGAACAGTTGCAACCTCAAATCCCAGGTGAGGAAGAAGAAGATGTTGATATTCAAGTCCTTGATTAATGTAATAGTTAATCAGTTAGTCTAATAATTAAGATATATTTTTTTTAATCATTATTATTAAGATTTAATAGTTAGTTATTAGTTGAAATGAAATAGCTAGTTAGTTCAATGAAGTTTTTCCATTACTTGAAATACACATTACATAAAGGAAGTGGAAAAAATGCAAACAACTTAACAGTGCAACAAATTAATAATTCAAAGGGTAATGAGGAACTCCTTAAGGATGTAGTAGCAAGCTTTGTATTTGAAATTCTTTCTTTTCCATCTTCGCCATTCCATGAAAGATCTCGCAAAAATCTCATTACTGGTTTCACCCCTAAGTCGATATCGATTGAAAATCCGATCTAAAGCTATAAATTCTGCTACTCGTCGCTTTATTTTTTGAAATCGTACAAACAACATTGCTATATTACTATTCTAATGGTTACCAGTGTCATCTCAAAAGTTTTCATGAATGTTCGTCCAATAACTGTGATTCACTGAATCATTTTGTCGTCGTTCTGTACCTCTGGATGGATAACACACTACATAGTTTCTGCAAAGTGATGAGTATTCTTCTTGAGTAAACTTCGGTTGAGTCATACTTCAGAAAATTAGAGTGCGATTAAAGTGGTGAGATTAGAGTGAGAGAGTATGTATAAAAGTTTTTTGGGAGGGGTAGATATATATATGAGATGAGTTGAGAGGCGCCAACGACTATATTTTTGCCGACGGTCATAAAAATAGTCGTTGTACTCCACGTCATCCATATTGCCAACTATTACAAAAATAGTACTTGTACTCCACGTCATCCATATTGGCAACTGTTAAAAAAATAGTCACTCAATCCACGTCATTCAAGTATACATATTACACAAAAAATTAAAACTTTTAATAAATTACTTGAAAATCTAGGGCATACATTGCTTGAAATTAGTACATAAACTAAAAACTTAAAATAACAAATCAAATATGACTTCACATATGGTCGTCCGATCTTCCAAACTCTTCCCAAAGATTCATAGTCAGGTCTTTTCTTAACCTGTCTTACAAATTTGCGTCTTGAATGTGATTAGTCATTTGATGATAGTTCCTTGCCGGTACGCCTCTTGCTAGTATAACCTCAGGCCTCAAATCTTCATCAAGGTGGTTAGTCCAATCCATATTACGTCGAGTTTCTTGAATGACCATGTTATGCATAATGATGCACGTCAGCATAGTCTTATGCATTTCACAAGCACTTAATCACGGTATGGTCCACAAATGATAGCAAACTTTCGTTTCAGAATTCTAAAATCTCGTTCCACATCCTTTCTCAAAGTCATTTGTTGGGTGTTAAAATATCTAATTGTGCCACCCGCATCGCCTACAAGGGGCTGCTTGTATGCTTGACATAAGGTAGACCATTTAGGATAGATTCCATTCGCTAGATAATACCTGTGAGTGTATTGGTTCCCATTGATATTGAACCTTACATCGGGGCAAATTCCATACTCGAGGTCTTCAAACAAAGGCGACTTCTGCATAACATTTATGTCATTTTGTGAACCCAGAAGACCAAAAAAAACATGACATATCCAACAAAAATCATAAGAAGCGGCAGCTTCCAAAATAACATTTGGTTTTGGGTAATGACACTTATATTACCTTGCCAATACATAAGACATCCCTGCCACACCCAATGTATCGTTAGCATCCGCTGGACGACCGTAACCTAGAATCCATAGGAATGAGGTAACCTTTTGTTCCAGACTATGACCTCTATTATTCAATGCATCAAATTGATAATTAAATTCAGTGTGTACTCGACAAAGCTCTTCAATAATCTTTACCTAGCAAGTGTCGGGGCATGCAGAATCAACGTTGGAAATCTTGATCAGAGAACATGCAACCAACAATGAAATAATCGTACATCAGCTTCAGGTGGTATTCTTCCCGCCCACGATGTGCATATCTTCTTGTGAATACTTATTTTGGCTCAGGAGCTCTTGGTATCTGCCTCGGTGATTCTCATGCTATCATACTGTTGGTAAGTTCTCTATCTTCATTAAATTCAGCTTCCAGTTGTAGCAACACCCAAACATAAGTTTCTTACTGTGTTTTAACCCGATCCATAATAATTTTGGCCTTATCATCAGAAAAATCCATTGATTGTGAAGTTATAAGTTTAATAGTTTAAAAAATAGATAGAGGGTATGAAATTTGTGTAAAGAGTGATGTGAGTTGAAAGAAATTGTTGGGGGTATATATAGTTGAAGGAAATTTAGTCGTTTTCGTCTGAATATGACCTTTGTCTGAAAATAGTCGTTAACGGCTAACTGAATGTCGAGCGACAGAGTCACTGTCGCTGGCGACAAAGACTTGATCGCCAGGGACATAGTGTCTATCGCTCGACATACACTTTGTCGCTTATCGTTTCTCCCATAGTGGTACAACTAGTTTGCCCAGCCACCTAGCTAGGTAAACTAACCCATTTAATATGGGTGCATATGACTTGGTCTAAAAAAAATGCATAACTAGAAAATAATAATACTCCTTCCATCTCATTTTAGTTATTTAAATAGGTTTTGTTTATCATATTATTTGTTAAAATTAATTTTTTTTCATATAATTTTCGGAACCACTTTTTCACTTTATGTTGGAAATATTTTTTTAAACATATTAATAACAAGAAGATTTTTATCAAGGATATAAATTGAATTTTTTTTATCCATTTCTCTATTCCTTAATGTGTGCAAACCTCTATTTAAAAATTAAACTGGTACGGAGGCAGTAATAATACTATTCCTCTCCTTCGTTTCTTGTTTCTCGTGCTGGCAATGGCGGAAGAACCAGTAGTGAAACCTTGTTGTGCTAAGGTATGGTTTCTCAACTATACCCTGCCTTTTCAGTGTATCTATTTTAATGGAATCTCAACTATTCTTTTCATTCATTGCTTTGGTATGTGTGAATCAGTGGATAGCGAAAAGGAATGCTCTACGAGAAGCCGTGAAGCTTCTTAATCAGTGGAAGGATCAGATTGAGGATGAGAAACTTACTATCTCAAAAGGTTAGTGAAATGTGATCTTAATTGGAACAATTTGTAGGTTAGGGATTTGTTTAACAAAACTCAGATTTTAGTCAGTTTGTTTGTTGGAGATACCTAGAAAAGAATGATTTCCCCCAATTCTTAGTTGTTGCAGAGTTGTAGTATCTGCACATAGTTCTGTGAATCATGCATGGCGAATGTTTTAACTGTTAAAATGTCTTCAAACTACCAAATTATTTGGGAGTAATCTTAGATATATATGCAACGGGTCCAAGCTTATAGCTCAGTCGTTTTCCATCAACTCCAGTAAGGAGGAAGTTAGGGGTTTAATACTCACCGTAAAGGTTTGTATTCGTATTAATGTAGTTGTATAATTGGGTTTGGCAGTGGATCCAGACTGCCTGACTGGGTTTAGATAGAGGTTTGAGTCCGGCTGTCGCGTATAAAAAAAAAAAAAAACTTATATATGCAACTTTTTATTTGTAGTGGAAATGTGTTTAATGTGGTAGTTTTGATTGACAGCGTTAGAGGAGGAGCGAGCAGGAGTAGAGGCGGAAAAGGAGGCAAAGCTTAAAGAATCTGCTGTTCGAGTAGAGTTACAGAATGAGATCCTGCAGTTGAAATCAGAGATTACCTCGTTACAGGAAACTGCTTATTCGAGAGAGGAGTTGCTTCAGACCCAGATTTCACATGGGGAAGCAGAAGAAAATCGTTTCAAGGAGCTTCTTGAGAAAGAAAAGAAGAGGGGAGACGCTGAAAAAACAGAGGGCTGAAGCAGAGAATAAGAAAGCTGCAGAAGCATTGAAGCTATTGAAAGCTGAAAAAAAGAAGGCTGAAGCAAAGAAGGAGAAGAAAGCTGCTGAAGTATTAAAGCTACTATTGAAAGCTGAAAAGAGTAAATTGGATGGAGAAAAACAGCTGATGGATAATGGTTTGATTCAAAAGCAGGTCTCAGACGGGGTAGCTGAAATAAATCGTTTCAAGGAGCTACTGGTGAAAGAAAAGGAGAGAGGAGACAGAGAAAAAAAGAAAGCTGAGGCAGAAAAGAAAAAAGCTCTAGAATCACTCAAATTACTGGAAGCTGAAAAGAGTAAATTGGATATAGAGAAAAAGATGGTTGATATAGAAAGAAATCGAGCTGAGAAACTTAAGACCACTTTGGAAGCCTTGAAATCCGAGGCTAATGAAGCCAGAATAAAACTTAGTACAGAGATATCAAAGAATGAAGAAGCACAGAGAAAGCTAGATGCTGAGAAAAACAAGGCAAATAGGGAGAAGAAAAGAGCAAATTCCGAAAAGGCAGAAGCAGAACTGCAGAAGAGGTGTGCTTTAGAAGAGAGAAAGGAGCTATTGAATGAAAAAAATAGGTCAAAATGAATTGTCTAGGAGGTTGGAGGAGGAGAAAAAGAGGAGTGACGAATTGGAAAGGAAGGATCAGGGTATCATGTACACCAGGAAGTTGGAGAAGGTCTGTCCTGAAGAGTCAGATAGACAGCATGAAACTGGGCAGTTGGGAAAGGAGAGGCTGAAAAACAAACAATTGCAGAATAAGAAGGAATACATGTCTGCTATAGAAGTGGAAAATGTAAACACAAACGCTGCAAATGCAAATGTGGTGTTCTTAGAGAAACAGTTGGAGCTTGAAAAGAAGCATGTAAAGCATGCTAAAAAGGTGGCTAAGTTTGAAAAATGTTGCAATGATTTGCTACAGCAAGAAATCTGCCGCTTAAAACAGGATCTTCTCCAATTCTGTCATCGACTTAATTCACTAGATGGTTGTTTCTCTCATGGAGTCAAATGGATAAGCTTTAGCAAAGGTTGGTATCTTCAGATCTTTTGAGTACTTATAGTGTAGACTGATAAAAAGTAATTATTTGATAGTTTCATGTTAAATCTGATTTTAGAAACTGTTACTTGTTTTTAGGTGGCGGTGATAGCATTTATAATTGGAAAACGTCATGCAGGTTTCTGATGAATCTTTGAAGTTTTATCATGTAAACTTTGTTGTAGGCGCTTATTTTTCAAAGCTTACTTGCCTGTGCTTTTCTATTATTAACTGGATGTTTTTTCTAGTCTAACTGCAAAATACTTACTTGCATAATGATTCTGCCTGAGTTGTCCTCTCTCTTTGGGTATATGAAATTCCTGCTCTACTATAGATACTTTACCAAACTTATACATGCTAACAGATATACTTACCTCAACTCTTTGTGTCCTTTATGTGGGAATGTTGAAGAGTCCACCTCCATCTATTCGCACATTGTGCTTTATCTAGGGATGTTGTGTTTGCCATTGATTCCAGATTAAATAGCATGCTCTCCAACCAACATGATATAATACCTTTATGGGAAAACTGGATTTTTCAAGAAGTCGAAGATAATTCTATGACTGAAAACTTTTGTCCCTTGGTAGCACGTATGAAAATCTAGGTGCAAGCTTGTATTTGAGAACACAAATCATAACCCAAAAACTATTATAGGAAATGCTTCCTTTATGATTCAGAATGATATAAGCTTGCTGCAAAGGACCAGACAAAACTGAACAGTCTTTTTCTCTAAGCTGTTTTAACAATTGTGCTTCCCAGTCTACTTTTCAGTTAACTTTGATGCCTCTTACTTATCAGATGACTGCAGTTGATATATTGGATTTGTTATTTGTGACTCAGCAGGGAACTTCAAAGGCACCAAAACTGCCTCAGGTACAGCTCTAGATGCCGAACAAGGGGAAGCAAAAGCTCTACTCGCATCTATAGAGCTTGCCCAATAACTGAAGCTGCATAAGTTCTGTTTTTTTGGAGATTGTCAGGCATTTATCAAAGCTATATCTACTATATGAGGTGTTAAATGGTACACTGCTCCTATTTTGTTAGATTGTAAATATGTTCTTAGCAAATCTCTTACCTATGTATATAAGTATGTTAACAGAACAAATAACACGGTTTAGCTAAATCCAGTAGACAGTCTGGTTTATGTATGTCTTGGTCAGTCTCCTCCTCGTATTTTGGGTATGTTAAAGGATGAGACTTTGCGAAACAATGTAATGATGAATCCATCTTTATTATCGAAAAGATAAAATGCCTTGTCATATTATTTTTCAAATCAGCAACTGATTGTGTGTGCTAGATACAAACTTGAAGGGCAAGCTTTCAGGCAAGGAACCATCTGAAAAGTGTTGTGAAGGCGATGCTAAAGCTCATCACATAACCAAGGATGGCGGTGACCATTCTGGTGCAACAATAGAATTGTATCGTGGCAGATGTAACAAACCTTTATCAGGTATTAGTTCTAAACTACAGAAAAGGTATAGATCAGCAAACTCCTTTGCATATCTTGGAGCACATTGTCAAAGGATGAAAGCAATTGCTCGTGCTCCACCTGGAATTGATCATGGTGAACTTGATGATATTATCATTGACCTGCGACTCCGCGGGCCAACCTGCAGACATCAGGTGATGAATAAACTCCTGTGTCACTTTTTTCTTTGGTCTGTGAGGATGAGAGTCCTTGACATTTTAATCTTTATACTAACTGCTGCTTATCTTGAACATCTGTTTAACTGTTTTAGTTTTCCACATAAATTTAGATAGTGACCTAGAAGCTATCCCATTTTCCTGCGGTAGAGGTTAGGCCCATGTACAGTATACTAGCTTTATGGTCTTTCGAGCGATTTCTCTATTTTGAGTTGCATGATCTGACAAACGATGACGAGCTTTTCATTGTTTTTTTGTGCTCATGTTGCCTTCACACTTGAACTGCCATATCATGTGTGGTCCATAATTCGGTATAGCATTTTTAAAGAACAGTATTGTACTCTAGTTGAAAAGCCTGGCTACTATATACACTGGATACTGCCAAACCTACAGAACTTAATACAACAACCTACACAAAATTCTCAATGGAGATGACATAAGTTTTTATTGAATATACATACTACTATCATAGTGCAAAACTAAGACATACGATGAAACCTGACTGCAGACTCTTCTTCTCCTTTGAGATTGTGAATTGTGCTGGTCTTTCTCGGGAAGTAGCACTGAATGCTTTTTGTTCTATTTTTAGCACTTGGATCGTACTTGTCTCTATGTGTTTTAATCATGATGGAGGAAAGAAACGGTTGAGATTGAAAGGGAGGGTGTAAAACTCCTCATTTCGACCGTCTCCCCTGAATGTCCTGAATTTAACCCACCAATGCATTCCTCTATCTCTGGCGCTATCCTTGTAGTCAAGGGTGTTGTCAAGGAAAATGGAAACAATTAGAGCAACTGTTGGTGAGGATGAGAAGACGGTGTTGATCAAATCGTTGAACTGCGGTCACATGAAAAAGATAGAATGCACAAGTAAATTGTTTGTTATGGTAAGAAGACGAGAAGGCAGATTCTAATCCAAGGTGATAAAATTGTGTCACAAAGTCTGTACAAGAGAGGGATGGGAAAAACGCACCCATCCAGCATTTGTGTGAGCAGGACCATGATGAGCAAGGGCGGTGTATTCACGAAAATACTCGGGTATTGATAACCCAAGAAACAATGAAACACCTGTGATAAACATATTTCTCATTGAGTTCATGTTTGTGAACTGCAGAAGCGATAGACCTACCGATGCTGCGACCCCAAAACAAAAAGGATAATGTCAATAATAAGATGATAAAAGGTATTGAGTTTCATACATACGTATGTCACTTCGAGAACGATACGGATATCATATAGTAACCAAAGGTGTTATGAGCGTTACCGACAATTCCAAACAAAACACAGTAGATTGCAGCAAAAATTGGGATAGGTATTGATGCAAAGAGTGCTCCAAATTTTCCTGTTGAAAGTAGGAATTGAGTGAAACTGGCTGATTATTAAAATGAGTGATGCAAATGGTGCAAATTATAATGATGTTTTTCACTCACCTAATATAGAGAAGAATATCATAAAACCAGCAGAGATTTGAATAACCCTTCTGCTACCAACCCGCGTAGATCCAAGAAGTCCAATGTTCTCTCTGTATCATGTATACATGTCATTCTAACTCAGTCTGAACCATTTACCCCTTATGAATCCAACTTGAAAATACTATTTAATCAACTGAAAGAAGAAAGACATGACAATTACTACTAATACTTACACTGACACAGTGGAACCAGTTCCTGTTCCGAAAAGGCCATCTAATAAAATCCCAAATCCCTGCATCAGAAGTAAACCTGTATGACTAATTGAACTCTCTTATCTTTTATATGATCAATGATTTATGATTGAATTATAATGTCTCTCTTCTCCTGTCATTTGTAATCATTATAGATTTTCTGCTAATTTCTTTCAGCTGTTGGATATTTTATCACCATTTTAAATAGAGATATGACGTGTATATAAACAAAATTCCATTATAATTTGTGCACCTGCCATCCAATACCGCGGCTAAGAACATGAGCTGGAGGTGGTGTTGCACTAGCTAACCGCGATGCAGCTATATATGCTCCCGTCGACTGCCAAAAGTAGCCACCACTTTTCTCAGAGAAACTATTGTAACCATATACGAAACATGTCTTTTCTCCATGTATTGTTATTCAGTATGTAGTACTACATTACCTCAATCAAGGAGACCAAGGCGGCAGCCATCATTCCGAAAGAATGGCCAGCATCAAAAGTAGGTGCACCCCATTGAAGTGGGTACGGGATTTTAATCCTGTGCCGATCCATGAAAGTACAAACAATGTTAATGCATACATGGAATTGGTAAAGACTGTAAACTTCAAATACTGTGTGAAGAGCCAACTGATTCTAAAGCCAAATGGCTGCATGAAAACTTAAATGCGATGGTGAAACTGACCAAGGTGCAGACGAAATGAGGTTAGCTCTATCCGTTCGGCAATGGATTTGTGTAAGGTCGGGGCGATGCTTATAAGCACCACCCGCAGTCGTCAGATGTGCGTAAGCCCAAATCACAGCGACTGATAACAGGAGTGCAAACCGCTCCAATATAGGCAGATCCTTCGTTCCAAAGTTTTTCAAGTACTGTAAACCATATCAAGAAAGGAGAATGTTACTCCCGTTTATCTCTTATAACAAACATGTTTCCGAAACCGAAAAACATTGACAGGAAATCCATGGTATTTAGCATATGCATGTCTATCATACCCCTTTAGTTGAGTTTTTACGCATAAATGTAATACGTTTTACAAGTTTTTTATTCTTTCTGCTTTTCTTATATGCGAAAATCAGCATGTATGCACAATAATAATGGCTTACCTGAGAGAAGACTACAAATAGAATGAACATGGGAATTCCAATTTCTACACACCTTCCAGCCTGGTGACGAAAGTAATACAATAGTTCAAACGATCGATCTAAAGAAGATATGCAATTCAACCAAATGAACAATAAGAAACTACTGGAAATAACATTGCAAGAGTTTCTAGAAGAGGGTTCGGCGGATTTTAAAAAGATAGCAAAACAGTTCAGTTCAGTTGATGTTGAAACCACAAAAAGCTTAATTACCGGTTATAGAGAGTTTTCTGAAACAGAATCTTCGCAGCCTTTTTATTCAAACTGTTGTATACATGAACAAGAGGCAAAAAACCAGAGTAACCAAAGTAGGTGCGACGACGTACCAGTGGGAATCCTCTGTCGAACAGTCCAAAACCAACCAAAGAAATGACTGGAACCATTCCTAGAGGGCTAAAAAACCTGAAATCACAAACATTGGCCAAGTAAGACAGCTTTGTTAAACTGGTTAGGAGTGTGATCTCTACTTCGTAGGCTAGGTACTGAGTCTCAAACAGCCTGCGTTATATGACCTGTCAAGTTAGAGTTGACCTATATATCCTAACATGAAGGTATTCAATGTAAGAGTAGGAAGGTTCTATTCATATTCATGACAAAATAAGATGTCAAAACTTCAAATGTAGATTAATAATACCTGGATACAATTCCCCACAACTGACTGAAACCAAGAATGATTTGAACACTGGATGACACTATCACAGCTCCTTGGATGGCTCTTACTGTTGCCAGAAATCTCTGATAAGGAAACATTTTGTCAGCACGAGTTGCACTATTCAGTATCTTGATACGAACATCTATTACTATTTATAAAGGGAACACCCATATTAAATAAAAAATTCATTTAAATTAACTAGATCATAAAATAACGTTTATATCTTAAAATAATTAGTAATGATTCTGTTTGATAAAAAATGATCGAGCAACGTTTGAGTAAATTTTTCCCTGCAAAAGATAAGGTTTAATCTTATCATGATTCACGATTCAACATTCATAGCTAGCCATGTCATCTTGATTTAAAACCTTATTTTTATCGTGATTCAAGATGGAATCAACCTAGCGCCTTTGATTTACCGTCGATGTCAAATAATTTGGTGCAGAAGATTGGAATCATTAGATTATAACATTTAAAGATAATCTGATGATTAATAATAGAAATGTCCAATGATTGAGCGTAAATATTATAACCATTAGATTCAAATTTTTAAGATAAAATCTAATGGTTTAAATTTATTGTTGATTCAATGCAAAAAGTAAATTTTACAGCAACAAACCATTTGACACCACAAAAATGATTCTAGACCATACTCAAACAACTCCTTAAATACAATCTGAAATCAGCATTTTAGACCATGACTTTTATGTTGAATGTTAAAATTTATTCCCCATAAAAGTAAGCATAAGTGCCAACGTTTTCTGTATCATTAGATAAAAAAAAGACACGATAATTTAACTTTGAAACAAAATATTCTCGGAGTATTTTTACAAACAATTTGTTTGGTGTAGTATCTCTCATATTTTCCTCACTTTTTATTAAAAATTAATAAAATATCCATCTTCTCAATAAAAGTTGTCTCACCACAAAATTAATAAATCAAAAGTTAACTAATAAGAAAAGAACACGCATTTATATATTTTTATAAAGTACGGTGGATTTTGACCGACAATGATATAGTTCTTCCAAAATTTAAGAGACAGTGTCTTGAGTCTTGAGTCTTGAACAACGGTGATACTAGAGCCGAATCAAATACCAATTTGGCCGGTATTGAGTGAACACGATTTAAATTCTAAATTTAAGAGCTATATATCCTTCTATATAAATAGAGGGTCCCCTACGAAAATCATGTAGTATGTGGCTAGATGCCCCCTTGAATTTGAATTAGACGGCATTTGGCCGCCACATAGAATTTGAATTAGACGCATCTGGCCTCTAACTTTGCTCCACCTCAAGTGTTTTTTTGTTACTCCTTCGGTATAATACAGTCGCTATAATATAGATTTATAGCGTATATAAGTTAAAATTTTATTTTTAGATTTTAAAAATAAAAAAGTTAATTTAAATATAAAACTTTCTATAAAATAAAATATATTTCTTTCATCTTTGAAAAAATATTACTATCACTTTTTTATTTTAGTTTAAAAATAAATCAATTTAGAAAAATAATCATAACATTTTTTTTAGAAACAGAGGAAATATCAATTTTCTAAAGAAATAAAAATATTTTTATTTTTGGTGTTCAAACAACCACTAAAATAAAAATAGTGAAAATATCATTTTTATGAGACGGAAACGGTATAATACAGGCAGCAAATGGCCCACAGTATTCATTTTATAGCCGTATTCAAAATATGTAGGGCCAAATAAAAGAAAACAAATGTAGGCCACGCGTGGTAAAAGTATTGCTGCCAGTGCGTAAAACCCCATAGAGAAAAAGAGAGAGACAAGTCTAACAAAACTGCAAAAGTAAGTTGGTGTCTACTGTTTTGTTTTTCTACAGAGCTTTTTGGCAATACTAGTTAGAATTGTTAGAATAAGGGAAAAATGAAGTAATTAAGGGGATGGATAATTACCAAATGTTGATCAGGTATTTGCATTAACGAAGAATCATGAATGATAGAGATGATAGGTACAATGAAAGCATGAGATCCACCCATTACAGTTGGTAATCTGGTTCCAAATAATGTCTGTAACAGTGTATTAATCCCTCCAACAAAGAGCAGCGTTTGTATCACCCTCACTTTATCATCCTGAAAAAAACATATTAGTAATTAAGATCATGATCGAGTGGAGTTTAAGTTAAGAGAATGAATTGAACAGAATTGCTTACAGAAGATCCTCCCATCAAAGAAACAAGAAAAGTTGGTATTATGACTGCTGTGCCTAAGGACAAGATGTAGTGCTGAAACCCTAGTGCTATTGCTTCTCCTGTACACACCAAAACAGAGTTAGTCAGAAATGATCAGTTGTAGTACTCTTTTTCATTAAAACTCTTGTTAATTGTTTATATAAAATGAAGAGTATATATATATACTTACCCCAAGAAGGGTTAGAGTCGATACAGTACTCAAAGCCTTGGAGTTGGTCCATTGGTGGATGACTTATCTCTTCTGGTTTTGGATCTTCCATGGCTGAGCTCTATAGACAAGGGATGACTTATCTCTTTTGGATTCGCACAGGGCCTTTCTAGACTCGGGATCGGCTCTCTGAAGACAAGGAATGACCTTTTCTTTCTTCCCTTCTCTCTTTCAAATCAGAGAAAGGGAGGCTTATCTGAATTCAAATGAATCAATCACACAGAGGGAGTATTAGAGAGAAAGGGATAAAAGGGAAAGTTGTGTATAGAAAAATGAAAAGAAACAAAAAGGAGAGGGAAAGTAAAGAAACAGGAGAAATCAAAGGAAAGCAACAGGAGATGAGAGAAATTTATGAACCGAAAGAGAGGTGTCAATGCACCCCAACACAGAACTGACTCATGGACTGCACTGCACTGCACTGCACACTCTAGTAACTAAGTTACAAATGTTTTTCCCGTTGGTTTTTTGTAATGCCGAATTATCCCCCTCAGGTGAATTATTACAGACTTGCCTTTTGGTTAAAAAGTAGTAGGAAACACTTTTTTACTTTTATTTTACTGCATCTGATTTTAGTTCAGTCAGTGGTCACACAGATGAAAGAACCTGTTTGGAAATAATGAACCTGCCGTGTTTGTTTAAAGGATGTTCGGAGAACACTAAAACTCTATTCGACAAAGCGTAATCTTTGTTGGATACGGTGAGTTCTACACGAAAATCACATACTCATAAAAAAAAGAAAACCTACTAAAGTTGGTTTTTGGAGAATTTACTTTCGAGATTTATTTATCATTAGTGTTTTGAAAAGAGAGTATCTAGACCTAAATTTCCTATTAGAGGAGCGAACCAAGGTTTAAACTTGGTCGATAACAGTGAAAACACCTGATAAAAAATTGTCAACCACTGAGGAAAATATTTAAAAATTGTTTAATGCATAAATATAATTATTGTTTTTCAAAATCAACATATGGCAACTTGAAGCTATATCCTAAATAGGTATGTCACATTATACTAAAAAGCATTCCGATGACTATTTATATGCACATAATCAAATAGTTGGCTGAGTTTTATTCATAGCAAGTGGCATAGGTAAATTTACCCGGTTAAATTAAGGTCTATGGGAATTATTCTGGTCCTATCATTAGAAGATAAAATATGATCATTATGAAGTAAATGTCAAAACCCCTTATCCAACTAGTTATGTCAATGCCTAATTTACTCCATAATTAATTAATATTAATTAATTTGATTAGTAGTTGTTTAATCGTGTTAGTTGTGAAATCAACTAGTGTTAAGAAATCATCAAAACTTACAAAAAATTTAAAATTTTTGATTTTTTTTAAGTTAATCAACCCATAATCGGTGGATACAAATGATAACATATGCCGATTCTGGGTTGATTAACTTCAATCACGAAGAACACCAGAATCGGTGGATGTTTCTTTTCATAAAGAACGATTCTTATAATCGTTGGATGTGGGTATTATTACGGAACGATTCTACTACACTTTCATAAAAGACAAATTTCATTTATAGTTTAGGAAATTAGCGCATTGTATTACATAGTTTAGGATATTAGCGCATTGCGTTACATGATCTAGTACGTGTAATCTTAAAGCTCGCACATTAATACATCGTTAATGAACCTCCGAGCATGTTGGTTCAACACGGTGTATTCCCTCCCGTACATGAACATTCTTTCCCCGTTTCGAATCCACCATAGGCTATGAAATCGTTCGTCCTGAAATTAAATCGATTACATGTTAGCATGCGAACATCAAACGATGAGAGAGGGATAAACATGCCGAACTACTCACTTTCTCTCTATTAGAAGCGTGAGGATGATGCTTGTGAACAACTCTTCTAATTTTACGGAAATCTCGCATTTCGCTTTTGATATGGTAAAATCTAAAAGCTAGGTCTCTCCATTTGTGATGGTTAGGGTTCCCGGTACGGTCATAGAAGAATTCTTTGACTCTCTTCCAAAACATCGAATAAATTTTGAACGGGGGTTCGCGGAAGACGGGAATGAACGACTTGACGAGCTCCAAATCTTCATCCGGTTCCCAATCCATTTCCCCGACTCTATTTGAGTAGTGTGAGTCAAAGGCGTAATTTTGGGGCAAGTTGGGTCAGGGATAGAAGTCCTTCTTATATAGAGGTAGACCCAATGACTGTTTTTTTCGAAAAACTCAAAATTTAGGTGAAATATTTTGTATGAATCGTTCGATATGTAAGACCACATCGAACAATTCTTGGGTTATCAAAAATGTCAAAAACTAGGCTTGATAGAATCGTTATATACATAGGTCCACATCGAACGATTCTACGTGAAAAACAACATAAATAATTGGCATTTTCTCTTAGAATCGTTCAATATGGTTGTCCACATCGAACGATTCTTTCCTGAAAAACCAGCTGAAAAATTGGTATTTTATCTACCTAGAATCGTGAGATATGGATGCCCACACCGAACGATTCTTGGCTAAAAGCCATCAGAAAGTTTTGTTTTTTCTCCGCCTAGAATAGTTCGATATGGATTCCCACATCGAACTATTCTTCCCTGAAAAACCAACTGAAAAATTAGCATTTTATCTACCTAGAATCATTATATATAGATGCCCACATCGAACGATTCTTGACTAAAGATCCATCGAAAAAAGTTTACTGTTTTGCTGCCTAGAATCGTTCTATAGGACGTTGACATCAACCAATTCTGATTACCTGGAAAAATTTCTGTATTTTCTATTCAGAATCGTTTGATAGGTTTATCCACGTCGAACGATTCTAGCAATAAAAACATCCAGAGTTCCAATGATAAATTAGCATACACAACAATTTTAAAACCAACTAAATCCGTTCCTTCATAAATTAACAAACCTAATTATCCATATGTTTAAATCCGAACGACAAACATAAATTAAAGACATAATTATCCAAAGTGAAATATATAAGTTTGAAAAACAAGAAAGCATTCATTGAACCACATCACCGCATTTTCCACGACCACGACCACCTCAACCTCGTTTGGCACGTCCTTGTCCACTGCTTAATTCGCCCCGTGCAGCCTTTCTCACTCTTGGTTTCTTTGTTGGCACCGGCTCCGCCGCCTCCCTTAATCTAGCACCAGCTTGTTCATCCTCCAGAGCCTTGTATTCTTTAATCTTTGTCAGGTTCGCTACAACATGTTCTCCTCTCCCGATACACATTTTTGCTTTGTTGATTAGGTACGTGATTCGTCTTCTTTGTTTTCATTTCAAACAACAAACAAGTTACGGTTCATGTTAAACCCTCGTAACATACCATAAGAGACCACAACACGTACCAGAATATCGAGAGCTCTATCCCGATCCTTGATCAAGGGCCTCTCGTCTATTCGTATCACACGAGTGTGAGAAACATTACGGTACCAGGTATGTATTGCGGATATGCTTCGGCATCTGAGGTGGTATCCCAAACCAAGCCAAAAATGTGATACGCCCTTCCCTCTGAATCATTGGATAATGTTAAAGGATCGTGAACAACCAAAATGTCGTTCTCAAGGGACTTACAGTTAGGCATATCAATCTTGTATTTTATATCAAAAGTGATTCCTTGCACAACACCACATTGCCTAGCCACTCTTGTTGGGTTATACATTATATAGCCTCTGGGGTGAAACAGAGGACCATAGTAACATTGTTCTGGGCACCCAACCAACTTTCCTTTCTCAAATGTTTCCTTGTAAGGGTTAAAGACAACACCCGTCGTCGTCAAGTTGTCCATCCGTCGCCTCAGCTCAAGGAGGTCATTCTCCTGACTCTGTCTCTTGCGGCCTTGCCTTGGTAGGAGTATTTGCTTCTAAAATAATCACCTTCCCAATTCCCTTACACACCGGCCCTCTTATCAAACTCTGGGAAGTGAAAGTATATCCACACATGCATCAACATAGGAATATAGGTGAGAATACGAAAAAGAAGACAAACAAAGCTTCATAGCTACACCCCTTGAATTACCTAGAGAAGAGCCATATTACCTCCGACTTGGGTCCTGTCTACCTTAGTACACCTTCTCATCTCGTTCAACAAGAAGGAAAGGTAAGCAGTGTCCCAGGAGTAGTCACGGACTTGGTCCAATGGTTCAACTAACTGGATGTAGTTGGCGTTCACCCGAGAACCGGAAACGTTAAGGAAGATAAAAGATCCCAAGATGTAGAGAATATATGCGGTGGTTGTAGCAGTGATACGGTCCTCGGTCATCTCATCACTTTCATGAAGACCCATTGTTTCCGAGAACTCTTCCCTCAAGTTGCTGAAATAGAAAATTCTCTGCTTTTTATCTCTAACCACCGTCATCTCCCTCGTGGTTTTGTCTTTATCCCAACCAAACACCTTAGAGGTGAACTTGTAGATGTCCTCCCAACTAACCTCATTTACTTAGTTGGACTCCTTCACGGCTTTACCTCCCATACTCAGACCCGTGATCAACTGCACATCGTTTGGGGTTATTGTCATTTCCCCAAACGGAAGATGAAAAGTATTTGTTTTCGCATAATATCTCTCAAAGAAGGAAAAAACAAGGGGCTTGTCATACCAAACCACAGAGTTATCGACTCCATACATCAACTCCGTTTGTTGGACGATCCATTGTACTTCGGGTGCTTCTCCATCCAACATCCATGATTCTATTTTGCTGATTGACAATTGGTGTTTTGGAAGACGCACGGCATTGATGTGATCCTAAATAACATATCACGACAAGTTAGAAAAATGCACTAGGCTTAAATAAAAGTAGACGATATATACAATAAGTTTGAGATACTTACCATGGTTGCACAGATCTTAGCAGCCCAATTGTGGTTGTACCCCCATAGCAACACTCCTCCGTCTCCCAGCAACCCATGAATGGCCTCAACGGGACCGAGAGTTAACAACATATCAGGCTTTGGCAGGTATGCCCCTTTCTTATTCCTTCCTTGTGCTGCATCTTTATCTTCTTGCTGTTGTGGTTGTTCTTGTGGTTTTCGTGGTGGTGGTGCACCTCCTCATTCTTCTCCGTCACTGCTCTCAGTATCTTCCTCTTCACCTGACCTCTTTTAGATTCTATATCAGAAGAAGAAGAATCTTCTTGTGTCTCCAATTCAGATGGTTCGTTGATGGAAACCGCTTTAGCTTTGACCTCCAAACCCCTGTGTTTATCCTCCAATTTCTTACCGCCCTCTCGACGAGGTCCAAGCTTTAAGGAGAAGCAAGATCATGTTTTTCTTTGCTCTCTTTTCCGGTTCATGTCCCTTATCCCTAAAGAGTACGACAACATACGATAATCAACAATCTAATTGAGGTGAATTTAGGAATTCCAAGAGCAGAATCGTCCATCACGATGCACACACATCCAACGATTCAAAACATTATACAGTTTAGAATCAATCTATGTTGGTGTTCATATCCAACGATTCTAGGCACATTGGGTTTTTCTTGACCCTGAATTGTTCGATAGTGATGTCCACATCTAACGATTCATATAAATGTTCAGTTTCTTCTCGACCCAAAATTTTTGGATGTTAATGTCTACATCCAACGATTCTGGGTCGATGTACCCTGATTTTTCAGTTATCTTGGAATCGTTCAACGGGGGCATGAATATCAAACGATTCAAATTGGAATCGGCGGATGTGGACATGAACATCGAACGATTCTGGGTTTCACAGAAAACCAAAAAATCAAAAAAATTAATTTTTGAGTGTTGGCATGTGATTGAAACCTAATTTAGAGTGATGGGATGACAGAAAAATACCTGATTCGAGCCATTTGCTGTATCGAGATAAGAGTTTCTTCATCTTCCTCCTC
Organism: Papaver californicum; assembly: GCA_023531435.1. Lineage (NCBI taxonomy): Eukaryota > Viridiplantae > Streptophyta > Magnoliopsida > Ranunculales > Papaveraceae > Papaver > Papaver californicum. The sequence goes on from JAJJMC010003097.1 coordinate 526,882, forward strand.
CGTAACCGTTTTTTCTTCGGTTTATGTTTAATTTCTTCTGCAATTCCTGGATTGCTTCCACTAGGTAGAGTTGATCCTTTACTGTGATGTTTCATTCGTCTTGCCATTTTCGTTAGATAGAAAAATCAAACGATTAATCGTTTTTTGAATCGTCGATATTTGACGATATTTTGGTTTGAAATGGAGAAGAAGGGGGAGAAAAGAGTAGAAGAGAAGAAGAAGAATCGTTTGATGAAATATAAATGGAGTAATTATTTTTTGTAATTGGGTTTTCTTTTGGTTTGTAATATTAGGATTTTGTAGAGGGTAATTTAGTATTTTCATGCAAAATTAGACATCCCTTATCTATTAATATGAGTGGACATAAAATTTGGTATGACCAAAATAATTCCCATAGATCCCAATTTAGCCAAAAAAAATTATAAACGGCTTGTTTGCTATATTTTAAAAGAGCTAAATCTATTTATACCTTATTATATAAAGGAGAACCTCTTAACTGACAGGTCAACGCCATATTTATTTTTGGATATAATTGAATAGATACGTCCTGACAGTATTTGGCCACAAAAAGTTGTTACTCTCCGTAATAAGATATGTCTGTTCAAAACAGTTTATTACAGGAATTATAAAAAGCACTCCTTTCTTCTTTCTCTCTCCATAACTGTTTTTTTCCAAATAATTATCGTAAATTTTGTTTTCTTCAATTTTTTTCATCTACAAACCTAGATTTGTTCGGATTTTATCTGAGATATCAGATTTGCCGAACAGATTTGGGCTTGTGTAATTAGTACTTAATGTTCTCAATACAAAATTCACAATTTTTATAATTTTAGGTTTTATGTTTTTTATTTTTATTTTTCTGGTCGGCTTGATGGTTCATCTATGCTATCAAGACTTGTTATCTAATAGCCTTAATGGTATTTACTTGTGGTGATGCTGCATTATTAACAAGTATGTTTTAGTAGAAGACGATCCAATTCGGCAATATTGATCGCTATGTTATCAATTTGAACATATTACTTCTTTTCTATGGAAGCATCTGACATATATGATGTCAATGATCAAGATTCAAAAGATCAAGAAACAAAATGGTTTGAAACGATTATTAGAATGTCAAATTCTTCAGCAAAATGTAAAATATTAGTATAATTTTTATTTTTCGTTTCTTTAAGTTTCGAAATTTATAAATTTAGTTCTAATTGTTTTTTTCCCGTTTTCTAATGTAATTGATCATGATGTAATCAAAATTTCACAGTAATAAATTTATAAGGTAATCTTTTTTCCTTTAAATTTTTTTTCTTATTATATTTTGAGAAAATACGTTTTATGCATCTGTTGCCAACATAATACTCCGTATACGAGAAGATATGCATATTCAAAATAAAAGAAGCATTGGTTAGGTAAACAAGTGAAGATGTGTCTTTTCCAAACACTAATGTTTTCGTCCAAAATAAATTGTTTCATTCAGGTACGCCACTTCAAATAAAATATGTATGCCCTATAACATGCCCTAATTTCTCTTTAAATCCAACAGATGTCGCAACTTATCCCATAGTATTTTTATCTTTAATGCGGATAAGGACTAACAGTGTAAGCATGTGTCAATTTTGTCCCGGGAGCGATCACGGCCGTCGGATGGGATGACCAGAGAAATTGGACCGTCGAATATCAAGCATATGATGGTTAACCAAAACACCACGGTTCTTATGGTTCACCAAATAACCACGGTTTTTAGAAACTGCAACGATTATATCCGTCGCAAATGACTGTGACGAAATAAATGTTGTTGAATATATTTGTAACGAAAATATCGGTCTCAAATTTGAAACACTAAAAATAGCGCCCCTATAATTATTTTAACGCACAAAGCTCGTACACGCGTACTTGTATATATAAAAAAGATTTAGTCAGCACCATATCTCTTTCAACATATAAGTATTCTACGTTCATTGATTTACTTGGCTAAATTGGAGCCTAAGGGAATTATTTTGGCTTTACCACTAAAAGTTAAAATAGGGTCATTATGGAAGAAAAAAAAAACATATCCAACTATTTATGTTATTAACTAATATATTTGATTAGTATTAATTAATTTAAATGTTAGTTAAACTTAGTTAGTGATTAAAACTAGATTATAGTTAGTGTTAGATTGTAAGAATTAGAGTAGATTTGTTTTTAAAAGTTTGTAGAAGAATGAGAAAAAGTTGGGGAAAACTAGGGTTTTGCGATTTGGTAGTAAAGATGAAAATTTATAGTGACGATGAGGATTCTAGTGGTGATGATGAAGTGGATGCATCTACGTATCACCAATCAGACTACGAAAGAGAGTTCGATCCTACCAATTTGGATTATTTGTTGAATGAACAAGAACGTGTGAACCAAGCATATTTGATGAATTTACTCAAGAAAATGAAGAATCTAACCGGGAAAACAAAGGTCTTGATGCTTCTAATCATCAGGTACACGCTATTTGGATCTCCAAACATGTTTTTCAACCTTATAATCGCCCAAAAGTGGATTTTTTACAAAATTTTGAGCTGTTTTCTGGGCTATTTTAAACCCAGAATCGTTGGATAAGATAACATCATATCCAACAATTTTATATCTACTGGAGAATATGAACCGGAATCGGTGGATGTGGTCATGAACAACGATCGATTCGTGTATATATTTTAGCGGTATTAGTAGGTGAAAAATCGGCATTTATAGATTCATTTATCGAACGATTCTATCTCTTGGAGATTTTCATAAAATTCTCCCAAAACAGAATCGTTCGATATGTGTTGAGCTATGCACCGATTCTAGTTGAAAAAGTTTCCAGAGAATTCCACTTTTATGAATGCTAGAATCGGCACACAAGTCATTTCACGTGTGCCGATTCCAACCTTTGGGGATTTTTTTCAAAAATGTACATAAGGCAGAATCGGTCAATATGGGAGGCCATAACCAATGATTATTTAGAATCGTTCGCACGATTGTCCCATTCCACCGATTCTGTTAGGCTAATTTTTCGATATGTATTGTAGATTGTTGAAACACTCGGCAGCGATCAACCTAAACCCGTCTCAGATGAGGCCTGATACTTCTGACCACTACTATACAGATTTGGTGTGGGAAAAGAGAGACGATGCAAAACAATGGTTTATGGACAAAGGGATAGATATCAAACAAGCATTAGTCTTAGGCAAATGTTCGAGGAATGATCGTTTGGAAATTGTTTATGAGATAAGTGGCAAGATTAAAAGTCACTGGGAAAAGGAAAAACCGTATGTGAAGAGGACGCGAAGGGTCTACATTACTAAATCAAAGAAGCATGAGTGCCCTTTTGATGTGTTTAAATATAGTGGTAAAAAGAGTTTCGTTTCTCAGACTTGTGAAGGTTTAATTAAAGACTTGAATAAAAGAAAACAAGACAGATTAAAGTTGAGACGGTTTTAAAATATGGGGAAGAACTAGGACTTAGGATTCCACTTTTAACCAATAAATCAGGTGATAAAATCATGCAATTCTTTTTAACAATTTAATCCAAGTTTGCCAAAAATAGGTTTTGTAGAAGAATAATTGTAAATCCTAAGCATGGGACATCAAGAGTAATTAGCTAAGCACGACCCATCAGAAGAGAATACAACTATTTAATAAAAACCATTTTTTCTAATTCAATTCCATGCAAATAATAATAAAAGAATTATAAATAAATAAACAAAAATATATTTACCACTTAATTATTGGAGAAAAAGCTTCCTCCGTCGTCCCAGTAATGGTGATTAGCTCATGGTAGAGAAAATATGCTCAAAATACCCTTTCATTGCTCCAAAAAGTGTTTACAAAGGTGAAATAGTGGTAACACAGCTGAACAAAGACTTTTATAAGTGTCACAGAACAGGGTTCAGCTGTTACCAAAGAAATATGCAACAAATGGGGAAAAGGGAAACAACAACAGGACTGGAGAAAATTAAGAACACTTGTATCTGTTGCGTCTTCTTCTTCTTCCTTCACTACAGGAACAGAAATTTTCCGGTGATGCTGTGCAGTTTTCTGGCGTGCTTTTCTTCCATTCTCTATATATAGGGTCTACAAACCCTAGGGAGAGTTCTAAACCTAATAGAACTCTCCAAAACTCTCCAAAATCCACCTAAATCCTAATCACAGTTGGACTCCTTTTTCCATCCAGGTTCACTCCGGGAACCCAATTTTCCGGCGTAAAATGTGTAATTTGGATTGTTTGGGTCTTGTATGGATATCTTCTAGCTTTTGGTTCACAATTGGATCACAAAAGATCCCAATTTCTCCATGAATAGAGTCTACAGTAGCTTCTCCCGTGTAACTTGTGTTCCCTCCCCATGGAATTTTGAAATGGAAAGGGGTGCCCCAATCCAAAATGTGGGTGCCTTTAACACTTTTCGAACCGATTTTTCCGTAAATGTTTATTTCTCAAAAATACCTACAAAGACATAAAAAGACGTAATAAGTGTAAAATCGAGTACTATCGAAGCAGATAATCGGGCGCAATTTAGACACAAAAATGTGCCTAGCACCTTTTAAGATTTTAGTGCGTAGACACAATGGTGTACATAATCTTTATAAAGTGATGAATGGTTGTCACAATCATGATGATCCGGAATCTCTTATTGGACGCGCTGTTGTTTGTGGGTTAAAACCACATCAAAAAGAAACGATAAAGTCGATGAAGAAAACTACACCAAGTAATATCCTTAGAAAAATCAAGGAGGATGATCCTAAAAACTTGTCCACTTTGAGGAAAATCTACGCGACAAAGGTAAGCATCAGGAGGACGGAATGGGATGGTAGAGCGGTTATGGAACAATCTCAGTAGTTAGCCGACCAACATAACTACACAATAAAGAAGAAGATAATGGACGACAAAGTGACTAGTATTTTCTTGGCGTATCCGAAGATAATCCAATTGGGTCAATGCTTCTATCAAGTTTTGTTGATAGATTGCACTTAAAAGACAAACAAGTACAACATGCCGTTGATAGACATATATGGCCACACTTCAGACAAACAAACTTTATCAGTGGCATGGGGTTTTATGGATCAGGAGAATGAGGTGATTTATTTGGATGTTGGAAACCTTGAAAGAGATTTACCGTAGCGATCAAATGCCTATGATCATAGTGACGGATAAGGATCATGTACTAATGAATGCAGTAGAGGTAGTTTTCCCGTATGCCAAACAATTTCTTTGTATATGTCACATATAATGCAACATCAGAGTGTATTACAGGGTCCATATCCACAGGCCACATAAGTGTAGTGCTCGTGAAAAGGTTGAGGATGATCGTCTTAGTAAATTAACTCGGGAGGAACGATAGGAAAAGAAGAAGAGAATGGCACAAGAGTACAAAGATAATAAAGTGAAATGGAAATATTTTCAACATCATCGGGATTTGATGGTACATTCGTTGTCTGAGGCAGAGTACAAATCTAATTTGGAGAGTTTCAAATATTTTTGGACAAAGGTTGCCCAAAAAGCGGTGTTTTTTTACGTGAAACAATTGCTGGAGCCGCACAAAGAAAATTTTGTGTACACGTATACCTACCAACATATGTATTACAAGAATGATGCGACAAGTATAGCGGAAGGGTCTCATGGACGATTGAAAAAACTATTTCGGGGGAGTCAAAATAATGTGGTTACGGTACAAGAAGCTATCCATCAATACACCATGGAGGATATCAACAAGATTCATATCCAAATGGAAGAGAGTAGGATGAAAGTTGTGACCACATACTCCGATGATTACGGTACGTTGCTAAGGTTTTTTTTTATAGTGTGTCTCATTGGGCTATCTATTATATGCTAAATGATTATAAGTATTTTAAGGATAAAGAGCAAGGGAGAAATAAAAGTGTTTGTTCTTGTAAGACGATGACGGCCATGGGGCTCCCGTGTCGTTACATTATTGCTAGTAACCCCCAAGGGATTCCGTTTGAGCTAATCGATCCATTTTGGAAGCAACTTACTTTCACACCAAGCCCGATAGAAAATGCAAGTTAATCATTTGTAGACACGGATGTTGGGAGGAAAATAATCGAGGGCTACTCCAACAAAAATAATTTGCTACGAAATTTTTTGATGGCCGACTTGGTCCTCGCCGTTCACCCACATATTCAACCGGTTGAAGAACCAACTAAGCTACCGCCGACGGGTGGACCACCTACCAAATTGGATAGGAAGTAAGAAAGGAAAGAGTACAAGGCGGCGATGAGTAACCAAAGAGACCCTTCACTACATGAGCATACGAGGCTATGTATGAAGAATCTCCCGCTCCAAAGAAAAGGGGTCGCTCGAAGAAGCGAGAAAGTGGACCAAGTGGGAAAGAGCATACCGATGCTATGTATGAAGAAGCTCCCGCTCCAAAGAAAAGGGGTCGCCCGAATAAGCAATAAAGTGGACCAAGTGGGCAACAAGCCAAGTCAAAGGATCAAAGAGATCCCATCGTTCCAGTGCAAGAAAGTCAAGCGAGTGCAACACAAGGAAAGGAAAAGGTTTTCATTGTCCCTTCACAAGAAAGTCAAGTGAGTACAAGACGAGTACGACTAAAAAGGGAAGCAAGGAAAAAGGTGTCCATGGATTCCCCGCAAGAGACGTTGACTATGAAAGAGGCAATTAGTTATCAAGTTAAACCTAGGGATGTGTGGGGTAGACCACATCGAACGTGTTATATGATATTCCATGTGTATCTTACGAAATTCCCTTCAATCATTCATCCCTACGTATTATCTACCGACGACGTGGATGGGGATGGAAATTATGGATTTCACGTTACGTCCGAACAAATATGCCATTTAAGTTTAGCAAATGATGAAAACCTAACCCAATGCCAATATTTTAGAAAGATGACGACCTTACAACTATAATAAGACAAGGAATTTTATATCTCGGTGATGAGGTAAGGTACAATGGAAGATAAAGAAGTTGATTTCGACGAATTGGTTGCTCATGTTCAAGGGTCGAAGGGGGATGAACCAATTACTAATAAGCATTGGATGACCATGCCTGCATCTCTTGGCGGATAAGTGGAGTTGCGTTGTTCATTATTTTGGTCAGGGAACATATCTTACCTTCACACCAAAGAAAACAAAGTGCGACGAATCGCTTAAGGATCAAAGAATTGTTATAGTTAACATTAGCAACATACATTTTATCGGTCTTAGGCTACGCGAAGATTGTCCATTACCTCCACTGTATAGGTTCACTTATTTTCCAGATTTCACCAACAACACCTCTAAGGAATGGCTGAAAAAATATAAGCCCAACATGAAACTTTGGGATGAATTGGTCGAGCCGGAACAAATCAAGGGTGCAATCATGTTGAATTAAGTATTTGGATTTTGTTAACAAATGAACTATCAGATGTCCATGGTTTGTAGCTTTCACATATTGAAAAACCACTCTTAATGAATGAAATGGATTTTCTTTTTGGTACTTTAAATTCTTGTTAGAACTTTTTTAAACAAAAGCAATTGCAGGAAAAATTGAAAAATGATTTACTCAGAACCGGTGGATACGAAACATACGCATCGACCGATTCTAATTCACATTTACCAGATAGTCTGTAAGAATAGGTGGATACATAAGTGTCTTGTCCACCGATTCTGAATCTATTGAAGAAACCTGGAATTTTCGCAAGTAGGTCAGCTGGAATCGGTGGACACGTATGTGCATTACCCATCGATTCTGGATCACAATTGCCAAAAAATTGATATTGTTTACCACCAATCATATAACATAAAAGGTGAAGCGAACTTCAAACCATTCATATAACATATTAAACCATAATAATTTCATCCATTCACCCACAATAAAAATAATTATTCGAATAAAATAACACAAAATAGTTAACGCAACAACAAGTCTTAGAAAATATGTATTAGGTATCAGCCGCAGGAGGAGCGACACCATCAGCTCCACCATCAGCAGCAGCAACGGCAACAACATCTTTAGCAGAAGCCTCTTTAAGGATTGTATCTTGGGCTCTCCAATTAGCAATATCCTCTCTTAAGTTGGATGTCACTTGAATCACCTTCTCAAGATCCTCCATTGCCAGCTGACGCAGGAGTTCCAAGACTTCATCCAATTTGGTCTGGATGGGGAAGTAGAGGTCGCGGCTATACTTTTTCTGTGGCTTCCTATCAATATTACATTGTCGGGTTGGACCATAACCTCTCTTGCGACCGTCTATAATGGCTATACAAATAAACAAATTGAACAACAAATATAAGTATCACCAAAGATTCAAATAATCCAATAACAAGGATTATCCATCACAACATATACTAGTAGTTCAAGCAATCAATAATCTCTAGTTCAATCACCAACAAAAAAAAATTGGAAAAAAATGAACATAACAGAATCGTTGGATAAGACCATATTTATCCAACGATTCTAACCGTAAAAGCTATCAGGAAAGGACCAAGCCAGAATCGTTGGTTAGGTAGCATGTCTAGATACCGATTCCTTTTAATTATTTACCCAAAAAAACTCATATCCAGAATCGTTAGATATGGTCTGTTGTATCCAACGATTCTCATAAGGTAGTGGTAAAAGCATGAAAGCAAGGGAATCGTTGGATAATCAGGTGTCTTATCCAACGATTCCAATATAGAAAAAGTAAAATAAATAAATAAAAAACCAGAATCGGTGGAAGATAAGGTGTCTTATCCAACGATTCCAATATACAAAAAGTAAAAGAAAATAAAAAGGTAGAATCGTTGGATATGATATGCCGTATCCAACGATTATGTCAATGGAAACTTTGTACGCGGAATATGAAACGACAATCGTTGGATATGGATCCATCGTATCCAACGATTCTACTGCATTTTCTTCATGCTCATGAAGAACACAACCAGAACCGTTGGATACGATGGATCCACATCCAACGATTCTTGAAAAAATCAGGAATTTAAATCACATGAATATATCAAAAATGCTATTATAAGAAAGAGTTTATAGAAATTTACCTTGTAGTGAATTTCAGATGATGGGATTTTATTTTTGGAAAAGTTAAAGTTTTAGATTTTGGAGTGAGATGAAATTGAAAGTTTTTTTCTTTTTTTTTTACTTAGATTTTGTTTGATTTTGGGTATATGGTTCGTTGCTTGGCTCCTCCCTATAGAGAGGAAATTTAAAAACTAAAGCCACATGGCCCACATCTCCAAATTAACTTTTTTTTTTTAATTTAGTTTCTTCGTTATTTACTTCTTCTTTTTCTTTTAAATGTTTTTTATGGTATTTATTTTCTTAATAAAATTGTTTGAGATTGCCATTTTCTTTTCTAACATCCTGATCTATGGTGATGACATAGTAGTCAGTTGGTACTTAAGACTATAAAGGTTATTGATATGTTATGATCCGCATGTGAAGTATTTTAAGATATTGTTTGTGAAGTATTTTTTATTTTTTTAGATGCAGACAATCGTTGATCCATCAATTACATATTTGCATGGAAGAATTCCAATTAAGCAATATTTATTTTAATTTCAAGAAAAAACGGTAGTTATTCTAATTTTGTTATGCGGGTTTACAAAGTACCATGACTGGATTGAGTAGAATTGAGCAGAAAATTAATATAACAAATATTTACTTGATAGAAAGATTTCATGGTAACATGAATTAGGCGAGTTAGGGAATTGGATACTTTGTCTATTTTGTTTCAAACGAGATAGCAGTTCATAAGTAAACGAGAAAATATATGAGATGAAAATAAAGATAGTGATGGTGAAATGCAGGTTTAATTGACTAATCAAAGCTCTAATAATTTGGTCAAATTATAACTAATGGGAAGGTAATTGTGTGTTTTTTCTTTTCTTTTTTAAGTATAAAAGATATTTAATAGATTAGAAAGCAAGTTACACTGTGTTTTTCCTGTATTTTGTTGTTTATTTTTTATGTTATTGTTTTTGAAAGTATTTATTTTCTCAAAATAATTTTTAGGATTACCATTTATGAATATATCCCGTGCATTGCACGAGCATTAAAGGACTTGTTTAGAATATGTATGAGCAATTTTACTGATGAGATGATTAAGCTTGTTGCTTTTCTCTTTTGTTAACTGTGAGAATATCAGAAAATGTTATTTGCCAAATCCAGTCTAATGAGGATGTGTGCCAACATTGAATCGAAAAGCTCATTTTATCTAAAAGCTGAAAGGAGATGTTCGGAAGTTGATAGCTGAAAACCCCACATTCATGGGGAGAACCAAGGTTGACTATCCTTGGTTCCAGCCCTCCTAAAATTCACAGAATTATATAAAGGTTCTTAATTTTATCATATATTTTACATTTAGTCCACATAATTTATAATATTTAGTCCACTAAAATTTACATGTTTTTGTAAAAACAATTTAACCCCATTAATACCGATTCTTGGTTCAACCACTGCTCGTATTAAACTAAATCAAGAAGACCCTTGCGTGCGTGTCTCTAGATTTCCATCCTTTTTCATGTAAGTTGCAATTATCTCTTATCTTGAGCTGAAATTAGTCTTAGTATATGGTACCAAACTTGGTCATTTAGTTGTTACATGTCAACTGATTTTAAGTTAAATGTCTATAAATTCATCATCCCACGTTTTATTTGGTCGATAAAAGAATGATGCCGACGAGTTTCGCATTCAAATTATTAATATCATTATACGAATTTTTATAGGAATATGATGCAGTTTCTCTTATAATTTACTTCCATAATATTCTGATTTTCAATACATAACAAGTGAAAAAAAAATCAAGGTGACCATCCTTAATATACAAAAACTCCTCTCATAATATTACTTATAAATAAAGACCATTTGAAGTTAAAATGAGACAAAAACTCAATTTCTTTTTATAATGTTTAAATTTAGTTTTTATTACTTTTTAAAATATCACTCTTACCCTTCCCTTTTAACCATTGGTTTCTTCTTCTTCCTTTTTTTTTTTCTTTTTTCTTTTTTATTCTTTCTTCCGCCTCCTCCTCTCCACCACCATCACCAGTAGTAACAACAATAGCTTCGACGCCGCCAAACCAGTTGGAAAAGATATATAGGCAACAACATCACCTCCGTCTCCTCCACTAACACCTCTTTCTCTTTATATGTTGCTTTTATGTTAATCAACAGTAGCTCCGTCACCCATATATGCCACTAACATCACCTGCGTTTCCTCCACCAACACCAGCAGCACCTCCTTCTCTTTCTATGTCTAGATTTTACATCAACAACACTTCCTCCTCCCCCTTCGCCTCCTCCTCCTTATATTTTCTCCTCCACCACAACATGTCCAAATACGCCATCAACAACATTTCCTCCTCCTCCGTAATCCTTTACAAACATCATCAACACCTCCAGATCATCATCATTCAGAATCCTCATCAAAAAATAATGATACATCATCATTGTCGAAATTAGGGTTTTATGTTGGTGAAACGTCAGAAAAATGATGAAACCAAATTTGGTTTCATCAAATTTTACAAAAACTGAACAAAGTTGAAATCAATTTTTTTATGTTGGTGAAATGTCAGAAAAATAATGAAACCAAATTTGGTTTCATGAAATTTTATAAAAACTAAACAATATTGAAACCAATTTTTGTGTTGCTGAAATGTTAGAAAAATGATGAAACCAAATTTGGTTTCATCAAATTTTACAAAAACTGAACAATGTTGAAACCAATATTTTTGTTGGTGAAATATCAGAAAAATGATGAAACTAAATTTGGTTTCATCTGATTTTTGCCTATTTTTTATCGTGAAACCAAAGTTCAGTGGTGAAACAATACGTTTATGTTGAAACCAACTTGGTTTCAACTAATTTTTTCCTAGTTTATTCAATTTGGTGGATTTGGTTTTTTCGTTAAAGTTGTATTGGTGAAATGCCAATTTTATGTTGAGACCAAATTTGGTTTCATCATTTTTCTGCCTAACTTTTATCGTTGAAACCAATGTTTTAGTAATATGGTAAGTTTTTTATGGTGGTGTTGCTGGTTTGTGGTGGTGGTGTTGATGATAGTGTTGGTCGGTGGTGGTGTTTTCCAGTTGATGGTAGTGGGATAATGCTGGTGTTGGTGGTGGAAGTGGTGTTGGTTGTTGGTGGTGGTGGTTGGTATTGGTTCTGGTTTTCGTTGTTGCTGGTGGTGGTTGGTGGTGGTGCTCGTTGGTGGTGGACCTGGTGATTGTTAGTGGTGCTCATTGATGTTGATGTTGGTGGTGAAAGTGGTGTTGGTTGTTGGTGTTGGTGTTGGCCGTGGTATTGGTTGTTGTTGGTGGTGGTGGGTGTTGATTCTGGTTTTCATTTCTGCTGGTGGTGGTGCTCGTTGGTAGTGGACCTAGTGGTTGTTAGTGGTGCTCGTTGATGGTGGTGGTGGGTGATGGCGTTGCTGGTTGGTGGTGCTGGTTGGTGGTGATGGTTGGTGGTGGTTGTTGATGTTGTTATTAGTTGGTGGCTGGTAATGGTGGTGTTGCTGGCTGATGGTGGTGGTGAGTTGGTGCTGGTAGTGTTGGTGGTGAGAAAGAATAAAAGTTAAGAGTGGGGTTAATTTTTATTTTTGTTGGGTTGAATTAATCTAAAGGGTAGTTTAAACAGATTTATTCAAATACAGTTTTTATTTCATTTTGTTTTAACTGGGGTTTTGGTAGTAAGAGGTATAGGGTAGTGGGGTTTTAACCCACGGACTGTTTTCAATAGCATATTTGAACCACTTAAGGAGCAGTTTTTTAATTTCTAAAAGCAAAAAAAACAAAATTTAGTTTGAATACATAATTTCAAAATGATTTCTAGAAGCAAAAAAGTTAATTTTTTATGAAACAAAATATTTTTAGTGTTGACTTTTGTTTCTTTTTTTTTTGGTTAATCAACAAATTTTAATTTATTCAAATCAAAATCGTGATTATATGATCGCTTACAAAAATAATAAAAACATTAAAATACAAGATAATCAAATCCCTAATACAAATAAAGATATCAATTACAAGTAACTCGCGAAGAGAAAGAGCCATAAACCGCAAAGATATCCAATTTCTGTATATGTAATAGGGAAGGATGATGGTATTATCCGGAATCAAATCCGACCATTTAATCTTATTTTCTTCTTCTTCAATAAGATATGCTCCTAAAAGAAATGAGTAATTTTCCCATAATCTTGTGAATCCAAACGAACCCGGATACCCTAAATCCCTTCGATTGAAAACAAATTCAAAGCAAAATCGTGTTGAATAGTTAATGTTCTTGAATCGAGAATAACAAGCCACAAACCAGAGATCAAGGTTTGAATAAATTGTCCTTAAAACGAATAAAAAATCGCCCCAAATGGTGAAGAAAAATCGCCTTAAATAGCAAAGAAATGTATCGAACGATTTATAAAACAATAGAAAACTACTTTTATTCAATAAACTACCTACTAAAATTTTTTAAAAAAATAAAAAATGACCAAATCTGAGCAAAAAACTAATAGAGACTAGGGTTTGTTTTTTCCCTTAGAGAAAAAGAGGAAAAAGAGAGGAGATGACTGACTTAATAATCATTTCAATGGAAAAAAAATATCAGACGTTCTATTTTGGTAAGTCGAATACTAATAATAACTGGCATTAAATTAGTAAAGCTTAAAGAAGGAATCATTATGGAAACAAACTTGATTATCTATAACTTTTGCCGTATTTATGCCTATCCCATCAGTTGTGGTTGGCAGAAGGAGTTTGAACTGTGAACACATCCATAATGTAGTCAAAGTGGCCATAAATATCGATGAGTATTGTCCATCATCAATGAAGAATTCGATGGAGAAAAATAAACAGGCCTTGTACTGAGAAAATATTGAATAATCAAGAATATAAAACACAACGTAGTTATAAATAGTGGTCTGGATTTCATCCTAGGAAATTATAGGGGATAAATAATAGTATGAATTTCATCTTGGGAAGTTAAAAGGGACAAAAAGTGATCAGGATTATAGGATCTGTTTCTAGTTTTGGAATAAGTAGCGGTCCGGATTTTTTAAATAAAACTAGATTGGGTTATAAGTGGTGGTTGAGATTTCATCTTGGGTAAGATATATGGATCTCATGGTTTAGTTCTAAGGTTGAGATCCTCTGATAAGTTTATCATCGACGGCTGCGGTTCAGTCATTGAGGGAGAAGATAAAGAATGACTGGATGACTTCTGAGGGAGGTATAAAGAGTGGTCAGGATTATAGGATCCGTTTTAAAGGGTGGATAAAGAGCCGTCAGGAGTTGTTAGCTAATCCGGTGGTTCTGAATGGACCTTTTTCACCGATCGACGACTTACATTCTTTTTCATGCCCCGATCCATCGACTCTGCGTGTTTGAAGTTCATAAACTTCTCCGTTACAGCAAAAAAAACAATCCTCATTCAATGGTATTAACACCACCATTATTTCTCCATTCAAAACCAAAGGGTCTCAATACGTTTTAAACTCTGTTAAGCTTCCTGATGGTGATAGACATGTAAGTTTTTAGTACTTTTTATGAATACTTTATCTTTTTTGTTCAGTTCGCGTTATTTTGTAAATTTTTGATGTAATTTTCGTTTTGAATAATTTCTTTGATTAGGTTTTACACTGTCAGACGTTCCTTGGATTTTTTTTCATCCGAGTTCAATTCAAGAAATGATCTTGATCTGTCTTCTATCATACCATGTCTGTATGTAGTCTTCTGATTCTTTACTCCCTTTCCTATATTAAACATTCTTTTCTTCTCTATCTCTCTATGCATATTGTAATTGACCAAAACCATCACACATCCATCCATGTTATTTCCATTTCCAAAGCTCAGTTCCGCCGAATGAAGTTTGGTGAGTACAAATACAAATTTAGTTGTATGCCCTAAATTAAGCTATTGTGAATTTAAAGTTTGTTTTATTACCTATTTCCCTTATATTTTGTTTTTAGTTGATTTACGGTGGAACTGTAATTTTTGATTCATTGTCATTTTTAATTCAGAATTTGAGATCTCTATTATAGCCTCTTAAGTTGGATGTGATTTATTTATTTATTTATTTGTCGATTTGCTGGGGGTGTTTGGTAAAAATTATGATTATCATTTATGATTATAGATAATCATAAATTGAAAAATGATTATGCTATTAATCATTTATTTAATAAATTTTAATAAACATATTTTTTGGAATAATTGATTATCTTAGAAAAACGCTCTCGAAGAGGAGAGGAAAGAATGATGATCTAAGAACTTTTTTTAGTCCACTATTGTTTTTTTGTCTCTCTCTTGATAGTTTAGAGAAAATAAGGAAAAAAATCTAATTCATTTTTGTTAAAAAAAAATTGATTATGATAATTTTTATAGACAATTTTTTTCTACCTATGAAAATAATGAGTTTTTTCAATTATGATTAAAATAATCAGTTATTATAAATTTTAACAAACACTTATATAATGGATTATGAGTTCATAATCCATTATAGTAATGGTTACAAAACACCCTCAATAAATTATGGGTTAGATAATTAATCATGGGCTAATAATCTATTATAATAATGGTTACTAAACACCCCGCTATATCTGTAGGATAATTACAAAGAATTCTGATATCATGGACCTATAAGTTTTCTTATAGTCGATATGTTGCAGTGGAAGGGAATTTAGGGTTTTCAGTGTAAATCTATAAATGTAGGACTGCAGTGGAAGGGAATTTAACTGAAATTGGTGACTGCAGTTCGAAGAGTTTTCTTCCTAAGGTTCGAAAGACAAGCAGAGAAATCAGTGAAAAAGGGTTTCTGCCAGTGATGAGTTGAAGAGATGATCCTGTGTAAATGTGTTGGTAATGTGTAGGTAGGTGGTGTAGATATGATGGAATCAATTTTAGATGATCAAGAGCTATACACGGGTGAGTGTACTATACCTTTTCTTAAATTTTTGGTTTAGATGTTTGGTATGCATTACTTAGATATTTGTCCAATAAAGGATAAATGACTTGGTATTCGGGAACTTAGTCGATAAGAGTTCAGGTCGTGCTTTTACAAATTATGAGTAATAATGACACCCAAAGTGTTGTGGTTGCAGTTTATATCCCGTTATGATTGATCTCGGCACGGGTTATACGAGTAACACATGACTTCTAAATGTCCTCTGTAATTGATATGAACAGATTCTGGATCACATGAAATGCTCCATATTTAGAAGTACCTTCTGACCTTAGAAGAGTGAAATGAAAAGCTATGCAATGCCCCATTACTTCTTGGTATTTCATTTTAAGTGACCTGCCAAACGTGTGTTAGAATTAAAAAGTAATTTATTATCAAAAATTATTTTGTTATTTAATTTATCTTGATGGAACCAAAGGGTCACTAATCTATATTGGGGGTGGAAATAACAAATCCACTTTTCATTTTTTAGTGAATGAGAAACCCTTGGTTAGTCCCACATTGGACAAACCAATGATGAAGTCTATCCATATTACCACAAAGGTTGCACATAAGGGAAAGAACTTGTGTATTGGATATGGACTAAGGGAATAGGCTAGTGGGCAAACTCACACATGTGCGGTGCTTCGCACCGAAGCACCCGGGCCGCTGACTTGCGGAGCTTGCGTATGCGTGCGTGTGTTTTTGCGTGAGATTGCATGTGCCCGACGAGTGCCCGGCGTGAGCTCGACGTGTGCCAGCGTGTGCCTATCAAGACTTAATGGTTTTTTATTTTAAATTCCTATAATAAATATTAAAAACCGTTTTATTATTTATGCGAATTAAATAAATAGATTTTTCATAAATACAATTTAATTCTCTTCTCTCAAATTTGCCTATAAAAGAAAAAGGAAAATTTCATTTTTCTTTACCCCAGTCGCAGCTACTATCCTGACGACTTTTCCCCCCTTCTCGCTTTGTTTGCACACATAGTTTTATTTTTCTTTCTTATTCTGCTGTTAAGTTCGCAACGGGCCAACGAGTTTTTGCTAGCTGGGTTGGTATCAGTTGGTTTTATCCTGGATTCGATTTGTCATCACTAGTGGTATAGCAACACTCTTTCTAGAGGTGTACCCGATAAATATCGAGTTAAGAGCAGTCTGTTGAACAAGCGACTCCATCTTTCTGTATGTGTGTGATTGTCTGAATGTTCTGTTTTTCTAACCAATAACCCATTTCTAGTCTCTGTTTGGTTTGCTCATTGTTACAGGAATTTTATCCAACAATCTTAACTCGATAGTTTTTTTTTATTTTTGTAACATTGGAAACACGAAGTTATTACGTCAGGGTTCATCAAAAGAAATAGAAGAAATGAATTCAAGGCAGAGAATGAGTTGCCAAAGTTTCAGCTTTTGGATTATCAAAATTGGACCTTCATCGAAAAACTTGATTAATTCTAATTCCTAGGCAATTTAAACACACTGCCAAGAAAAAAAAAAGAAGAATCATTAATAGAAATCAAATCATGATTTCCATCACAAAATCCAATCGGTGCTAAACATTCTGTAACTATCTTCTAGTCTTGATCAAAATTACTCTCATCGCCATTCTGTAATCATCTTCTGTAACTGACAGGGAATGATTTCCCCTAACTAATTAAAATGATTCTAGTCGTGGGGCGTACATGGTGAATGACTTAAGCTGGACCTTAACTGATGAAACTTCGCTTTCTCTTGGAGATGCTTATTTTCAGAGACAAGAAAATAGGTTTGAATTGCCGAGCATTACTCAAATTCGGTGGATGTTTCAATCGAAGAAGATGAACTTTTTCAGGATTTGGATGGCCAGGATTTGAATTCCCAATGAATTCATCATTTCTACGATGGCGTCCTGATTTCAGTTTCTCATATATATCGTCATGGTGGAGTGAAATAGACTATTTGCAATGGCCTGATTTTAATTACTTCAATATCGTTGATAGCGTGGTTTGGAGTTTCATCACAACTGTTGAATCTTTAGCTCTTGTTGCTATGCTTTATTTCTTCTTCGCATTATGTGGGTGTACTCTCGATCAAAATTTCTGATTAGATTTCTCCTCTTCGTTTTTGTGATAAGTTCTTCATCAATTGCCCTATTTTCAACTCAACCAGCAATTCCCAAAGCAACTCCGGATCTGGAAGTATGGAATTAAAAACCCAAATTACCATCAGTCTTGGCGTGTTCATTATGATTGTCGGATTGATATTCTATGGGGAATCAGGGAATGGAATTGTGATTATTGGATCTAAATCATGGTATGGGGGTTTCTCCAATTTGTATGTTCATTTACCAGGCAGAGATTTGTTGAATCTCTACCAGGCAGCAAAAAGAAAGAACGAACTAGAGGAAGAAAATCTCGGTTGAAGGTGATGATGCTCAGCAGTAAGAGTGAACGGAGGTGGTGGTACCCCCATTGTATGGGGCGACGCCTGAGAAAAATTTCCGTAGTCGGTTTGAGTTGAAAATGCGGATGAGCGAAGAAGAATGTGAGGTGTTTCACACGTGATTAAAGGAAGAGTCAGTGAAAAGACTTTTTTACCCCTCCTTCATATGACACACATGTGGCACACATGCTTATCTAGAGTTTTCTTTCATCTCTACTATTTGTGCTCAACAAAATTATAAGGGATGACTAAATGGACTTAGGCACTCATTTTGGATTGGACTCGAGTTTAAGGTCCTAGAAAGGTGGTCATCCGGGGCTCGTTTGTTTCCTTCGTCTTCGTCGGACAAAAGGTGTTCAATTCGTGTTTGATTGTCTGGGTTGTCTGCTCCTGGTGGTTTTCGGAGGCAATTTTCTTGGTCGTTAAATTGCGAAATTTTCGGAGGCAGTTTTCTTGGTCGTTCTAAAGGAAGCAACGGAAACTGAATGTGGACGAATCATAATATACATGTATGATTTCATAATTATAATCATAATATATATTAATATATGAATTGTATGCATGATGTCTTGAAATTATTAAAACGGTTAATACACTCAAATTAACAACCGTAGGTCACGTTTGATGAAACGTTGAGATGCACTAAAATTTATGCACTAAATTTAATGCACTAAAATCAAGACACATAATAAAACGTTGTTATCATGCACTGAAATGATTTTACATAAAGCATACGTGGGGTGTTGATTATTTGATTATAAATAAATCATATTCATATTATAATTAGGCAATATTTTATAGAAATCGTAAGGATTTTATTTATAGAGAAATAAAATAAAATAATGCTAAATTGTTATGAAAAACAAAAAGAACAAGTTTTTTGGTACAATATCTGAAGTCAAATTGGTAACCAATGTGAGAGACTGGTGGGTAGACTCTGGTGCTACCGAGCATGTCCGCAGCACAGGTTGCGGAAAAAGGCAAAGTTGGGTTGAAGCTCATTTTTTGGCAAAACTCTCACATTGAAGAAATTGTTCATGTTCCGGACATCTGTAAATTACTTGTTTCTTGTAGTATATTAGATGATAAGGGTTTTTATGAATCTGAGAAAAATAGTGTAACTCAGTGGAAAAAGATATAAGTCAGAGCGTTTTTACAAATTAGATGTAACCTCAATTTAAATAAATAAAATTGATTCCTTTTATGTTTGTGTGTCATTGAATGATGGACATGGTAGACTTGGTCATGTTATTCAATGAACAATCTGGCGAGCATAGGATGCATTCCCAAATTTAATTTGGAAAGTAAACATAAAGGTTAAATATGCATAAAATCAAAATATGCTAAAAAGTCTTATAAGAAAAATGTTCAGGAAATTTTTTCTAAACCCTTAGAATTAATTCACTCAGACCTAGTTGACTTGAACTCAGTTCAAACTAGAGGTGAAAATATAATCCCTTAAGGAGATGATGAAGCCATGAATTAGTCCAGGACTACCTGCGAACTTGTCGGGAGAGGCCGTCCTCTCAGCTTGCTATGTCCTGAACAAGGTACTTATTAAAGGATCAGATAATCTCCAAATGAATTATAGAAAGGTAGACAACCCTATTTTGCATACTTCAAAATGTGGGGGTGCTTGGCTAAGATTTTTAAGAAGACAAATATAGGACCAAAAACTGTTAATTGTGTCTTCATAGGATATCCTGAACACATTACAGATTATAGGTTTAGGGTTGTAAGTTATGATATTCCAGAAATTGGTCTGAATACCATTATGGAATCTAGGGATGTTGTGTTCCTTGGAAAAATTATTTTCCTTTGAAATCTGAATCTCGCATGATATGTGTTGATCCCCTAGATGTCCTTTCTACTTGTCAGACAATACTTCTATAGGAAGATGAAGTTGAGCCTAGAAGAGGCAGAAGATTTACAATGGAGAAATCTTTTAAGGCATAAACAAAAAAAAATAAAATTGAACTTGTAATGATTTCTAGTGGTTCTAAATTAAATGAAACTAACAAGTATGTCTACACTAAAACTGTCAATGATGCCTGTGTGATTGTGTGATTGTATGCTTATATATTGATGATATGCTTATACTAGGTACAACCACAGATATAATTATTTCCACTAAGAACATGTTGAATGAGAACTATGACATGAAAGACTTAGGTCCTGCTGATGTAATCTTATGGATGAAAATTAGAAGGGAGTCTAATGGTTATAGTCTTAGTCAATCTCATTATGTTAAATCATTTCTTATAAAATATAACCAGTTTGATAGTAAACCTGCGAGTACCCCTATTGACCCTTGTTGTAGACTCAAGAAAAACAAAAGCAATGGAGTCTCGCAACTTGAATGTTCTCGTGTCATAGGAAGTATGATGTATTTAATGAACTACACGAGACCAGACATTGCCTATGCTGAGAGTAGGTTAAGTAGGTATACTTGTAATCCGGGACAGGAGCATTGGATGCACTTTTCAGAGTGTTAAGGTATCTAAATACACTTTAAACCTTTGTTTGAGTTATGAAAGATACCCTACTGTTCTTGAAGGATACTGTGATGCAAACTGGATAGCAGACTCAGAGGAGTCTAAATCTACGAGTGGATACGTTTTCACTCTAAGATGTGGATCAGTGTCTTGGAAGAGTTCCAAACAGACCTATATCGCTCGGTCCACTATGGAATCCGAGTTTATTGCGTTAGATAAAGCAGGAGACGAAGCCGCTTGGCTAAGATGCTTTTTAGAAGACATTCCTCTCTGGCATAGGCCTGTGCCAGCTATATCTATACACTGTGATAGTCAAGCTGCAATAGCTAATGCTAAAAACAGCAACTATAATGGAAAATCCATTCATATTCGGAGAAGACACAATTCTCTAAAAACAACTAATCTCGAATGGCGTTATTTCTGTTGACTTTGTGAGGTCTAAGGAGAATATCGCGGACCCTTTGACGAAAGGCTTTTCCAAGGAGATAGTTAGTAATGCATCGAGGGGGGTGGGACTTAAGTTCATCAATTAAAACTTGTCATGAAGGATACTCAACCTTGCTGACTGGAGATCCCAAGATCAAGGTTTTGAATGAGACAACTAATTTATGGCGGGTAAAAATTAAACACTATCAGAGAATTATTTTCTCTGTCCCTTCCCTATGGTGTAGACGTGATAGTGTGACTGCATGTGAGGATGACTTATAGTAAAGTCTTAATGAGTTCTATAGTTTCAATTTAAGATTGAAATGGGGTGTAGCAGTTAACACTCTTGATAGAACTCACCTATCTGAATGAGGAAGTGGGTCGCTTCCTATGAGAACTGAGCTGATTCTCTAGATCATTCTGAGAAACGGGATATGTCCAGGGCCAAAACGGACACAACAGCGTGAACTTAACAGCACTCTTGAGAGATATCTCGCGTAAGGAGCTATTGATGAATTACACCAAACGATGGCAGTTCAAGACATCGCGTTCACTGTCCATCAAGTAGTTCCGGTACTTCTCACTAAGCAAAGGTTCAATTCCATATGGACATCTATTGCTTAAGAGGTATTTCTCGTTTTCCGGTTTTCTGATTTATCGATTTCTTCATTCATGTGGGGGATTGTTAGAATTAAACAGTGATTTATTACCAAAAATTATTTTGTTACCTAATTTATCTTGATGGGACCAAAGGGTCACTAGCCTATATTGGGGGTGGAAATAACAAATCCACTTTTCACTTTTTAGTGAATGAGAAACCCTTGGTTAGTCCCACATTGGACAAACAAAGGATGAAGTCTATCCATATTACCACAAAGGTTGCACCGAAGGGAAAGAACTTGTGTATTGGATATGGACTAAGGGAATGGGCTAGTGGGAAAACTCACACATGTGCGGTGCTTCGCACCGAAGCACGCGGGCCGCTGACTTGCGGAGCTTGTGTATGCGTGCGCGTGTTTTTGCGTGAGCTGGCATGTGCCCGACGAGTGCCCGACGTGAGCTCGATGTATGCGTAGCGTGTGCCAGAGTGTGCCTATCAAGACTTAATTCCTATAATAAAAATTAAAAACCGTTTTATTATTTATGGGAATTAAATAAATAGATTTTTCATAAATACAATTGAATTCTCTTCTCTCAAATTTTCCTATAAAAGAAAAAGAAAATTTTCATTTTTCCTTACCCCAGTCGCAGCTACTATCCTGACGACTTTTTCTCCCTTCTCGCTTTGTTGGCGCACGTAGTTTTATTTTTCTTTCTTATTCTGCTGTTAAGTTCGCAACGGGTCAACGAGTTTTTGCTAGCTGGGTTGGTATCAGTTGGTTTTATCCTGGATTCGATTTTTCATCACTAGTGGTATAACAACACTCTTTCTAAAGGTGTACCCGATAAATATCGAGTTAAGGGCAGTCTGTTGAACAGGCGACTCCATCTTTCTGTGTGTGTGTGATTGTCTGAGTGTTCTGTTTTTCTAACCAATAACCCATTTCTAATCTCTGTTTGGTTTGTTCATTGTTACGGGAATTTTATCCAACAACGTGTATAAGCATTGCATGCTGAAGCCATAGAACTTAAATCTGACAGATCTTTCTCATGACGCCAACGAAGTTGTACTCAAGGAATATTTTGGGCAACATGGTGAAATCGTTGAAGGTATTCCATTGTGATCCAAAGTCTGCATTTTCCGAAGCTACTAAATGACTGAGATTTGAGAATATATATTTAAGGATACGAATGTTATTTGCTCAATCAGTTAAGGTTATACGTGATCATCGGAGTGTGAAATCAAAAGGGTATGGGTTTGTGCAGTTCATGTCTGAAAAGTCAGCTAGCATAGCTTTAGAAGAATTGAATGGTCAGGTAAGATTTTTCTTTAAAAAAAGGTCTCATCTTGGTTATCCATGCTTTGGTTTTAACTGAATGTTGAACTTCACTATGTTTCAGTTATTAGATGGTAGAATCATACGTGTATTCTATGCAAACGAAGATGGATGACAGAAACTGTGGCATACAAGGTTTTCCTACTTAATCATTGGATGTTCTATCTGAGCTCAACTGTTGCCTATTGAGCTCTACTTAACCTGATTTTCGGTCCCTGGATTACCATCAACTCGAATAACTTTTGGGGTGATGCATTTGGTTCCAACTGCAAGATACTTTCCTCTAAAGTTAAGATGTGTTAAAATGCTCAACCACATTGCTGCTTCTTTGGGTACTCTCATTCCAGTATCTTTACTGTTTAACTCAAAATAACAAGCAAAGAAGCATTATGCATTTACTTTTGTTCTTATTGGGCTGTTCACATATGCATATATGCTTTCAATGAACACATCATCGTTTGAACATTTCGTAGTGTTTCTTTAACCACAATAACTTATTCTTTCTGCCTCATATTACCGAAAATCTAATGATAGGTTGGCATAATTAATGGTTATCTCCCATAGAGAAATCTGTAAATGTACTAATGGATAATATTCTGATATCTACTAAAAAGTAGTTATTGTCTGACAGTACAACTCTACTCGATGTAGGTGGTGTTTCCAGTCAATGGAGACACAATTTCCGTCCAGACTCTAGACCCTTAAAATTCCTTCAACAGATGTTCATGGCCTTAACTGCTGTTGCATCCCATTTAGCTGGAAAGCTGATGAACTGTGAGCAAAGTCCGTTGCGACCATTTAATTGTAAGATGTCCAAACATCTATGTACGCGTCGCAGGATATATTAACTGTTACATCAATTTTGCAAGATATATATGTTCTACCACTATAATTGGAAGATCCATCGGTTGTTTCTTGGGAATTGTAGAATTGTAGAACGATAGTATTTATGAATTACCGGTAGCCGTAAGGTATCCCAAGAAAAATCAGGTGGTTTTTAAAATGGTCATCACTTTACCTTTTTTATCTAAACTTATAGTTGATAGTACACTGCTTCTCAAGTCAGTTCGTTAATCTAATAATGGATGCATTCAGGCGTACATCTTCCAGAATATCAAACATGCAGCAAGAAGGAACTGAGAGTCTGAGAAGCACCACCAACCCGAAGGATTCAGGTAAGTAATCCAATCCTCATGAATTACATGTACACTAACCTAATCTAACTTAAATGTATGTGCCATATTACAACAACATAACAATTAAATTTAAGGGCCACTGTACATGCGTAGGTGTACAACTCCTGGGGCAGTGCCAGCTTCGTCTCATTTTACTGTTGTATGTATATGTTTATAATGACTCCTTCCACTGACATGTTTGTGATACAGTTTGTCAACATACATCCCTTCACTCTCACATATTCTATCCGTTTTTGGAAAAATGTTACTATCACTTTTTTATTTTAGCCTAAAAATAGACCAATTTAAAAAAGTGATAGTAACTTTTTTCCTGAAATTGAGATAGTATATCATTTTTATTCACTCTTTAAAACTCCATATAAGTTTTCCAATTTTAACTTATTCTCTATAATACAGGTAGATTATATGACTAAGCTATTATAAATCCTTGAAGGGCACCGTCAACCGGTGTTCCAGATTCTGCTCGATGAAATTAACATGAACCGTTGAGTAAACTTCTTTTCCACCCAATAATGGTTCCATTTAGATACCAAAGAGCTTAAATGTGGAAAATTTAACCCTGAACCAGAAATGCAGGTATTTCCTTTCTCCATTATTGTTTAGTGAAAAACTTTCAACAATAGCCGCTACATTAATTACAGATTTTTTTTTGCTCTGTAGTTGAGAGCCTATTGCATCTCACCATTGAAAGGGAAACATGGATTCATTGTTGTAATATGAACACGACGTCGTCCAGTCATCATGGTTAAAATTAGAAAAGTTGCAACATTCTCTGTATAGTCAATTCTCGACCGTAGAGATATTCATAAGAAAATAAAATGCACAAATTTAATGCAGTAACATAATACATAGATTTCAATACTTTAAGTGCTAGAAAATCTATTTAGTCATTTACTGATCATTTATTTTACCTATATGATGTTAATCTTTCTCGATTAAATTATATACGTTTATGGCCTGTGTTGCAGCGAAGAGGATGGACCAGTGATGATGTGTGTTGAATTTTCATCCAACCGTGATTTTCCAAAATTATACTTTGGTATGGTTCGTAAGGAACAACCTCTAATACCAAGTTTTTGCTAATAATTTGAACTTTATCAACCTGCATAAACCTAACTGTACACTTGATGGACGCAGATTTGACGGTAATTGGAATATTGCTGATGCTGCATTCGGCAAGCTAGATAATTCTACTTATTTCAATTGGTCTCTCATTGTTCAAGGTACCAAAATAATCTAGATTGTTGAGGATCTGTTTTTTGATTATGGCAGTACAAATTTTATTGGAAAAATACTTTCAATGAATGATTTTGGCAGTCAAACTTTTTATCATAAATATGCTTTTATTGGATTGGGTTCTTTGTGTCAAATAAACGCTATATTACGAAACCACCAACAAAATCATATATAGATTGGTAAACATTTCCATAGCCTCCCTAGATCCGTCACCTTGAAATCATTTTATTTATTATTATGAGTATGAAGTGGAAATCAGTTTAGTTAACTCTGAAGTATAATATTCCATCGTTTCACTACTAAACAAGCTATGTCAACATCTTTTTTTCCTAGGATTGTGGCTATATAAAAAGAAGGAAATGGTGGTTTACATGAGAAGCCAAATATGATTGTTGTGCCAATATTGTAGGTGTTTTTCTAGATGCGCTGCACCTTGCAGTGCGAACAAGTGGAGGCATGATTGAGAAGATTTTCTGGTAATAAAATTCTTGTAAATAAAAATTGCGCATTAGCTACCACCAACCGAAATATATCTCTGAAAACTAATTTGTCCATTCCGTTAATAAAATCTGTTTTATTTTTTTGTATATCACTGAATATTGTATTTAGCTTTCAGCCAAAGGGACATTTCTCCGTCAACTGAATCAAATCTTTTCTGGCCTCATGGGCCTTCTTTCACCATCTATGACGATTATTTATTTGACAACTGAATCAAATTTGTCATAGCCTCCTGGACCTTCTCTCACCATCCATAGAACCACTTCACGCTTCATCTCACCATCCGTAGAACCACTTCACGCTTCGTCGTATTTTTCAGATAAGAATCAAATTAAATTAATATAAAAATCAAACCTATGTATAGGATTGTTGGTTTCACATTCCTAATCAAACTTTCATACCTTATCAATACTTGGAAAATTATCAAATTAATTAAATTGATGCGTAAATCAAACTTGGAGAGTTCGACAGGGACCTACAAAATTAATATTTAACACATCAATATTATTTTAAGTAAATTAATGTTATCGTCTTTTCAATCTATTAAGCAGTGCGTGAAATTTAATTTTAATATTTTAATTAATTTTATAATGTTCAAAAAATTGAAGGATAAAACTTTTGTAACTCAGGTCAAAACATATTGAGGGTTGATGTGTAGTTGGTTGATTTCTTTGTTTGTTTATGTATATTGTTGGTTAAAATTAGTCAAGCATAATGGATTTTTATTACAGAAAAACTTGATATATCTTACTTTTATGTCTAGATTAAATTGTTATAAAAGAATAATATATAAAGGTTGGGACTTGGGAGATATATTTCGACAAATATCCGTTCCCGTGCTGTTACGACACGGATTAATCCCTAGTTAGGACTTCTAAATTAAAGAATGAAACGATATGATGGTTTTTTTTTTAATTATTGTACATATGAACTTTAAAACAACATATTAGAAGATGAACAAATGGACTAACGGAGGGACAAGGTAGGTATTAACTAGCTCTTTCTTTATGATTGTTTTACTATTGAGCGAGCAGCTAGCTAGAGTTTATAGAATTTGTACAAATTGAAAAACATTGACAAAAACAATCTTTTTCCTAGCTATTGTTCCTCAATTATATGCGTCGATTTGCACAATGGCACATATTGGCATCAATCTCTATCAATCAGGTACATATTGGTACAAGTACGAGTCTATGACCCACACTCGCCAAGATAAGTCTACTGAAGAGATTCAGCCTTCAAAGATTCCTTCTGATAGATTAGAATCCAATTCTGTTTGATTATATAACTTATGTTTGTTATCCATATCATATTTGTAAGCTTATATTTCTTTTTCTTTAATAAAGTTAATTAAAAAAAAAAGAGCCCAGAAGCAGAACCTTTAAGCCTCCTGAAAGAGGTTACAGGGTTTGTACAATTCTCCGATTATATCATTTCTCGTATTGAGATGATCAATAAGATGAGAAAGTTTTTCGTTTTTCCATCTATCCATAGTGATAGATTTATTATAATAGATAAAATTTGTTTTAAGAGCATTGTTTTGTCTACTAACTAATAAAAAAGACGTTATATTAAAATTTGGATATTTGTTGGCATTTCTTTCCACCACATAGTGATTTTTGAATTTTTCTTGTTTAGCTTTTGCATATATTCGCACAAGGTGCAGCAGGACTGGCTCAGAATCACATTGAAATTCAATGTTGTAATCATTTAACTTCATTGCCCATTGTAAATCCACCTTTGCACCATTTAGTTCGAGCAGTTCTTTTGAGCTCCATCCCGAAGATTCACCTCTAGATTCTTTACACTTACCTGTATCATCAATGAGAGTTAGGGTCACCGTTGTATCACAAATATTAGACAGCATTGAAAGAGCTATATTGATTCTTAGTCTCATGAAACCTGGATAGTGCCAGGTATTCAGTTTTGCTATAGCAAGTTTCTGATCATAGATTGGGTTGTTATACAGACTTTGGGTAAGGTTATAAGATTAATTATTGATGTTTATAGAGGTATTGATGTATTATTCTTGTAATGGCAGTTGTCCAACTATTTTGGTTTTTATTGGTAAAAACTTTGTTACATCTAGCTTTACAGATGTGTCAAGTTATCGTGTTACATAAATCATCCCAAGACATTTCAGTCCCACCTTTTTCATTATTAGTATACTAAGTATTGACCCATTCGTGGCAGTCCGAAGCATCTCCTCTAATATATTGCATGCTAAAATTAAGATGATTCCAAACTTGAGAGCAAAAATTACTTTCAAGGAGCAAATGAGTGAGATTTTCATTGTGGTCGTTACAAAAAGAACAAATTGTATTAAATTAGGCAGAATGGCTAGCTGCCACTCTCATGCTATTGGGTAGAATTGAATGGGCTAATTTCCAAGCAAACATTTTAACAGTATAACTTCCACTACTACTAAGTTTCCAGATTGGTTTATCATCATTGTTGTCATTAGGAATATTGATCTGTTTTATCTTATTGATGGTATCCCTGTCAAAACATATTTGCAGTTTACTGATGTCCCAAATTTTGTTTTGGGTGATTAGATCTTTAATAAAAGTTATTGTGTCAGGGATATTAGGTGGGATCGGAAGTGGTGGTTCTTTTCTATGGATCCAATGATCTGTCCAAGTTTTAATTTTGTCGCCTTTTCCAAGATCTCAGAAACAATTTTCCTGGATATGATTGGGACCACTTTTAATCCCTTTCCATAACCAACTATCAGATTCCTTGGGTTTAGGATCTAAGTGGAGGATATATGTTGTTGGAAAATATTTAGGCTTAAGGATTTTTCCCAAAGAGAATTTGGGTTTTTCCATAGTCTCCAACTAATTTTATCTATCATCGCAGTGTTAAAATGATGGATTTTTTTTAGGTCAAGACCTCCTTCTTCCAGGGGTTTACTAGAAGAGTTCCGGGCTTTAAGGTAAATACCTCTGGGAGTTTCTATATCCTTGCCCCACCAGAAATCTCTCTGAATTCTGGTAATATCTTTGCAAGTTTTCTTAGGAAAACAAAAATAATTCATTTGGTAAGTATTCATAGCCGAGGTTACATGTTTTACGGGACTGGTTTTACCCGTTTTTATGGGTTTGTTTTTGGTTCAGGCTTGTAGTTTCGTTTCCATATTCCTTATGAGAGGTTCAAAACTTTGAATTTTGGATTTATTAGTGAAAAGTGGGGACCCTAACTATCTGTTATCTAGGGGGATTGGTTTAACATTTTAGCATTTTGGTTTTGAGTGGTGATTATTGGGTTTGTTTTGGGGTTATTGAAGACACCTGATTTATATAAGTTAATCAGTTTCCCAGGAGAACCCCAAATATTGTGAAGTATTTTTAGAAGATTATAGCTTTCTTGATAGGATTCCTTACATAAAATGATACAGTTATCCACAAAAAGAAGATGACTTATTGGGGGAGCTTGGTCTGTTATTTTATGCCCATGGATTAAGCCTAAAGAGTCCGCATGTGAGATGGTTCTTGAAAGGGTTTCCATACATAGGAGGAAGAGATATGGAGAGATAGGATCTCTCTGTCTCAAGCCCCTTGTTGGTTTGAAGAACCCACAGGGAGAACCATTCAGAAGGATTGCCAAACTTGTCGTAGATATAAATTGATAAATTATATCCCACCACTTTTTTGAGAAGCCCATTTTCTCCATGATTTTAATGAAAAAATACCATTCGACTCTATCGAATGCTCTAGACATATCGATTTTTAAGCTTTTTTCTTTCTCATATTACTTATTAGTTCATGTGCCACAATTATGTTGTCCGATATCTGCCTTCCAGGTATGAAGGGAAATTGTTATGGTGAGGTAATTTTTCCAAGAAGAGATTTTAGCCTATTTTCAATTAGTTTGGATAAGATTTTATAAGATGTGTTGCAAATGGCTATTGGTCTGAAATCAGCTGCTACTTAAGGTTTTTTATTTTTGGTATAGATGAAAGAGGAGTTAATTTCTTTTAGGATGAAACCAGTTTTGTAAAAAGATTGTATCGTATTAATTAGATCATCCTTGACAGTTTCCTAATTTTTTTGAAAAAAACTTGGTGGAAAAACATCTGGCCTAGGGATTTTGTTTGGTTCCATAAAAAAGAGGATATTTTTTATTTCCTTACCTGAAGGTATGCTTTCAAGTGTTTTGTTATCTAGGTCTGTCGTATGATTTGGAATAAGATTGAACATATCTTCATCTATTATTGGGTTTACTATAGAGGCTATTTTAAAGAAATGAGAATTGAGGAAATCAGCTATATCATTTTTAGTGGTTATCCAATTACCACTGTTATTTTTAAGGAGTCTATTTTATTCCTGTGATATCTCATTTTAGCAGTGGCATGGAAATAGTGGGAATTTCAATCTCCTAGGGATATCTATTGTTCTTTACTTTTTATTTTCCAAAATTCCTCTTTAATATTGTACTAATTTGTAAGTTCTGCAGTAAGTTTAATGAGAGTTTTAGCTTTGATATTATTAGGTAAGCTTTTATTAGCAGTATCTAATTTTTCCTTAGTGATTTTTATATTTGTGTTTATATTGCCATAAATATCTTTGTTCCATTTCCTAAGAGTGTTTTTAACCTTGGCTAATTTTTTTTGTAAGACAAAAAGCAGATGACCCTATTACATCTCCACTGCAATCCAAGTCAATCAAGGGTTTGCACTGGGACCAAAATATTTAAAAGGTTTCCCCATCATTCCAAACAATTTGGTTGTTTAGGAAAATAGGGATGTGGTTAGAAACTAGTGGATACATGTGAGTTATAGAGCTAGCAGGGAGAGTTTTAAACCATTTTTCATTGCCAAAAACACTGTCAAGTCTCTGTTCTATGAAGTCTGTGCCTTCTCTTTTATTGTTCCATGTAAAAAGGTAGCCTTTGAAGCCTAGGTCTTGAAGTTTTAGATTATCTAATAACTCTAAGAAAGTGTATGCTTCCGATTGGTTTATTGGGCATCTACTGTTCTTTTCATAGCCATGAAGAACAATGTTACAATCACCAATGATAACCCAAGCTTCAATTATAGAAATAGCCATGTTTTTTTTAATCATTTCCATGAATTTAATTTATTATCCCTATAACGGCTACCGTAAAAACATGTTAGAATCCAGTTTGTATTAATAATATGGTCGAAGATTCTGGAATTTATTTGGTTATGGGTATAGTTTATTATGGTCAGGTTTATGTTTTAGTTCTAGGCCAGAATTAGACCACCTGCAGAACCTCTCGGAGGGACTCCCTAGAAATTGTGAAGGTTAATTTTGTATATGATAATTTCCATGTTTTTTGTTTGTTGTTTTATTTCGGATATAAAGATAATATCTGGTTTTTCTAGGTTTGGCATTTCATTCAGACTATTAGGGGTCGCAGAATTGTTTTGATTACCTAATCCATGGCAATTCCAAGCTATTTTCCTAATATATTTCCAGAAATAAAATACAAATGGATAAATGAATTGTCTAAGCATTTGGTTGATGTGAAAGACACTAAACATATAGATATCAATGATATTATGTAAAGTGTTTTTGTTTCTGTTCCTACAATTATACATTCAAATGATGAAATAACAGTAATACAAGTAAATGTTAGATGGGTATTTCTAAGAGTATTTCTATCATTCAGAAAATAGCAGTAATTAATCAAACATTCAAAAAATTTACGAATGGAAATATCATAGGAAATAGTTAAGTGAATTGGGTTTACCTCAGTTGGAATTAACAATTGGGAATAAATTTGAGTTAAGGATGTCTTATCACCATCATCAGTTTCAGTAGATAAGGAGCTATTGGTGTCGTTCATATTTCCCTTCGAATAAAGATTTACCTCTTTGATTTGTTGTTGGTTCCGAGTCTGATTGATTGAGTTGTTGATTTCTGGTAGTGGGTTTGTTACCTTCATACCTTCAGAGAATCGTTTCTTTTATGAATTTCAATTTCTTCAGTAATTGATCTCTTTTTAGCAGATATAGGATCAAGACTAAGAGAGTTCTCTGGCTTTTGAGTTGTAACACTCATAGGATTGAAATTACCATTATTTTTCCTAGACTAGTGACCAGGAATTGACTTTTTTTTGTTGGTAGGTGGGGTGAACTTAATGAGATTTGGAATTTGTTCTAGGTTGAAATCAAATTGATTGGGAATTTTTGTTTTATTTTTTGAGATTTTTGGAGAAGTTTTTTTTTCTTTTAGGTTCGGGTTTGGACTTTCTTCGGTTATGGTCTAGCACTTGGTTTGATTGGGCTGTTGGAAATAGATGTGGTAAAGGAATGTTGTATTTCTTTACAAGCTTTCATGAATTTAGCTTGGGGACTGGTGTTTTGTTGATTGATTCCTGTTGAGAAAGTAATAAGAGGTTGGGCATCATGTTTGTGGGGGTTGTTTGATGGGAATGTTCTCACCTCACTATTGAAGATGGGAGTTTTGGATTTTTCATTGGTAGGGGATTGGAACTCTTCTTCCGACCAGTTTTCCTCATTACACCTCTTACTAGAATGGTCTAACCATCTACATTTGTTACATAAGGGCAGATTGAAGAGCTTGTAGGAGAATTCAAGCCATATTGGATTGTAGGGATTGGGGTACACTTCTGAGCCATAGGGAAGAGGCTCATTGACCCAAATATTAACAAGGCATTCCACATTTTTTTCTTCATGTGTTGTACCATAGGGTTTTTTGTGAGAAATGTAGGTTCCTGCTGGATAACAACTGTCTTCTAGATTTGTTTTGGTAATAAAATAAGTAGGACACTTCTTAATATGAATCCATACTTTAATCTTATACAAATCCTCTTCTTTGATAAGATGTAGTCCTTCTTTTAGGCATTCAACTAAGACCACTAAAGCTCCCATTAACCATCAAACACCACCTTCTTTAACTAAATTGAAATTTTCTTTTTCTTTGAGGTGAATTTGATAATAACTTCTTCTTTGATTATAGAGCTTAACAATAACCCTTGATTTAAGATTCTAATTTTCTTTAATATCTTGTATTATCTTGTCTAGATCAAAAGAAAGTCTGTGACAGATTCTCCCTATAACAGTTTGATTCCAGTTTTATGTTGGTATTGGTTCGATATTTTTGGGTTTTAGAAAATCTTTGGGTATTGAATTAGGTGGTATGATTAGTTTGTTCTTTATTTTATTGGTTAAACTTTCTATATTGTAATCACTGTTTGAGGACGAAACATTATTATTTGCCATGACAATTTTTGTAGAAAATGGTTTTTGGTTTAGAAAAGAGACTTTGTGTTTTTCTTCGGTAGGTTTGTACTTAAAAAGAGATGATGTAAGTTTTGAAATACATAGAAATGAACTTATTCGAGCAAACCTACATTTCAAAGTGTGAATATGAGTTTATTGCCTAAAACTTATTAAGTTTTTATGTCTAATAAATCCAAGGTATAATATTATCGTTTTCCATCCTGTAAAATTTGTATAAATTAGATGTTTAAATATATTTTCATCTATAATAATTAGTTAATCTAAGATGATAGGACTATCAAAAGCGATAAATATCGTCATTCGAATAAATAATTGTATAGAATTCACAACTTTACGTGCATTTTCCACTTTGTGTCGACCTGCATTGGGTTGTACGATATAACATTATTATTATCCATGATAGTAATCTAAAACGATACTTCCTCCGTTCTATAAAATTTAAGCCTTTTGGTATTTGTATAATTTTTAAGGAAAATATAAGTGAGAATTATGTTTTAGTATTTTTTTTGTCTACCCTTTTGTGTTAGAACTTCGAAATGACATATCTCACAAACTAAAAGGCGGATATTTGTAAATGTTATATCGTTAGAAATAATTTTAAATGACCCACGTAACGAGTATAAACATGACTACCAAATTATTTATATTTCTTAGAGAAAATTTCAATAACACTTGTGGAAAAGATCCATTATGATACAGAGAGGAGTGAAAGGAAGATTGAATGAAAACAATAACAAAACTGAAACTATATTGGTAATTTTTTTGCATTTTTTTATTAATATAATTAAAAAAATGCCTTTATATAGGCTTTAGTTACCGAAAAACACTAAACCCCACTACACATACAACTCATAATATTTAGGAATTAAGTCCTACACTTAAACGTGTTTAGTATTTTCCTTAAGACTATGACATTTAACAAATAATTATTCAAATTTCAAAATATTCAAAAATCAAGCATAATTATCCTAAATCTAATATTTGAATTATAATTCCAACAACTAGTAATTTTTTATTTTTTTTAAAAAATAACATATTAAAATGAAATGATCATTTATTATGGGACAAAATAAAATGCTCAAAATAACATATCAAATCACTCCAGAAGCAACTATTATCCTGTCTTCTCTTCCCTTCTTCTTGTTTTGTTTTGCGCACATTGCTTGTTTATTTCCCTTCCACTATCTTGTTGTCAAGTTCTCGAGGGTGACTAATATTGTGCTTATACTAGTCATAACAGGCAGTTCTATCCTGGACACATCTTTTATGTTGGGGTATAACATCTCTTATTTTTGAGGAGTACCCGAGGACTATTGTGTTAAGAACAATTTGCTAAGCATGTGGCTCTGTCCATTGTGTGTTTCCATCAGATGTTTCCTAACCTTAACTATTTTCTCATGTTTAGTGCTTTCCATTGTTGCAGATCCAACACCTCATATGGTATCCAATTCACAACACTCAGATAGGAGAAAATAATAATGGCGTTGATGAAATCTATGACTTCGATATTGATGAATATATAAATTATGGGTCAGATGATGATCCAGATCTTTTTGATACTGATGGAAATTGTTATCATAACGAAGGAATAGTATATGAGAAATACGGGGAAATAGGAGAGGCAGAAGAGGAAACTCAGGAGGAAATGATTGATGAAGGTATGTGACTGGATGGGAGAGACAAAGGAGGTATGAGATGATTATACTAATATGGTTATCGGAACAGTACGTAGGAGGAATGGGGGTTACTCCTCTAACTCCTTTTGTATTTGTAGAAAAATGGGGGAGTGAAGACGGGTGCAGCAGATCCAGCTCAGTAAAAAAAACGAACGGAGAAAATCAAGGGTATGATTCAGATAACTCAGGGAAATCCACTTCTTCTTTTGAAGATCAGTAAGAAGAAGGCTGAGTAACTGAAGAAAGAAAAAAACAGAGAACAAGGTAAAAGATAAAAGAATCTTTAGTGTCTTAGGGTCTTAGAGTCTTAGGAATCTTAGTGTTAAAGGAGTCTTAGGAGCTTAATGGAGTCTTTGTTGGTAACAAGATTTAAGTATCAAAGATGGTTAGCGTATATTTCGATTTCTTAGTACGCCAGAAGTCTATTAAGACAAGATCAGAAAGAGTCAGGGTATGAAGATTTACTGAAGAGAAAAAAGAGTTAATCTCATGAATCTTTAATGTAATGAATATTCTGAGAAAAAAGTTAATGAATATTTAATTCTAGTGGAGAATTTGCAGATCTTTCATATAACTTTAGATGATACTAATTATCTTCTGTGGCATACTCAATTTCTACATATTCTTAATTATCTTTTGTGGCGTACTCAATTCCTACATTTTCTTGAAGGCCATGACATTGATATGTATGTTGACGGAACTCTTTCTTCTCCATCCCGTGCCCAGCCTGGTAAAGACATTAGTGTCAACCATAATTATCTTGATTGTTAGTGATAAGATAAATGGTTTTTTAGTTGGATCCTCTCATCTCTCTCGAGGGTCTATTGAAAAATGAACTGCATGTTCTCGTATTTATAACCAAGATAGCCGGGGTTTTCAGCATATATGTTCTGCACTGATGGATTGTGATCTCTAGGTCTAAATAACCTAGATTTTTTCAGTGTAGTGAGTCTACACTTTTAAAGCATAACAAAAGATAACAATACATATTATAAAAAATAAATACAAGTCTGAACGTGTATTTTTACTAGTACATATGTTTTGAACAGGTGGATTATGATGTTCAGATCTAAATAACTCATGATTTTATTAGTATAATGAATCTGATTTGTCGGATCATAGTGCTAAAGCTAATTGCATGTTATTTGTGATGGACATTCAAGCATAAACTTTTCTTCTATTACTTCTCCTTCTTGTACGATTCTGCCAATTCTTGTTGTTACCATTTTAACAGAGATTTCACTAAAAATATAGGTTTTCAGTGGATTTTTATGATGATTCAGTAGGGAATTGAGTAATTCTTACGATCCTCATTGATTTCTTCAGTTTTTATTGATGATTTTGAGAGTTTTGTTTTCTGATTTAGTAGGAGAGACGAAATTGGGTTTTTGATGGGAGAGAGAAGAAGATCGAGTGATATTTAGGGCGACAGGAGATCATTTAGACACACACATTTAGTTAGTAGGGACTATTTGGTTATTTCCTTGTTTTAAATAAATTTGGACTTTCAGAAGAAAAAAAATCCGGTTAAACCCTATAATAACTACTTATTTGGACCTAGCACCAAATGATAAAGGAAAATTAGGCTAAGGCCCAATCCATGGGTTATCCATAATATCAAGCCCCCAATTAAAAGAGTTTTATAACCATGCCCCGAATTAAAAATAGTTTTATTTTAAAAAAAGACTAGATTACCCTTACTATATATTTATTCTCACCTACCTTTCCTCCCAAAACAGAAACATAATTCCCCTTAGGAGAGAGAAAACAGATCCCGTCTCCGTATCACCTCACCTGCTTCTGCTGCAACCGAAAATAATTTAAAACCCTAGAAATTTAAACTGCTTCAACTGATTCTATAACTGAAATCAAATCAAAAACAGATTCAAAATTCAAAATCAGCAACTGCTTCAACTGCAACATCCAGAAAAACTGATAAAAACACATTATAAATCTATCGAAAACAGAAAAAAAAAATATCAAACAACAATGAAAGAGAAATGGAAAAAAGAAGAAGAAAAAAATGATGATCCGCAATTATCAGGTACGTTCTTTTTTATTTTAATGATGTTCTATGATTTATTTTCATTGATGTTCTTATTCTTCATGTTTCTATTAAACGATGTTGATTCTGATCTTGCATTTCATATTTGTTTTTATAATTATGTTCTTATCAACGATGTTGATTCTGATTTAGGGTTTTATATTCTTATCAATGATGTTGATTCGTGAGTCTAATATTGCATGTTGATTTTATCTAATCAATTGATGTTAATCTAGGGTTTCTTTCCTTTTTGATGTTTTAATGATGTTCTTGGTGAATCTGCTACTGCATGTTGATCTAGGGTTTCTTGATTAAATTGATGTTCTTGCTTTTTTTTTGTAGAAGATTATCTTAAAATTTGGCGGTGTTGGTTATAGTAAATGTTGTAGTTGAAAAAGATACTTTAACATTATGTGAAAAAACCTGCTGAGACATATTACAAATTTTGTGGTTATGATTGTGATGTTAAACATTGTCGTTTACTGTAGTAGTCATGGTATTGAGTAAAGTAAATTAAATTTTGGGTATATATCTTGTCGAAATGATTTAGTTTGTTTTCATGGATGATACTTTGCAGTGGTTGTGTAATTTTAAGTTACACATCCATTTGCATTTGTAAAATGAAGTTACATAGTTTGTTTTCATGGATGATACTCTGCAGTGGTTGTGTAATTTTAAGTTACACATCCATATGCATCTGTAAAAATGAAGTTACATAGTTTGTTTTCATGGATGATACTTGATGTAGTTTTTAAAGTGGTAGATAAGGTGATCGATTCTCGAACTTGTGAAGGTAATGATTTTAGAAAATAATGATTCTAATTAACTCTAGAAAATTTCAGGAGTAAGAAAAAGACTAAATAACCTAAAGATGATTTTTGAATAATTTTAAAAATACCAGGAATCAGGAATCAGGTAATTCTAACAACCTATGTGATTAATCAGATAATTCTTTTTAAATTAATTGAAGCACAAATAATTGCCAAAATTGGTTTTGTTATGCTAACAAACAGAGGTAAATCACAAGCATGGACTATCAAAATTAATTAACCAAGCATAATCCATCAAGCAAAAGCACAACTGTTGAAAGAAAACCGTTTTCACTATTTAAAACTATGCAATTCTAATAATAAAAGAATTATAAATAATTATTAGAAAATAATTATATCACATAAAATTGAGAAAATTACCTTATCCATCATCCCAGTAAATAGACTTAGCTCATGGTGAAGAAAACTTGCTCAAAAGTTGATTTCATTGCTCAAAATATTGATTACAAGGTTAAAGAATAGTGCAACAGCTGAACAGATACGTATATAAGTGTCACAGAACAGGGTTCAGCTGTTACAGAGAGCTTTAAGCAACAAAAATGTTCAAAATCTAAGGCAACAGGAGCAGAGTTGTAACAGTGGAACAACAACAGTTACAGACGTTGCTTAGTCGTCTTCTTCAGCGATGGTGGGTGAAGAACAGTGCCGGCGATGCACCAGCAGGTGACCGGCGGCGCCGGAACTCCACCGGAATTTCTCTGAATCGATCTCTAGGGTTTTGTATCTCTTTTTCTTGGAATCTCTTGGTATTTATAGACTTAACAAACCCTAGAGAGAGTTCTAAACCTAATAGAACTCTCTCAAATCACTCCAATCTTCGAATCAAAACTCAAACAGGAACCGAGTCCTGATTCCGGCCAAAATTGGATTTCCCGAGCTGATTTTCCGGGATTTCTTGTTGTCTTTCTATTGCTTTGAACTTTAATCGCAATGGGTCACCTTCAATTGACGAAAACAACTCCAAATCTGCAACCAAATCCTTTCCTGTTTGAAACAGGACTTTCCCGATGAGTTAACCCGGTGACTCAGCCCGATCCAGCTCGCTGGGTTGACTCGCCTGGTTGACCCGCTGGGTTGACCCGATCCAGCTCAGCCCGATCCGAGGGTGCCCCAATCCAAAGTGTGGGTGCCTTGATCCATTTTCCCGGGTGCCTAGAACACTTTTTGAGCCAATTTTTCCACAAATCTTTATTCTTGTAATGTACCTACAAAAGCATAAAAACACGTAATAGACACAAAATCGAATACTAACTCACTAGAAATTTAGGTGCAATTTAGACACTAAAATGTGTCTATCAAATACCCCCAAACTTACTATTTTGCTAGTCCTCGAGCAAACTAAAGTAAAAAATCTAACTCATTTTCGCAGGAATCGCGACTACATTTAAAATATGCAGTAAGCCGTTAAACCCCTAGGTGTCCCTAGTGGACGAGTTTTGTCTCGTGAGGGTTTACAAGAGGTATACCCACAAAACCTGGATCTAGATCTTAGCAACACGTGAACGATTAAGGATAGACACTAAACAAGCTAGTTAGTTGGCTACTTAGATATTCGGCTATAGGGACCATTACCCTTTATGGGTCCAAATTACTGTACACGAGTGTTAACTCAAGCGTACTAAAATTCATATCTAAGACAACAGAGTTCTACTCAGACATTTATCCATCCACACATCACATGAAAATACTTAGAAGATGAAAGTAGACTGTAGAAGGTCGCAAATGTTGACCAAGGCGAACGATGTTTCCCATATCTGTCTGAAGGTCAGTACCGAGATGAAACCTAGTGTGTCGAGATACTCCCCATTTTTATTTTCAACGGTTACTACTAACTAAAATATTTACAAGTTCCCATGGATCCTGCGTTCCACGCTTGCTTAGGCGACGGAGACAGGGAGAACTTTAAAATACCAAATACTATATTTTTTTTTAACTTTTTTCGATTTTTTTTTTTTTTTTTTTTTTGACTCCTAATACATGTGTGTTCCCATGGATCTTGCGTTCCACGCTTGCTTAGGCGACGGAGACAGGGGGACCACACACATAACTCTAAGACAATAACATATTATTCATACTGGGGCATGATCTCAACACACTAAATGTCATTCCAGCGCTAATTAACACGTTGATGCTAGGACCCACCAATACTCTCAGAGAAACACGAAATTGCAAATAATAAAACAGAACGTGATATGGTGGTGACAACTATCATGTTATTTCTAACACCTGAACTCTGTCTCATTTATGAATAGACCATCTAGCTGGGCACACCAATCCTTATAGCAAAATGGCAAAGGTTCCATCTACCTAGAGTGGTTAGTGTCACCCTAAATTGTTCACATGCTTCTAAATTCCAAATCTTATTAAACCTAAAAAGTCTCCCAATACCCCCAAACTTAAACTAAACAGTGTCCTCAATGTTTCTAAGTATAGAACAATAACAAAAGAGTAAAAGTAAGGGAGTCAGAAAGATAGTACCTGAATGCCTGAGCATGGGTTACCTCCCAAGAAGTGCTAAGTTTAAAGTCTTCAGCCATACTAGAAAAGAATTAGTCACCCCCTTAAATCATGTAGCAATAATCGGAACAACTGTGGGTCATCTGAATCAAATAGTGTGCCCCACGGTAGAAGTAAACTGCAGCAAGCTAAGAGGATAAACAATCTGAGTACACCTTGATCCCTATCTAGGTAAACCACATCGACCAGAGGATGGGTTTCCGGCAACTGAGTATCGGTAAATCTAGCTGGAGGATGATCTCGTAAAATTACAGCGGTGCCTATGTCAGGTCCCAAGCTAGGGACCTTCTTAAGAGTTAATGGTATAGCACATGGAGAATGATAGTCACCCCCAAACTTAGACTTTTCAGTGTCTCTAGATAGACTAATAACAATTTCCCTCATTTCCGGATCGTCAGATTCTCGAAAATAGTCAACTGCTTCTTCTAAATTACAATCTGGTGGTGCAAAGTCTAACAAAGTACGCTGATGTTTATCGATATGTTTCCCTTTATATAGGTATTTGGAAACCTAACTAGTCTTCCTAAGTCGATAAGGACCCAAAACACAATCCAAAACCAACTCAAACTCTTGATTGTCCGAAACAGGGGATGAAACTCTTTTTCGGTCTTATGATGGATTTTCAACCATTTTCACGGCTAGAAATCATCTGATTGACGTGTTTTAGTTATGTTTTCATGTTGTGGTATCAACTACTCTTTTAAATCCCAAAAATCTCGATCTTGAAACACCTCAGGTAACTCTCACACGTGAAGAATTGGTTTCCCGCCAATTTCGATTTTGAACCAAAAAGGAGGGTGCCCCTAATCCAAATATTGGATTCCTTTAGTAATTTTCCTCAAGTGCCTTTATCAACTTTTTAAGCCAAATTTTCCACAAATGATTTCCCAAAAATACCTACAAATACATAAAATAACATAATAAGTACCATATTGAGCACTAACAAAATACATAATTGAGATCAATTTAGACACAAAATATGTCTATCAAGCTTCTAATTTCAGGTTTAGATGGAGCAATAAAAGAAGTTCCAGAGGATAGAAACCTAAATGAGGGAAATACTGAAGATGGAGCTAAAGAAAAAAATAATCCAGAAACTAGCTTCACTGGTAAACATATTCGAAACCATTAAATTCACCCATTGTTTTATTAATTTTTGGATCAAATATTTTATTTGTTATTATATTATATATTTGGAAGTTACACATGCTATATAATGCATGTGTAACTGAATATTACACAAAGATAATATTTCTGGATTTTTTTTTCATATACACATGCTTTCAATTAAAATCAAAATACATAAGCTGATATTGGTTTTCTTTTATTGTTGCACAACACAAAATGAGCAAGATAGTCAGCCAACATGAAGCCTTGGTATTGATAACCGAACTCCATAACCACATATTTAAAGAACAGAAGAAGAATGAAAAAAAATGGGAGCAATATAAAGACATGTGAAGGAAAGAAAGAGAAGTCCTGAGGAAGGTAACATCATATAATTTGAAAGAAAAAAAGAAAGAAGAAAGATGTTGAAGTAGAAGAAGAAAAATGGATGAGATTATTAAAGATTCAAAGATAGTAAACAAATTGGTAGGCAAGAAAAAAGAAGATGTTATTAATTACTTCAACAAACACTCAAAAGGGTAAGTACAAGAATATACTGTATAATTTACTTTCAAAAAAATAAATTCTTACTGCTGAATTCTTATCATTGGTTATTTATATTTATTCCTGATGCAGAGAACCTATATGGTCACTAATAAACAATAATGGAAGTCCATATGTTACTATCACTGGAGACCTAATGCTGCTAACATAGGATGTGAACCTGGAAGGTGAATTCATCGATTATTACACCTATAAATTGTCCAACAAGATGAATAGCAAACCAGAAAAGTACGACAAAGCAGTATTCCTCTCGATACAAATACAAGTAAGTACTTAAAAAGAAAAAACTTGCTAAAAACTTAGATATGAAAGTAAAATGAAGACATTATTAACTTACACATACTATCATGAGGATAAATAGTTATTCATATTATGAAAATCATGATTGATGTTAGTTGTTGTCTGAACATATGTCACTTTGATTGGTCATTTGACTCCCAACTGTAGATATGCCAGCCTCTGAAAAAAGAGGATAATCTAGTTTTCCTGGTAGACTGATTGGTAGTAAGAAGCATAATATTCTTCATGTGTAACCTGAAGTTACACATGCTTTAATCTTTGTAATTTTGAGTTACACGTGTTTTCTAAAAGTAAAATAAAGTTAAATAAGACAGTACTAACTTTGAAAATTGTTTTGCAGTTAACGTACGAGATATCTACTAAAGAAGCAAGCACATTTTGGTTGCCAAGAGTTGTTGAAGCATATTCCAACTCGACTGTTAAGCTGTTTGCACCGATGTGTAATAGAAGGACACACTCGGTAATAGAAGGACACACTTCACACTGCAGGAGTATGATTTCAGCGAACATATTTGGTATTATATGAATTCGGCATTAATCAAAGAAGTAAGGAACTCGAATCTGGTCCAAGCAAAGAGGTACGCAGCAAAGCTAAGCAAGTCAATCTCCGATGCACTAGGATTTGAGGTAAAAA
Organism: Papaver californicum; assembly: GCA_023531435.1. Taxonomy (NCBI): domain Eukaryota; kingdom Viridiplantae; phylum Streptophyta; class Magnoliopsida; order Ranunculales; family Papaveraceae; genus Papaver; species Papaver californicum. The sequence continues at coordinate 569,870 of JAJJMC010003097.1, forward strand.
ACACGGTGCTTGTACAAAATTCCCTACCACAAGGTGCTTACAGTGATTTTCTGATTTTTATATGTTGTTATATGTAATAAAGACTGAAGAAATCACTAGTATTTGTAAAAAAAAATAATAATAATGAAGAACCCACAACAAGATATGATAATTGGAAAAGTTAATCACATGAGAGGAAGCATGATTCACAAGATTCTGGTAGATTCACTATCTTTGTAGGTTTCAGACACTGATGATTAGACAGTATTATGAACATGTCCTCTGTGTAAATACTAGATATTGTTTGTTACTAACTATGGTCTGCCTTTTGTAAAGTACTATTGTTAGTTGCTGTAATCAGGATAGTTATTATCTTATGGTCATGTATTTTTGTTCTAATTGTCTTATGTTCTTTTTTTTGTTGTTATTTTCTTTTTTTTGTCTTATGTAATCTGAAGTTACACAGGCAAAATATAGGAACCCTGAACCCTCGAAACCCTTTATCAATGTGAATTCTGCCTGTGTAACCTGAAGTTACACATTTATTCTGCTTGTGTGCTTTGAAGTTACACATGAATTCTTCCTGTGTAACCTTAAATTACACATGTATTCTGCTTGTGTAATATGAAGTTACACATGTTCAAATTAGCGTCCGTTACATGAAGTTATTTGTCTTGTTGTTATTATCTTCTGACCCAGAGAACAGAGTTCAGAGTTACACAAGCAGAATACATGAACCCTTAAACCCTTTATCAGTGTATATTCTGCATGTGCAACCTGAAATTACACATGTATTTTGTTTATGTAATCTGAAGTTACACATGTTCAAATTAGTGAGCATAACCTGAAGTTACTCAAGCAGAACACAAGTAATATGCTTATGTACCACTAAGTTACACATGCTCAAATTAGCTTTTGTAACCTAAAGCTACACATGCCAGTTCTAAAATCACACAAAAAAACAAAAAAACTTGCGAATATCACACAAAAAATTGAAGACACACCACTTCTCTAATTATAATCCTTATAAAAACAACAAAATAATCCTTTAAAAATAATTCAAGCATCAAATAACTACCAAAAAGTCATTGAGAAAACATTTCTAAAAACCTTTAAAATGTTTTAACATCTTTGTTTAAAATTATAAAAAAAACACTAAGGAGGTGTGTACTTCGAATACTTCCTACAACCTGCCCGATTATGACCCACTCCACTGCAATAGCTACAACGAACCTTCCTCTTTGACTATCTTTTACCGCGGCTTTCAATCCTTTTCCCCGGGGGTCTTCCTGCATGTTTCCTCACAATGGGAGGATTAATAGTGTCATCTTCATTATTAGAATCAAGCCTGTTGTAGTTGGGGATCGGCTGGATGGCATGCATATAAGTATTCCTATAGTATTCACTTGTGAAATAAGGTACGATGAATTCAATAGATTGACGTTTACTCTTTCGTATGGCTACAAGAGCATGAGTACAAGGGAAACCATATACGCGCCACCTTCAAAAAAGAAACATATAAACATAAAAGAGACACAAAAAAATCATATACCTTATGTACTATTCATTTACACATGCAAAATCACAGGGAAACAGTCATACCCCCCACATAAAAAAGCGCACATAAGAAAAATAATACCTATGACATGTGCAAGTCCAGTGCTCAAGGTCCACTCTATGAGTTTTTTCGCTAAAAACTTCATACATAGTAGGGCTAGCCACCAACACTTTCCAAGCCAAACCTTCATCTTGAAGTTCCTTAAGCTTTTTCTCATATTCTGCAGTTATTTGAGTCATCATTTTAGCATCATACTCACGACAATCTGCATTCATTACCATTACTTTTATCCTAACCTGACAAAAAATTAAACTTCCATTATATTAGCATGTAACTAAGTAAAAACAATAAACAAACAAAAAACATAAATAAATCTCCTAACCTGAACGATTTCATACAAGAAATAAAAAAAATTAATAAAAAACAATCCGAAGCAAAAAAAACTGTAAACAATCCGTAGTTATAGGTTACACATGCTATAAAGACAGTCTGTAACTGAAGGTTACATATGCTATAAAATTCATTTGTAATTCAAAGCTAAACATGCTCACAAGTATGAACAAAAAAACACACACTACTAACCTGATCTAGAAGAGCAGATGCAAGCATCTTCTTGTGAACCCTAATCCATCTATTGAACGATTCAGCAAGAGAACTAGTTGTGCGTCCATACCGACATCCTTTGAAATAAGAATTGGCATATTTATCAGGTGGGATCTTTTCTATGTAGTCAGCAACCCAATCACAATTCAATCCTTAATTTTCTTTATCGCCTTGGCATGGTTTTCAAGAGAAAGGGCATATGTCGCTTCTTGGAAAAGATCAATAACAAGAGTGTACCTAGCATCGGCTGAAGTGATGGGGACATTCATCTTTAAATGGTAGTAGCAGTATCTATGGTATCAATCTGAAAAAGACAAGTGGAACACCACGCTTAAGTCCTTCACATGGTCTGTAAGGAAGGTGATTCGCCGTCCATCATCAGCAACTTCCTTCAAATTTTTTAAAAACCACTCCCAGTTGTCGTTATCCTCACCAGGAACTAGTGCCATAGCAATTGGATAAAAACCTACATGTGTGTACAAAAACAAAAATAAGAAAAGAGTATGTGTAATTAAAAGTTACACATGCAATTGTACTTCTGTAATTACAAACTACACATGCAATGAGAAAAAATGTGTAGTCAGAAGTTACACAAAGAGGAAAAACAAAAAAAAATAGACTATGTGGATCTGTCAGTTACACATCCTTATGTAAAAAAACATGTGTACCTATCAGTTACACATCCTTCCTAAAAACCTTTATAACTAGTTACACATTCTTCTAAAAAAAATGGCAAAAAGGAAGACTTAGTTTAAGACCGTAAGTACCTTGATCACCATTGATCCCAGTAGCAGCCAGCAAGCAACCTCTGAATCTCCCAGTAACAAAAGTACCATCCAAGTAAACCAATGGTCAACAAAACTGGTATCCTTTGATGCATGCGCCAAATGAGATAAAAAGCCGTTGAAAGCGTTTATTTGCAAGATCAAATTGAAAATCTATCAAACTACCTGAATTTGTCTTCCTTATAGCGTCAATATACCACACCAAGTGCAAGTATGACTTCACATCATCCCTATAAATGGTCTAATAAACTCTTTCTCTACCATTGTAGGCTTGATAGTATTCTATAATAATTTCGTAGTTGGTCTTGAAATCAACATCAATTTGTTTCGGCGTCTTATGAGGATTTTTCCTAACTTTTTCTTCAACCAAACTAGAAATGAAGCTTGTTGAATACTTTGATTTAAATTACACCCACTATTACCACAAGTATGCTCAGGGTTATAAGACTTAACCTGAAACATTCCATACAACAAAAAAAAATAATTTAAAAACAATCTGACAAAAAAAAACACCATCTGTAATTTACAGTTACACATGCTATAAACATAATATGTAATTCATAGTTACACATGCTATAAAATACCATATGTAATTCAAAAATACATATTCTCACAAGTACAAAAAACAAAAAAAAAATTTAATACATATTTAAAACTAAATGCCAAAAAAAACTAACCTGAAAAATTTTGTTCCTCTCATCGATAGAAGCTGCATGAAATTTCCAGCCACATTCTTTTACTTCACACTTAGCCGAAAACCTGGAAGGTTCATTGTGTGTGACAACCATGTTGAAACCAATTCGAATACAGTACTTTGTGTAAACAATCATAACTTTCTTTATCTTGTCAACAAACACATGACCAACCTCGCCAAAGACCTTAGGCCAACTATCAGATAGTAGAGGTTTAGCACGTTTACTACGGTCCTCTAGATACATTCCCACTTCTTCAAAGTTTTTCACCGAATTACTGGAATCTCAAGTAACAGCAAAATAATCACTAAAGCTACACGAAACAACATGACTGACATTTTGCAGACTAATATCAAAACTAGCCTTCTTCTTACTATGTGTAAAGGAGATCAGTGTTTGAAGTGAGTAATCACTGTTAACAAGGAGATCTTTTCCAGCTTCTCGGAAGAAAAAACATATACCAAAGTGGAGTAACTGTTTCCATTGCTTGCCCTTTCAACACCAACACGAATGGTAATGAAATCTAAAAAGTAACGAACAACATCAATACAACTAACAAAATCCATAACAACCTGGAAAAAAAAATCTTATCAGTGTTTAATATAATGGTGCTCAGTAATTCGTGTGTAACTGTTGGTTACACATGCTTAAAAACTTTATGTAAATGTTGATTACACATGCTTAAAAATCTAGTGTAACTGTTGATTACACATGATGACAAATAGCATCCTGACTAAGAGAATATAAACAACCTGCAGAATTCAAACTTATAAAAAGAGATAACAATTCAGTCAAGTTTTCTATGAAATAAAAAAGCAATCAAACACAATTCACGAGGGGGTGATACCCCCTCGTGATAGATATATTCATGGCGGCAAGTTAAAAAAACAAGACAAAATGCCTCACAATGCTAGCCAGTTGATATCCATAGGTAATTTCTGTTACTCACTAAAACACCAAAAACAATCAAAAGTCTTCTTCACTAAAACACACATAACAACCTGATCATCTCAACAATTGATACTCAAAAACTAATATCACATTCCACATTACAAGCCATCAACAAATTTAATGAGTATAAAACACAATAAATATCTCCTTAAAACCAAAAAAAAAACACACACACACACCAAAAACAAGGTATTCCACACATCCAATCCCATAAAATCTATAGATTCATTTTTTTTTTAAACAATCAGAAATAACTAAAAATGTATCGATGTGAGATGATTCACAAACCAATCAACAATTCTAAACATGTTACAACTAGTACTAATTCACTTCTCAGATCTGACATGCAAAATCGAAAAGCAAAAATCGAAATCCAAAAAAATTATAATCAAACAACAACACAAAACAAAAAAAATGAGAAAATCATACTTAGATTTGTTGTGGATCTTCTGAAACAATGTTATTTCTTCTTTTTCTTCTCAGCTAGTACTACTACAATTCTCAGATAAGACATGCAAATCGAAAAACAAAAATATAAAAACTGAAAAAAATAAAGAAAAAAATTCAAATCAAACAACAAAAGAAAACAAAAGGTGAGAAAATCATACCTATGGATTTGTTGTTCTTCTTCTGAAACAATGTTGTTTTTTCTTCTTTTTGTCAGTATAAAAAAAACCGAAATAAAAAATCAGAAATCAGTAAAACCGAAATCAAGCAAAATAAAAAAACCAAAGAAAAATGAAAACAAAGAAAAATGAAAAAAAATACCTAAATTATTGTCTTCCTCTTCTTTACGAATGCTACAAAAAATATTATTCTCAGATTTATAAATCTTCTCGAGATGAAACAGATTCAATTGATTGATTGAAAAATTAATTATGTAAATCTTCTTATTCTCGAGATGAAACATATTCAAACTGATTGAATGAAATAGATCACCTAGCTCCGAAGAAGAAGAAAAAATCAGAAGAAAAAACCCTAACTAGCTCTGACGCAGAAGAAGAGAGCAGAAGAAGAAAACCGAAGCTGAGTTTCCATTTTTGGTTTCTGTTTGATATAAACTTATATATAAAAGGTTAATTTTGATATTAAAAATAGTGGATGATATCATCGTATATGAAAAATTTAAATTTAAACCCTAAAAATAAAAATTTTAGACCATACACTAAAAAGGGATTTGATAATAAATAATTTATTTTATGGAGTTTTTTTTATTTAAGATCCATATAGTAGATTTCACGATGATAAATCTCCCATTTGCTTACCCAACATGGCCCATAAAATGCCCAATTTATTTATTCCCATTGGAATCACCAAGTAACCTAAACCCTAACCCCCAAAACTATTATGGCACTCATTCTAAACTTTGCACCACAAGCTGAAAAATCCTATAGAAATTACTACAACATTCATGTTTTCAGATCTTAAAAAACTGAATTTCAAAAGGATTCGTAGGTTAAGGCTCACTTCGACACATGATTCCAACGAGTTGAATCGAAGTTATTGATTAATTAATGAAGATGAAGAAACATAATCTTGTTTTTATAAAAGATATATAATCTGCTGTAAGAAAAATTGTTAAATCGGAGTTGTTTGGGCTGTTTCTAAAGACTCATAAGAGTAGAAAAGAAAAAGGAATAAAAAAAAACCAAAAAACATGGTTTGTGTGTACTGACCTGAATAATCGGTATGAGCGTACTCGGAAATGTGTTTTTGTAAATACCAGAATTTTTTTCCGTCTTTCAACCTTCCATTGACGTAGTCGGTAAGTTTTCTATTTACTCACTTTTTTTTTGGACACATTTATATTATTGGGACTTTATTCTTCTGTGTTCATTCACATTTATCTAGGATGAATGCTACTTATTTGGTTAAGTGTAGGATTTTCTCTAATACTCTAATAGTTCTTTTGTATGAATATTTTGATTCAAGGTTATTTTCATGAGATTAGCTTTAATTTGTCTGTTTCAGTTCTCAATTCACACGATCAGCATGAGGGGTAACATGTAGAAGGGAAGTTTGCAAGAGAGGGAAATTGAATGTGGATGTTTATAAAGACAGATTCTGTAGTTGTTACAAAAACCAGATGACTAATTGCATGTGGGTAAGACAAATGCAGAACTGCTCATTCAGCAAGAGGTCAAGAATGCAGGGTATATATAGTAAGACACATTGTTATTTCAATTTTGAAACTTCTTTTTTTGTTTAATTCGGATGCATTTATCTTATTGTTGGTTATAATTACTAGTTAAATTAGTTGTTTTCTAAAATGACAAGTTTAATTGTTTATCTATTTCAGGATTTGTTGGTACTAGTTGACTGTTATAGAAAAATTACCTTTTCTATTTCCTGTGGAATGTTTAGAAACAAAAAAGCTAAATGGAAAAGACATCACTATACACCCTGTGATACAAATGATAAGCATCTTGCAGACCCAACGCGTTAATCGTCAAAGAGAGGAAGGATCTTGTGAAATTTTGGGCTACTGGAGAGCATCCGGTGAATTCATAACTCTGTCATGTCCACCCAGTAATAATTTTTTCTTTACATTCATGTCTAATTTATTCTGACTTATGTATTAGTGAGGTACTTTCTGATCACAATATCAAGAGTAGAAGCCTCCAATAAGGCAGTCACACGATGGGTAGGAAAAGCTTTTCTCGATGCAAATCTGAAACGGTACAACATTATACATACATATGTTGGTCTTTACAGTCACTTTTCATTCGTGCAATGGAAAGCTATTCGAGGTTTATTATTTAATCTTGAATTTGATTATTCATGGTTGAAATATTCCTCATAATTGTCTGTGTAAAACGTTACTAATCCTTGTCAAGAATGGGAATGCCATATGCCAGTAGATATAATTGGATAGTGCTACACCATGTTTTTTCTTCTTCAAGTTTCGGAAGAATATCTTTTATATGAACTTTTTCATATAAATTTTGTTGTTGATACCATTGATCATTGTATGTGAATTTTTGTAGGCTCAAAAGAATGGAGGGTACCCAACCACTGAAGGAGATGTATACATTGAAACCCATGTAAATAAGGACTGTAGAAAAGCGCTGGATCCATAGTAAGTATCTATTATAATGGTTTGAAAGTATCACTAGAAATTTTATGAACTCCTTACTCATAGACAATCAGGTTGTCTAACCCAAAAAAGTTATGATGTCACAGGCACAGATGAGGGAACAAGCTGGGTTGGATGAGAATGTGTTTGATGAGGATAGTAAGTACCTAGAGGAAAACAGAAACATGTAAGAGCTGAAAGATACCATTTGACATGCTCCAGTTCTGAGAGAAATGAAGGATTTGAGATTGAGAGGCGAATAAAAGAACGAGAGGAAGATTTTTGAGAGACGAATGATGGAATGAGATGCGGGCGGAAGAAACTAATGAAAGGAACAAAATGAGACGTCTAAGGTTCGTGCGAACCAAATGATGGAGAATATGTATAGAATGTTATTTAGGCCAGAGAAACTTCTAAGACCTCCTGGCAGCTTTCAGGACCTTCAGATCACCTATTTCAAAGCAGCTTTATAGACCTGGGGAGCAGCTCCACAGACCTCAAACTAATAGTAAGTATTTGTTCTTACTTTTTATTCATGGAATTTGTATCATCTCTTAAACAAACATGTGAAATAGCTTTAAGTGGTCATAATTGTAGGTTACATACTAAATCTTTATTCAACCCAGGAGTCAAGTTAGTTGCTTGTTTGAATAATTATTTATATTTTCAGTTACTTATAGTCAAAATGGCGAGGAACTTAGTAAATTAAAGTTCAGCATTATGTTAGTTTGCTAACCTTTGACAAAAACTGTTACGAGACTAAAGTAGCATAGAACTTCTCTTCCTAGGTTGAATTGAACCTAAAGAACCACGAGCTAGTCAGACCTGCTTATCGACAATTAAGGATATATTATATTTTGTTTTGCTTCATGCCACTTGAACTATAGGATGTCTTTGGCATTTGGGAAATTTTGTATATGACTCTTAGATTGAAGGTTGTTCTGTAATGTTAGGAATGCGTATCTCATATCTATGCTATCTATGAGTTCCTGCATGTAAATGGGTGAATTAGACTATCACTGGATGCTTACAATGAGATAGATATGGGATGGGAGAAAGTCATATAAGTTCAAATAGTTTGGCGGTCTTTCGCTAAACTATTACCCTTGTTTCCAGATAGTACACGCTCCTTGCTTGGTGGTTATCTTGATGATCCAGTAAAAGAAGAATATGAGAAGTAAATTTTGGATAGTAGTTTTTGTTTTAGATATTTATGTAGTTTTCCATTGAATGCTTTGCTTAGTTGATTGATGACAGTTTACTTTATTGCATGACAATTGCAATTAGTCATTGGTTGAAGACTGAGATTTTATTCCATGAAAAAATTATATAACCTCATTTGCCTGCTGTTGATGAAAGTGTGCACTACAACATTTAACACTTATCGTCAAGAAGTTTAATACAACATTCTAACAATGTTGAACGAGTTGTATTATGTCGTTTTATTATATGCTTATAAAGACCTTAATACGATACACCTCAAGTATTGTAAGATGTAGTTATTAATAAAAAATTTACCCAAAGTTATTAACATTGCATATTGTAACAATCTATATCAATTGTTGAATAACTTTCTCAGAATTAATATATAAACACTGTCAAAAGAAATTTGATTCCAGAACTCCAGATGATAGGTGACGAAATAAATGATTTAGAACCCATTCTTCTAGTTAATGTAAATGTTGTTGGAAGGTTTTTTTAGTTTGACCAAGTTGCATCTACTATTTTATTGAGAACTGCAGTAGTAATGGCCCATTCATCCTTTCTCTTACTGCTATACTAAAATGATATAATGGTGTTAGAAATGTTAGGTTATCTACAACTGAAGACGAGTAACTAGCATTGCTAATCTTTTAACCTGATTCCATTCTGCAGGTGTTTGAGGCTTATGAATCAAGAGAAGCTAGTTTGGCAGACGAAACAGAGGAAAGCGCTGTTTTATAGGTGGTGTGTACTGACCTACATCTTTATAGCAGCCCTTGCTTCTATAGTATATAAGGGTAACTACATCACATGAGCTATGATTACTGATAGTTTTTGCAAGCCAAGGCAGCTTTGGATTAGATATTTGTCATGTATGATTTTTGAGTAGGACATCCATTTGTGTTATCATGGCTGTGAGCTTTGGACTAGCTGTCTGTTAATTTCAGGCTGTTTGTGTTTTCTTAACGTCAATTGCAATTAACGGATAATGTATGTTATAATGTCCCAATTTGTAATGCTCGGGTAGCCTCCGAGTTCATCTTGGTACACTAGTAGTGGTAGTTCTTTTTTATCAATGACTCTCTACTGTCCAAAACTCGGTAATAAAAAGTATCGTTATTGTTAACTGTTTTTTTTTTCTGAAGAAGGCATTTCAGCTTTTCACAGATTGTTTACTAAATCAATTGTCAATTAAGCTTTTCCACTAAATCTGAATAAAACTGGGATTGAATCTACACGCACTGTTTCAGTTACATTTTGCAAAAGAGCAGAGGAAAATACATGTTGTTGCGGTCTGCCACCAATTTATTATTTTTTTCTTTTCCTAATAGTGGCACTGGCACCTACCATTTTGGTCTAGGACATACAAATTTCCTATTAATTTATTTGTCAAACGCAGCCACACAGCACCACCAGAAAAACCATCTCAGTTTGTTGTTATACCCTCCCACGCCACTGTGCATCAGGGTTTTAGCCGTTATAAAGCTGAATCATAGTTTGAAGAAATTCACTTCTCTCACTGGCGATAAAGCAATTTCCAAATCAGAGGAGGACTTTCTGAAATTCAATTCCTATAATTCGAAAGTCCTTCTCACCTGATTTTGGAAACTGCTTTCATCACCAACCCTAATATTTTCTTCAGAAAGCCTAGATTATAGTGATCATTTATGAAGTGCTTCCCAAATGTTTGAAGAAAGGGCCAGGAGAAATTTCCTTAATTGGTAACTTTGTAAGTATCTATTCCACTGCTATTTATGTATGTTATAATACTTTTCAATCCCTCTATTGGTAGTAGAATGTTAGTGAAGTGAATCAAATCAACAGTGTTTAGGAGGATTGGGTTTTTGATAAGACTGAAATAGTAGTGAAAGTAAATTCCACCCACTTAGACATTAAAGGAACTGAGTTTATAGATTGTTTACTAAAATTTATTCAATTAATTACAAAACCTTCATCAATTTCTGTAATGTGAGCAAGTGAAAGTTCTCATCGATAGGAAGAACTGTATTTGCTGTCAGCTCACGACTTACGAAATGCATGGTCGGTCTAGAAATTGGAGATGTACGTATACATGCCAAAGCAAAGGTTACTATTAATACCAATTCATCTGCGATTACTCCAGTTGGGAGAGTTAGGCGCTTGTCTAATGCATCCACTAGAAGTAGATCATGTCCTTCAGATTGTAGGTGCAAAAGTAATTCCCCAGGGTGTTTTCCGAATAAGAGTTCCAATGCAACAACTCCGAAACTGTATACGTCACATTTCTCTGTCACCTTCATTGTAGATGCAAGCTCTGCAAACAGTAACGGAGGAATTACTTCAATGAAATAAACTTGGCATCAATTAACTTAGCTTATTAGGATAATTTAGGAGCTATCTAAGAGTTTAACCATCTATGTTTTTAAAAATATTCAAGTTCAACTCGCTATTATCAGGTTAATTGAAACTTAGCTTGTTCGCATAAGCCAAAGCAATCTCTAAAAATCTAGTCTTTACTTCTAATATTTCATATATGTCACCCTATTTGTTTCTGCTGTTTGTTTATATATCAAAACAGAATCTTTCACTGTCTATTATCCGCTCTGTATGATTGCAGACATCTTTTTTTATGTAATGACTGGAATTACTCTTCTGGCATCCAGATTCAGACACACAAAGGGTTTAAATGAAGAATATGTGGAATTTTCCCGAAACAAGTAAGCATTAACAAAGTTAATTAGATAAATGGTGCAAGTTTGGAGAAGAATAAATGTACCTGGAGCGATGTATCCATAGGAGCCGACTGGTACTGTCCAGTTAGACTCATCTGGTTTTAGCAACCTTGCTGTCCCAAAATCTGAGACCTTAGCTTCATATTCCGGGTCCAGTAAAATGTTATTTCCGGTTATGTCTCGGTGCACAATAGGCGGGGTGCAGTCATGGTGCAAGTAAGACAAGGCATGTGCCACACCTTTGATAACCTTTAACCTCGTTGACCAGTCCAACTTCTTTGCCTCTTTCTCACCATACAGCACATTTGCTAAGCTACCCCTCTCCACATATTCATATACCAAGAACATGCAGCCCTTCCTCGAAGAGAACCCGTACATTTTCACAATATTTCGATGCCGTATGTTTGTCAGTGCGTGTACTTCAGACTCAAAACTCTTGTAGCGCGTCACATCTGAGGATGCATGTTCACTGGATGATGATGATGTATCATGGAGGCGCTTTACAGCAAAAATTATGTCATTTTGAAGTGTTGCTTTGTATACACTTCCTTGTCCACCTTTTCCTATGCAGTGTTTCTCATCGAACTTCTCTGTTGCCTTTACAATATCCTTGAAAACTACGTTTCCATTGTAGTTCCATACTGAGAATGAACTGTAACCACCTGAATATAGATTTTCGTCATCTGAGTCATCTTTGTGGTTACGGCAGCAGCAGAAAATTCCAAACAGAATCAGAAGAAGAATCAGTGATACGACAATTGGAATAACCACTGCAATTATTAATTTCCATTTGTTGCTTTTGCTGCGGCTATTGGATGCTGGCATGCCACTACAAGGGCTCAAACCCTTCAACTCATTGCTGCACAGACCTTTATTACCTCCTAAGGCTTTTACAGGATCTTTTTCCAATGCAATCACATCTGGAACTGGACCCTCGAGTTCGTTATTTGAAAGATCAATAGATGTAAGACTTAGCATTCTCTCTAGAGAAGAGGGTATTGAACCAGATAGCTTGTTGTTGGAGAGGTTTAAGATCTCCAAGTTTTTTAAATTCCCAAGCTGTGGTGATATCTCTCCACTGAGTTCATTTCGACTGAGATCAAGATTAGACTGCAAAGCCTCCAGCTTCCCAACCTGGTATGGAATTGGTCCATTTAACTTGTTATCATTGAGCTTCAAGGATATTATGGCCTGGCAGTCCCCAATTTCCCCGGGTATAGGCCCGCTGAGGTTGTTTACCGACAAATCCAAATTACGCAGACGTGCTAATTTTCCAACCTGTGTGGGTATCTTATCTGACAATTGATTTCTGCTCAAATTTAGATTGAATATAACTGAGTCTGAATTAAACATATCCACTGGAATCTGACCTGACAATTTATTTGAAGAAAGGCTAATATCTTCCAGAGATTTTAATCTTGCGAGAACTGGTGGGATTTCACCTGATATCATGTTATCCGATATTCTGAAGTATGAAAGCTCGGTGCATGCTCCCCAGTTCGGTGACAATTTCCCCGACAACTGATTTCTACTCAAGTCAATAAATTTCAGAATTGGGTAAACACCAAATGCATCTGTGATGTCTCCTTCAAGAAGGTTGTCTTCTAGCCGGACTCTGTCTAATTTTGAGCAGTTTCTCAAGCTTTCAGGAATTGGTCCGTCTAGATTATTTTTGTTGGCTGCCAAGTATAAGAGGTTCCCTCCTATGCAAATGTTGGGAGGAAGCTTTCCGGTGAAACTGTTGTAAGAGAAGCTTGCATTTTGTAAAGATCTGGGACCAAACTCTTCCGGTATACTACCAGTAAAGCTGTTATTTCCGAGATAAAGGAGTTCCAAGTTCTGCAGCTGAGTTATTGATGAAGGCAACTCTCCTTGCAATCTGTTCATGCTCACGTCAAAAGTCGTCAAGCCTTCCATGTTACCTATTTCTTGAGGAAGCATTCCACTGAGTTGGTTGCCATAGAAGTTCATGCGGGTAAGCATAATTAAGTTTCCTATGCTTGATGGAATTGAGCCATTAATTAAATTCTCAGATAAGTCGAGCTCTATCAGATTTGACAAGTTTCCAATCTCTGAAGGTATGGGACCTGATAATTTGTTCTTGTACATGTATAGGAAACTGAGATTTTTTAACGAACCGACTTCACTAGGAATTGTTCCTGTGAAGGAGTTGTTTTGAAGTTGAAGGGAGATTAGTTGAGTCCAATTGGACACTAAATATGGTTGAATCTCACCAGATAATTGATTGCTTGAAATCCCAAACTCAGTGAGCTGGATTAGGGAAGCCATTGAAGGTGGCAAAGTACCTTGTAGATTGGTCGACGCCAATCCCAGGTAGGTAAGATTAGTGCATAAGCCAAGCTCGTCTGGAATGCTGGAATTCAAGTTCACATTTGCAAGGTCTAGTCTTTGCAGCATCTTAAGGTTTCCTATGAAAGAAGGAAATGGCCCTTCTAATAATGGATTTTCAGACATTTCAAGAATTCTAAGGTTGGCTAACCGACCAATCTCGGATGGTATTGAACCATTTAGCTGGTTTCCACTCAGCTTCAGGTCTTGAAGTTTGGTAAGGTTTCCGATTTCTGCTGGAATTGGTCCTTCGAACAAATTACCAGTCAGATTAAGGAACTGAATGTTCTTCATTGTTTTCATGAACTGAATTGGAAGTGGACCTCCTATATCAAGATTATCTGAAATATCAACATAGGCTAGTTTTGGGCTTTTGAAGATGAAAGGTGGGACTTCTGATGCCAAAGAGTTGTAATGGAGATCAAGATGAGACAATGATGCCATGCCCTTACACCGAGTAGGGTCTGGATTTGATAAATAGTTTCCAGATAAATCAAGATTCTGTAACTTCTGAAGATTGGAAACCTGATATGGGATTGGTCCAGTGAGAGAATTAATGGCCAGCCGAAGAAAAAGAAGTTGTACAAGTTTTCCAATTTCTGATGGCATTGTTCCTGTGAAGTTGTTACTTCCTAGATTAAGATAAGTAAGCTTTGGAAGAGACCCAATTTGAGTTGGTATAACACCAACCAGATTATTGAGATTAAGATTGAGAGAGGTGAGATTGGGAAACACTGAGAAGTTGAATTGATTGAGCGTTCCATTCACACCTGACGTATCGAGATTTATCTCTATAACACTGTTTGAACTGCCGCATTTTATACCAGACCACTTGCAGGGGTTAGTGCTTCCATTCGTAAGAGACCATGAGGTAAGAGAATGGAAATCTAAACTGTTTTTCCATTTTATTAGAGCTTCGGCTTCGGTTTGAGCTGAAATTTTCAGAAGAACACAAGAAAGTAACAAGAGAATTATAATTTTTATTGATTTAGTAGCCATTGTTGTCTCTGATCACTTGCTATAAACTAAAACAACTACATGAAAATGGAAACCCATTCATTCATCTTTGATAACCAGGAAGAAATAAGAAAGATAATGTATCCCAAATGGTGTGTGTTTCTGTGGTACTTGTTTGACTGAGAAAACAAATTCCTCATAGTCAGTTTATGCAAGTTGTGCAAATCATGTCGGTGGAATGGAAATTACATAACTTTAAATAATTGGAGTTTCAAGTTTGACATTTTAAAGATGTATGGGTCCTTTCAAGTACTTTACAGTCCAACTTTCTAGCTTGGCTTATGTGGTTTATACTATTCTTCCTTATATGGATGTGGTGGTGTGTGAAGGAGAGAAATAGAGAGGAAGAATTTAGAGCCATTGAAGAAATGATTTATGTAATAAATGTAGAAATGCATTGAAATAGACAGTTGGGGTTTAATTCAAACCTTATGGTAAATAAATGTGATGTTATAATTGTCGGATACAAGAAGATTCAAGAGTCAGCAAAGCTGCAAGTGGAGAGGAGAAATGTTGCTATACTCTCTGTGAATGCGTAGAATATCTCCGCGGTAGTAGGTGTGGTGAAATAAAACCATTCACTGTCAGCGGAGGATAAAATCTGTGACGCATGAAAGAATTTGAGAAGGAAAAAATTTCCTTGAAACATTAATAAGGGCTAATGGTTTGAGGAAAAGTCATATTAATTGAGAGCGATGGAGAGATGGATTTACGATCACCGCAAAAGCTGTGACATTTTGCAGAATAGTTATCCATTATAGGTCTTGGGATGTACATCCGAGGGTCGCAAGATGCACGACTCATTTTTTTGTTTCTTTAGTGCAGGTGTATCTTCTTGTTGTGCTTTTAGTTGGAAATTGTTACTATCTTTTGTATACTACTGCGGCACTGCCTAACCCTTCACCAGGTTAATCCATTTTATATGATTTTAGAAGGAAATCATCCATTTTCTACATCAAATTAAGACACTGTGTGTGTGGGTATTTGTTTCTCAAGTAGCTTAAAACTGGGAGTCCTGCTATAGGGAGCAAATAAAATTCTTATGGGAGGAAAGACTTTAACCAAATTTTTTTTTTCTGTACTTAAGAACTCACTGACCCTAAGTAACACTACAGAGCAAAATCTACCACCATTATCCCCCATGCAACTCCATCACTTGCAACCCCACCAGAATCACTACACAAATGAAGATACGACGAGAACAACATATTTATGCTCGGATGTGGCAATTATTTACAGTTTTCAAACCAAATAAGAGCAATTATGGTCTGGGGGCAAGGTTTTAAAGCCTAATTCCGTAAGATCTTTTGTACTCTAAATCCTGCCTCAACAGAATAACAAGGGGATTTCATTTAATATAGGTATAAGACAATGTTGATTGTTGAGTTGTGGAATTAGGTGTACCATATCGGATCAATCATGACTCCACCTCCAATTTCATGCCAATTCCTAGTCCTGGGCACAAATAGTAGATGGATTGATTCCTATATCCGATTATGAATCAATCCAGGGACGAACCCAGGATTTTACTTAAGGTAGGACTATTTTCTATATTCAAGATATGGTAGTCGAAGGTTGTCGAAATTTTTTGCATAGTAAGAACAATTCCAGTGGGTATTGGTATTTTAGCCAATATGATAAGCCACGTGGCTTGGCAAAATCGATTTTTGGGCAGTGGGGAATTGACAAATTAGCTAAGTAGACTTAACTTCTATATAAACAAATATTTACTTTAATTAGTGAGGTTCGTTTTTTATATAAACAAATAATTTTTTGGTTATGTGGGACCAGTTTTTATTTTAAATCAGTTTATATATATAAAGTAAACTACAATAACTAATTTAACTAAATTTAATATAAAAAACTATTTTACTCGGCCTATGTTGAGACGATGCTCGGCCTATGTTGAGCCGAGTGACTCAACATGAATCGATCTCTCATGTTGATTCATAAAATATAAAAATATTCCATCAATTTAAAACAACTATTTTTAACCATCCATTTTATAACCATCTAAACGAGGAGTTTATGGAAGAGAGAGGAACTAAACTTGGGTTCCTCATAAATTTCCATTTTAATATTTCTAGTTTTCATCAAAAAAAAAGGGTAATATAGGAAAAAGATAAATTTTTATAACTCCCATATTTTTTCTTAATTTAATATAAACATGTTTTGTGCCTATATAACTTGGACAAAAAAAGTACTTACAAGGGGATATGATCTACCCGTTTAATTTAGGGTTTATTTACTACCCTTGGTTTTAATTTTGTTATATGATCTAACGTCTGATCTATGGATTTCACTGACGGTAATTGCTGACCTTCATTTGTGTTATAGACGGCTGTAATATTAGGGCTGCACAAAAAACCGAAAAACCGGGTAAACTGAACCGAACTGTACCACTAAAATACGAACTAAACCGAACGGAAAATCTAATGATAATCAACAGTTATAGATTTAAGAAAACTGATTGATCCCGGTTTGGTTTTGGTCCACCCCTAAAACCGAACCGAACAGAACCGAGTCGGTTTAAACCGAATATTATTTGTCGTTAGATCTTTGTAATATAGGTCGTAGGATGTAAACCTAAAAACTTACCTAATGTTTGATGTTTCTCCCTTGCTTAGCCGCTTATCATTCATTCTGTCTTAACTCTGTTCATCTGTTGATGCTAGATGAAATTTCTCCCTGGCTTACACCATTTGATCATCGTTTGTTCATCATCATCGTCTTACACTAACTATTCGTGTTCGATCATCATTACAATTTTACCCAGTCAATCATATAATTTCATGGTCAAACGGACCCAAAACCCCTATTTCTGCTTAGCTCCTGTATTTCTTCTTGGGTCATTTTTATGATTACTAGACTAGAACCTTCATTCGTCTCTCTCCATTACCGTGAATCTCACTGATCGTCTCTTTTCAAGTAAGAAAATGTATTTTACCTATACATTTTTCTCTTTGTGATTCTAGTAAAAGATTTTTAGATACCTGTCTGTGGTAAGCGTTTTCGTTTCGAATAGATTTAAAGCTTCATGTATGATTAATTGATTTATTGTTTGTTGAAATAGTTACTCCTTTCTCTTTTTGTAATTTCGATATGTAACTGTCGGGGTTACATGTTTTTGCTGTAGTTCTGTGTTGTGACCAGTGTAGTACGTATCGGCCGGTAAGGCCGATATTTCGTCAGTTTTACCGGTATCGGACGTATACCGAAACGAAACAAATAAAATTGACGGTACGGTATTTTACCGATATAGTCGGCCGGTACGGTCCAATGCCGGTATAACCCGAAATTTCCGGGTTTTTTTGTTCGTTAGATTAGAATCTAATCTAATCCAACGATCCAGATTCGCTACCGAAGATTAAACCTATCGTTCATTCTTCTGTCTTCATTTCATCTCTTCATTTCTCTCTTCAATGAATCTCTCTGATTTTTCTTTGGTTGTTAGATTCTCCATTGTTCTCCCATTTATCTACTGATTTCACTGGTTTCAATTTGCAGTAGTGATTTTCATTAAAGGTAAATCACATTTATATTCTGAAATGATTTTGCGACTCAACAATTTTAACATGTCATGATCTTCTTTACTATCAATTTTGTTCTTGAAATTAGTTGTTTTGTCATGAATGGTTAAGAGTTTCCTCTTTAATTAAGTTCTAAGATTCTACTTTCTTAATTTATCAACCTGTTAAATTTTTTATTTTAGGTCTTATTTTTGAGTATTTAAGCTCTTCTTACTTCTGAATTATAAGATTTTGTGGGGTTGGAAAATATGTTTAGGGTACTCTGCAGTGGAAATAACACTAAACAGAGAAAATTGTTAACGTTAGGAAATCACTGAAATGATATACACTTATATGTTGATGCACACAGAAGGACAGAGCCACTTGCTCAGCAAATTGTCGTTAACACAATAGTCCTCGGGTACTCCTCAAGAATGAGAGATGTTATACCCCAACAGAGGAGATGTGCCCAGGATAGAACTGCCCGTTATGACTAGTATAAACACAATACTAGTCACCCTCTAGAACTTAACAACAATTGATGGAAGGGAAATAAACACACAGTTGCGCAAAACAAAGCAAGAAGAGGGGAAAAGAGCTAGGGATAGTAGCCTGCTCTGGAGTGTCTTGAAATGAAAATTTATGTTTTCTTTTATAGCCAAAGTTGGAGTAAAATCAGTGTAGAAATAAATGAAAATAAATTTTTTATTTAATCAAAAATTTATGCAATAATTCAATTTGAAACGGTAATAAAGCGGTCAAATATTTATTTTCATTATGGCAAGAATTTATTCTCGTCGGGTCAGACGCCCCCACATTTAAAACAAAATTTAATGAAATAATTTATGTTTAAAAACGTAAGTCTTGGTTAGCCCGCACCCACAACCATACTCAATCCTGCAGCAGTAGCCACAGTCACATCCGCAGCCCGCAAGCGGGCAAGCCGCAACTGTGCGTGCTTCGGTGCGAAGCACCGCACATGTGTGAAAAATATGTTTGCTCCAACTAGTCCATTGTCTTAGTCCTCCCCCAACCACAAAAGCTTCTAAACCCTAAGGACCCTCCCTTAGTTGCATTTTTTGTGGTAATAAAGGAAGGACTCATCTCTAATCTCTCCAATGTGGGACTAAAGGTTCTTCATTCATAATAATAAAAAGTAAGCTAATGTCCCTTAATGATCTTTAGGTTCTAAGATCCATTCACACCAAGATTAAGATATATTTTAAATTCATTTTTTTTCTCCAACACTTTCTATTCCAAACGTAAAGGAAACGGTCAATAATAAGATAATTTGATGAAGGGATAAGTCTCTTCAATTCCACCAAGATATCTTGACTTAAGTTAGCTAGTGTATTATTGATCATTATTTGAATGGTTCTTAACCATGTATGTGTAGCTGGTCATTAATGACTATAGTAAATAACCAAAAAACGATGATATCTTATGTGGAAAATAGATTATTGCCATCCTTTTAGTAGATAGAAAATTCTTGACAAAATTTTCCCTATATATTCATGCATTTAGCGTCACTTATATAATATAATATTCATAGCAAAAGTATTCTATTGGAACATTTTGAGAACAATGAGTCCAGTACAAAATTTCCTTCTTTGCAGCACTTCTCATATCATCACATATATTCGTTGGTACGTATATAAATACAATCATATATATGCTTTCTATCAAAATAATTTAATTATAGTATTCTAGTCAATAATAATTCATTTGAAAATAAACACTAATTTAATTTATTCGGTTGCATGCAGATCCCGCAATTGTTGGTGTAAACTACGGAAAGACGGGAGACAACCTACCGTTTTCAACTACAGTCGTTAACCTCTTAAGATCAAAAAACGTAGACCGCATTCATCTTTTTAGTCCAGATTCGGATGCCTTAAATGTCCTAAGAGGGTCAGGAATTGGAGTTGTACTTGGTGTCCCTAACTCAGATGTCCAAAGGATGGGAAATGATCCCTCATTTGCTAGAAACTGGGTTAATAATAATGTGGTTGCATTCAATAACGTTCAATTTCGATATATTTCAGTTGGAAACGAAATCGATATTCCTAGAGATGCAGCGTCAAGTTCCATTCTTTCCGCCATGAGAGCTGCTGGGAAATCAATTCCAGTAAGTACAACTATTATTTTTAGTTTGGTTGTAGATTCATTTCCTCCCTCAAGTGGTCGATTTTCCGACGGCGCCCAGAACATAATGAGATCAATAGTAAGGTTCTTAGTAGATAACAGGAGTCCTCGATCTCCTTGTAAACATCTATCCTTACTTCCCGTACAATGAAAACCAACAACAAATAGCGTTGGATTATGCATTGTTTACGGTAAATCGAGTTGTCGTAACAGACAGCGGTAACGGATTGCAATACATGAAACCTATTTGATGCTATGACAGATGCAACATATGCGACGATCGAGAAGGTTGGTGGATCCAGCATCGATATTGTCATCACCGAAAATGGATGGCCATCTGGTCAAATGGCAAATATTGCAACAATTCCAAATGCCAGAACATATGTTAACAACTTGATTTCACACGTATCGGGAACAAATGGAACTCCCAAGAGGCCTGGGAGGAGCATAGAGACATATATTTGCTCTTTTTAACGAGAACCAGAAGCCCGGCCTCCCGACTGAGCGACATTTTGGCTTGTACTACCCTGATATGAGAGAGAAATTTTCCCGGTTACTTTCCGCTAGGAAATCAACGGAACATTAGCTGCATGACAAAGATATTTTATAGTAAATATCCGCTAGGAAATCACATTAGCTGCATGATAGAGATAGTTTAAAGTAAACATCCATATACGCTAATTCAAGTAAACTTATACAGGGGCTGTCAAGTCTATAGAGGGGTTTCCTTTGGATTTTGGATGACTAAAAAAATCGCTAAGGGATGTCCTCAGGGCTATTAAATGTCCATATTACCCTTCACTCTATTAAAATCTAAATAAAACAAAACCTTTATAATCTAATACATTTTCATTTCAAAGCAAACTATTTCTTCTCCAACCCAACCGTAACATCCTTCTCCATTTCAAATTTTTTTCTCCATTGAAATTCCTCGTCGATTTAAAAAATTCTTCGTCGATTAAACTCTAAAGTTCGTGATGAAGAATCATACTAAAGGTGTAGAAGGTAGTAGTGATGCCAATCAAAATCAAACTTTTCAACCTAATCAAGAGATTGAAGAACAAATCGGTGGTGACAATCAAAATCAAACTCCGAAACCACAACAAATGGTGTATATAAGGTATTCAACAAAACCCATGTTATTTTTAGAACCCTAAAGTGATTGATTTTCTTGTTTGATTGTTGTTTTTATAAAAAAAATTGGATTACAGAAAAATTTACGGTTGGGTTCGATTGGAAAACCCAACAATAACTGGTTTCTTCTACATTTTATGGTTGGGTTATTAAAAAAACCCAACCGTAAATAAAAATGAAGGAGATGAAGATGAAATTTTACGATTGTGTTCGATTCTGAACCCAACCGTAAAAAAAATTGCACTCAAAGGAAATTTTTTTCTTTACGGTTGGGTTTGATTCTGATTTCCAACTGTAAATTATTCTGCATAGTTAAATTTTTTGTGTTGAGGATTATTTACGGTTGGGTTCGATTGGAAAACCCAACCGTAAATTATTCTGCATATGACAATTTTTTTGTGTTGAGGATTATTTACGGTTGGGTTGGATTGTGAATTCCCAACCGTAAGTCTCCTGTGTAGGTTATCTTCTTGATGTTTATTATTTACGGTTGGGTTCGATATGTGTAACCCAACCGTAAAAAATTCTGAATGTAAGAAATTTTTATTGTTTGAGTTGAATTGCTTGGAAATTATCTAACTTGTATTGCTTGTATGTTGTAGTAATAAGAAGAAGAGGGGTAATAATTTAACACCAATTTCTCACACTCCAACCCCTCGCCACGGAGTTCATTTAGGGGTAGATAATAGAGGCTTGAGAAAGAACGGTAAGAAGAAGACGAATTTTGAGGTAGGGGGTGGTAGCTCTACTCAACAAGTACTACCTCAAGAGGAATATAATGTTTTCCAAGACCTTGAAGATCTACCTGTGTTCAGTGGAGGTTCTCTTGTGATTAGAGAACCAACACAAGAGCAATAATGTGATGAAGAAGAGATGGACAGAGAACAACATGTCCCTCAAGGCAAAGGTAAAGAAATTGTTGTTGCTTCTACTGAACCGCAAATGAAGGAAAAAAAAGCCAAGGAAGCAGCCAGAACCGAAAGACAAGCATATTCCCAAAGGAAAAGACGTGTTGTTGCCTAAGAGGGGGAATGGAAGACCTTGGGGTGAGGCCCCATGCAGGTCTGCAATATTATTTGGTTATCCACATTCATGGGATGCCAAAGTTGCTGAGACTAGGGTATTAATCTTAAAACTTCTATTGTTTTGTTAAATTTCCGTTTGTTTAACTTCAAGTTAAAAAAGATTGTTTTTATTCTTTGTAAGATCATACACAGGCCGTGAAGAAATTGGTTCGTCAAAGGGCTCAACATTGGCCGTTAGCTGAAGAATGTATGGCCGTCCAATTTCTTGTAATGGTACATAGTTAGCTCCCGGAATTTCCAATTCGACGTTGGAATATGACAGTGTCACCTGCACAACCTTCAGGGAACGTGATGTAATTTTAAAGTGGTAAATAAAGATTTGTTACTCAGACTTGTGAAGATTGATTTTAAATATAATTTCTAAAATTAAAAATAATAAAACTCAAATATTTTTTATAAGGTTGAGAGAAAACTGAGGCTAGGATTCCACTATTTTCCAATTTCAAAGTGATAATAATTTTAATCATGCAATTCTATCATTTTAATTTGATTCTAAATCATTGCAAAAATAGATTTTCAAAACAACAACTGTATAACAAAAGCATGGAGCATCTAGGGACCTAATCCGAGGCATGCACCATCTAACGGAATCACAATTGCTTAAAAAAAATCTTTTAAATCAATTTTCAACCAAGGCAATTAACCATAAATAAATTGCATAAATTAATTAAATACATACCACATAATTGTTGGAAAAGTAGCTTCCTCCATAGCCTCAAAGAAGAAGTTTAGCTCCTCATAGTAATGGCAAAATCCTCAAAAATCATTATTTATTACTCAAAAATTGCTTACAAGGAGATATGATTGCACACAGTCGATTAGATACGACTATAAGTGTTGCTGGAAACACTTCATCCCGTAACAGAAAGTACTTTGAATGAATATGCAATAGAAATTGAAGATTCGTTGCTGTAACGGCCGTTGCGAAATGTTCTGTGTTCTTCAAGCTTCTTCAATGGCGGACAGCAGCAGCAGTTTCAACTGTTCACTTTTTTCACGTTGTTCTCTTGATTCCGAGCACTTCTAAGCTTCCACCCCCCCCCCCCCCCAATCTTTTTTCTCTATGGACACCTCTAAGCTTCCTTTATATACTAATCAAAGCCTTAATCATCCTCAAAAACTTCCTTTAATTCCTTGCAGGATCACCGATCAACAATTTCCAAAAGAGTAAAGATTTTTCCTGATTTCCTTTTTCTTGCTCCGTTTAGTGATTCTATGATTAGAAGAATATTTAGATCTTTCTTCTTTTCTTCTTATTACCCAAATAACTTGATTTCCTAAAACAACTTTGAGAAGATTTCCAAAATTAAAGCTTGTTTCCATATTCAAGCTATTTCCTTTACGTGAGAATTGTTCCCGCCAATTTTTTCATTTGAAATTTGGGGTGTGGTTGCCTTTAACCAAAATGTGGGTGGCTTAATCCAAGTTGAGGGTGCCTTTAACATTTCTCCAAAAATACCTAAAAAGCAATAAAAAAAACCATAATAAGTACAAAATCGAATACTAACAATATATAAAATTGAGATCAAGTCGGACACAAAAATGTGTCTATCAGAACGTTATTGGTCTGAAACTGATACGTTTCATCTTCCATTCGGCGAGATGATAATAACGCCGGATGATGTCAAGTCAATTCTTGGCTTACCAGTTGAAGGAAAAGATATGTTTGAATATTTTGACAACAACATGTCTTGGAGTCATCTCTGTGTCCTTGTCAAATATACACTTGGATGGAAGAAGAAAGAAGCCGAATTAGAGTTTAAATTGGCTGCTGAAGATAAATCGGGTGTAGCAACGAAAAAAAGGTTTAGGTATGACCAAGAAGATCTTGTTGCGTAGTCTGAAGGAGAAGTTTGGAGGAACCCTGCAATTGGAAAATGATGGGGTCGTCATGGATGAAACTAGAGTTATGCGTACAGCCAAGGCGTATCTCCTATATGTGCTTGGTACCATCTTCTTTGCTGACAACTCAGGAAATAGGGTCAACGCTTACTTTTGTACAGTGGTTGACGGATCTCCAGAAGACGCATGAGTATTCATGGGGAATTTCCACCCTCGCTTACCTACTTGCCAACCTTAGAAAAGCTTCGAGGGTTAGAGGAACTGAGAGGTAATACTGGTCTTCTTCAGGCAATTTAATGTTAAGATTCAGATTATTTTTTTGCGCATTATCTTATATTAATATTTATTATCTTCACAGGCATGGGTCTATGATCACTTTCCGAGCCTGGCTCCTAAGACGGAGTCGAGCGGTGATTTTACTGGACCTACAAGAAAGAAATTCATCTCCAGCGATACTCAGTCAAAGCATAAAGAAGTGGAGATAACAAAGATGAGAACTGAAATTGATGCTTTCACCGTTGAAGATGTTGTTTTTGATCTTTATGTGAATATTTACATAGATGATGATGGATTAGTTGAAGATTTACGTCAATTATCGGACGTGTCAGGCTACAACGGGCCTTTGTACCATCCGTTTGGGTTCGTGATGTGTAACCCTCGTCGAACGCTCCGCCAATATGGCTATGTACAAACCAAGGTAACACACGAAACCTTTAAATTGTGTGTGAATGACTCCATGATCGAAGGCCCAAGCATCGTGCTCAACTACAACCCAACGCCTTCGGTCGCGGTTTGGAGCAACCGCCTTAAACCAGAATACCAAATCCAAAGGGAGGAGGTAAATCCATCTCCGAGCATAAAAGATGCAGAAGAAGATTACTTGGATTGGTATCGCCATTTTGGTCATCCAAATGTCATTAACATTGATCCAGAATCTATGAGAATACTTCAAAGGGGTCAAGGAAACAACACAAGAGATGGTGTCATTGATGTTTGGAAGAAAGCATAATTCAATTTAGTACGTAAATTACTTTTGTTATTAATGTTTTTAAGATTTATTACTAAAGACTCAACCAACTTTTATTTTCATATGTGAATAGAAAAATAAGGTCAAAAAGAAAGCATTTGCATTAGCAGGGTCTATGACTCCATGACTAAGTAGAGGTGATGTGATGACGTTTGACTAATTAAAGAACCTGCAAGCCAAAATTGGGAAGCTTCATGAAGCAGACGAAGATGAGACGGTTCGAAGTTTAAAGAGGAGTAGAGCCGGTACAAGAGATGCGACTACTAGCCGAAGAGAGCCGCAACCTAGTGATGAAGAGACACATGATGAAGCCGAGGATGTGCAACGTGGTGCTCGTACTCGTGGCGGTCGTGTTGGTACTCGTACTCGTGGCGATCGTGCTAGTGCTCGTACTCGTTATCCTTCGAGCAAAAAAAGAGTTCGTCAAACTGATCGACATACCCCTCCTCCTTCTCCCTAACTATATGTTTATTATAACAATTGCGTCAAACTAAGGTTTTTTTTTGTGTGGGTGTATTATAACTTTAGTTAGAATGTATGAGAAAGTTTTTATCTTAAATTTGTCCAGCTAATTTTCATGTTTTATTTACAAAAATTTCAAGTTGGAAACCAAGCAAAGGAGAAATCAAGTCAAAAAAAAAAAAAACAAATGATTACTTACGGTTGGGTTCGCAAGTCCAAACCCAACCGTAAAACTGTCAATATGAAAAAAAATATCAGTTTTACGGTTGGGTTATTGAGTCAAAATCCAACCGTAAAACTGACATTTTTTTCATGCCAGACTTACGGTTGGGTTTTCAGCCAAAACCCAACCGTAAATATTCCTGGATCATTCAAAATTGGATTCTAGTACTTGTGTTGTTTTCGGTTTTTGTTTGTTTGAATGACCTAATTTATCTTCAATCTAGTTAAAATGATTAAATAAATTTAAAATTTTGATTCTTAAAACCCAATTTGACCTTAAACTCAATGCTCCAAAGGATGTTTTACGGTTGGATTGGGAAACCCAAACTCAACCGTAAATTGTCTGGTAGTAAAACTAAAATTGGTATTTACGGTTGGGTTGGATTGTCAAATCCCAACCGTAAATTATCCTGGATAGAACTTTTTTTTGAAGATTAGTTAGGGTTGGGTCCGATGCTAAACCCAACCGTAAAACTGTTACGATTTGGTGTTCATCCATGAAATTACGGTTACGGTTGGGTTGGGAAGAACACCTAACCGTAAATGGCGTTTACGGTTGGGTTCGACATGAAAACCCAACCGTAAAATTCTCTGAATCACAAAAAAACCATCATTTTTTACGTAATTTCATCAAATTTGAGCCATTAAAAGACCAAGAGTTTAAGTTATAGGTATACCTCACTACTCTGGTTGAGTGAATCAAAATCTAGGGTTTTTAAAAAACCCTAAAAATTCTCTTACATTTCTTCTAATTTTTCTTCCCACCAAAACAAAATTTATTTGATTAAGTGTAAGATTATTTTAGATTACTTATGATTAGCATAATCTATTAGCTAATTAGTTATACTAATATTAACTAATCAGGGATAGTTTAGCCATTATAAAAATATGATGGATAAGGGGTTCTTGAAATTCACACCTAATGACCTTATTTTATCTTCACATGAGAAGCCCCTCAATCACATGGGCAGCCCTTATATAAACTTACTAATTCAATAGGTTTTATATATATATATATATATATATATATATATATATATATATATATTTAAATAAATGATGTAATAAAGGTTATGCATCAACAGTTACCCTTCAATGACATGATAAGGTAAAAACACCAGCTACCATGTGATAGACACATTTTAGTGTCTAGATTGCACCTTAGTTTCTATTAAGTTAGTATTCGATTTTACAAATATTACGTGTTTTTATGCTTTTGTAGGTACATTTGAAAAATAAAGATTTGTGAAAAAATTGGCTCAAAAAGTGATAAAGGCACCCAAGGACAAGTGTTATTTGGCACCCTAGAATGGATAAGGGGTACCCTCGAGTCAACTCGGTCAAAATCGGGTCAAACCCGAGTCAAATCAGTCAACCCGAGTTGACCGAGTCAACCCAGTCACGGAATCGATCGGAAAATGTCTGTACTCAAATGTGAACATTGATTCATGGTTAAACTTGGTTATTTTGCTCTCAAATTGATACACAAGATAGATGGGATCCATACAAGACTAAATATGCCAAGAAACAACAATTTTAGCCGGAAAAATAGCCCCAAAATCCGAGTTTGGCCGGAAAAGGGAGTTAGACTTTGATTCGGATTTGGGAAGATTTGGATGTGTTTTAAAGAGTTCTATTAGGTTTAGAAGACTCACAAGGATCCCTAGAGCCTATATATACCAAGAGAAGCCAAGAAGAACGGGGAGAATAGCTTAGAATTGAAGTTTCGGAGTCGTCGGAATTGTGGCCGGAATACTCACGATCCGGCCAACTGCTGCTGCACCGGTCACCGCCGGTGACCGTGTTCTTCATCCCATCGCTGCCGAAGAAGAAGACACAGCAACACCTTTAAGTGTTGCTGTTCTGTTGCCTATAGTTTTGAGTTTCCTTTCCCTTTTCAATTGCCTTAGCCTTTTGTAACGGCTGAACCTTGTTCTGTAACACTTATAAACGCGTCTGTTCAGCTGTTGCACTATTATTCAACCTTGTAATTGATATTTTGAGCAATGAAAAGATCTTTTGAGCAAGTTTTCTTCTCCATGGGCTAAGTTTATTTACTGGGATGATGGAGGAGGTTTTTCTCTCAATTTTATGTGGTAAGCCTATTTTTAATTAATTATTTATAATTCTTTTATTATTATTTGCATGGATTTAAATTAGAAAAAAATGGTTTTTATTAAATAGTTGTGTTCTCTTTTGATGGGTCATGCTTAGTTAATTACTCTGATGTCTCATGCTTAGGATTTACAATTATTCTTTTAGGAAACATATTTTTGGCAAACTTGAATTAAATTGTTAAAAAGAATTACATGATTAATCACATGAATTGTTAGAAATAACTGAATCTTGATTCCTAGTTTTCTCCATATTTTCTAAAAATATTCTCTAGTTTAATTTCCTGATTTTTATTAGTTTAGATTAAGTTTAATATTTTCTAAAATCATTACCTTCACAAGTTCGAGTAACGAACCTCTTTTTACCACTATATAAAATCACATCACCATGTCATTTGGGTTTGACTATATCCAATGCAGTCCATTTACTGCTATTAATTGTTCAATGAATAAAAGTATCATCTATGGTTTCCATCCGGGTTTGGGTTAAATTTTTATAAAATATAAAAATAGACTTTAAAGAAAAAAAAAATTGTTGACTTTTAAAGAGGTTTGAGTCTGGTTAAATCAGGCTCTAGTTTCGCCCCTGGCAACGACGATAATTTTAGAAAATTTCCGACGATTTTTTTAGGCTGATTTTAGAATTTTGTTACAATTTAAGTTATGTGCCAACCCGTAAGATCTGGTAGATTCGAGTTACCTGTATAGGTTTGGCTGGGTCGCATCCCTTTTAGATTCTTTATGATTCTTAATTTAAGGTATACACACAAATTCAAAGTCATACATTTTGATTATCTAATCTAGAATGGATGATATGGGTGTCTAAGGGATCTGTAAGTTACTAAATTACCTTTGATTCGTTTAATTTAAAAAAAAATGCCCTTCTATAAAACTAAAAAACTAAACTTAAATTCTTCTTAAGAAGAAAAAAAGAAGTTGATTGCTAAATCCTAATTTAACCAAGTGAATTAGGAGAGCGAGAACCAAGTCATGATTGCTCGCAATCCCATCTCTTTGTTACAAAAATTCCACAACCCCTCTTATTTTTTCTTGTGTTTGATTAATAAATTAGATATGAATTTTTTACTGATAATTAAAACCAAAACCCTAGCCCTTTTGTTCTTCATTTTGTGGTCGCAGAGTCCAATTCGGCTGATTATTAAACCCAAATCTATAGCCGAACTTCACTTTATGAAGAACAACACTAAGTTCGATTGTTTTATTTTTTTTCTCGAATCATCCCAAACCTGAAGTTGTTCTTGGCAATGGAGAATAAATTAAGGCAAGTTCGACTGATAACTTGTCATCCGAACCTAGGTATGTGCAAGTTTGGATGGTAACATGTTAGCCGAATCTAAGTATATTTTCAGAAAACCTAGGTTCGGCTGACAAGTTATCAGCCAAGATTTTGTCTTATATAAAATAACATCCAAGATTCGAATGATAACTTATCAGCCGAATCTATGTATTTAAAAGAAAAAGATAGGTTTGGCTGACACGTTATCAGCTGAACCTAGTATTTTTTTCAAACACCTTTCTTTTGATTAGACGAACTGTTCATATGGCCAGGTTATAAGAATTAAATCTGTTAAATTTTTAATGAATTCAACAAGCTGAAGGTTTCACCTAAATTTGATTACACTAAATCTTAAGGTTTCATTACGAGATGCATTACAAGCTGAAGATTCGCCTTCCTCACATTTGTCAGTTGAATCACGACAATTTAAAAATATGCAGGTTTTTCTTCACTTTTTCTTATTCTACTTCTTCGATAAACTTCCAACTCTCTTTAAAAAAAATCTCTCAAAAACCTTACACTAATACTAAGTTTAATTATTAACATTAACACTAATACAATAAGGATATTGATGTCATTATGAAAAATATATAGTTTTACTTATTAATGACCATATTTTGTCTTATTCAGTATAATTTTTGTGTATAACCCAAATTAGGATTCTTCTTTATGGGTTTTCATTTTGGTCTCTTTTATAGAATTTCGGGCCTTTAATTTATCAAGGGGTATTTTTTATGTGAGTATTTGCGTTTATTTGGGTGCTTTATGTAACAAGGGTTGCATACAATCATGTAATATATGTAACACATAAAATTTATCTTTGCCGAGTAAAAGAACGAAAGGAAAGAAATTATGTCTAAGAACTTCACCCCGACTACCAAGTGCACATAATAACTAATTTTTTTTTCCCTCTAAGTGTATAAGAACAATAGCCAAATACAGGGGCAGAACCAGCTTAAAGTATGGGTGTACAGTTATAACCTGGCCCATCTTATCCCCAAGTCTAATAATTGCTATTATTGGTCTTTTTATCATAAAATGAGTTCCTAAGTCGATAAAATTTTATAATTTTTTATTAGGTTTCAAGCAATGTAGTCCATACCGGATTTCGGTTCGTACCGATCGAGAGCGATACACTGGTACGTCGTTGTACCGGGAAAATTCGGTTTCAAATATCGGCGAAATATCGGTCCATATATTTTATACCTATAATTTTATAAAAAATATTAGCTCACATTTTATACTTTAGTTTGTTTTCGGTTAGATTTTCTTGCATCTCAACAAAACAAAACCAACAATACATCATAGGAGAACCATCAAACCTTAAGCCTAAGCAACAACATCTTTTCAAACTTTACATAGTACCCTATGCAAGTCAATTAGAAGGGAATGACTTCTGCTAATATTATAGGAAAAAAGGAAACCGAAAGAAGAAAACCAAGTTCTGTAACATTTAGCATCGAATACTATGCATTTTAATGAACAAGTTCCATGTTAACTCTGAATGCTATTGACAACAGTAACTAGTGCATAGGTAAAAAGTCATGTGGTCGTTCTTACTAAAGAAGGTATTCTGAAAAAGACGGTCAACTAAAGACACTTAGATTAGCTACATGTTAGTGCCAACTGACTCAAATGTCAAGAATATGCTAACTACTTCTGATCTCTCTACTAGACTTGTAGAGGAGCCATGACTTCTTCTGAAGCTCCATGGTGGAAAGAAGCCTCCATTAGTGAAATGGATTCCATCCAACAAAACGGTACTTGAGAGATTCTAGATTTACCTCCAGGGTGTAAGGCCATAGATTGTAAATGGATCTTCAAGAGAAAACGTAATATAGATGGAACTGTTAATAAATACACGACTAGGTTGGTAGCTAAAGGCTACAAACAGAAAGAAGGTATAGATTTCTTTGATACTTATTCACCTGTGACTAGAATTACTTCCATTAGGATGTTAATTGATATAACCTATGTCCATAACCTACAAATACATCAAATGGATATAAAGACAGCGTTTTTAAATGGTGAATCAGATGAGGAAATTTACATGGAAAAAGGTTGTGAAAAGAAAGTGTGTAAACTGACTAAATCTTTGTATGGTTTGAAACAAGCACCTAAACAATGGCATGAAAAATTTGATCATGTGATGATTTCTAGTGGTTTTAGGATTAATGAATCCGACAAGTGTATTTACACTAATCTTGTTAAGGATGGATGTGTAATTGTATGCTTGTATGTCGATGATATGCTGATACTAGGTACAAACATTGATGTTATTAATTCCACTAAGAAGTTGCTGAATAAGAACTTTGACACGAAAGACTTAGGCCCTGCTGATGTAATCTTAGAGATGAATATTAAAAGTAATTTTAATGGCTATAGTTTGAGTCAATCTCATTATGTTGAAACTATACGTAAGAAATATAATAAGTTTAACTGTAAACCTGCTTGTACTCCGTATGATTCTTCTTGTAATCTCAAAAAGAATAAGGGTGGGGGAGTTAACCAACTTGAATACTCAAGAGTCATAGGAAGTCTGATGTATTTAATGAAATGTACGAGACCATACATTGCTTATGCAGTGAGTAGGTTAAGCAGGTATACTTGTAATTCAGGGAAGATGCATTGGGATGCACTTATTAGAGTGGTGAGCTACTTAAAGTACATAATGTCCTTCTGTTTGAGTTATGAAGGATACCTTGCCGTCCTTGAAGGTTTTTGCGATGCAAACTGGATATCAGACTCAGAGGAGTCTAAGTCTACGGGTGGGTATGTATTCACTCTAGCAGGAGCGTCTGTTTCTTGGAAATCTTCCAAACAGACATGTATAGATCGTTCCACTATGGAATCGGAGTTTATTGCGTTAGATAAAGCATGAGAGGAAGCCGAATAGCTTAGATACTTTTTAGAAGCCATTCCTCTTTGGCATAGGCCTGTGCCAGCTATATCTATACCCTGTGACAGTACATCTGCGATAGCTAGATCTGAAAACCGTGTTTATAACGGGAAGTCTATACATATTCGTAGAAGACATAATTCTTTGAAACAACTTATCTCTACTAGCGTTATTACTGTTGACCATGTGAGGTCTAAGGAGAATATCGCAGATCCTTTGACGAAAGGATTGTCTAAAGAGATAGTTAGTGCTGCATCGAGGGGGATGGGACTTAAGCTCATAAAATAAAATTGCTATGAAGGATACTCAACCTTACTGACTGGAGATCCCAAGACGAAGAATCAATGAGATAACTAATTTGTGGTGATTAAAGGTACGCACTATCAAGAGAATTACATTCTCTGTCCCTCCCTATGGTGTATTGTTGTGATAGTGTGACTGCATGAGAAAGATGACATTTAAGAAGTCTTAATGAGTTTTATAGTTCAATTTTAGATTGAAGTGGAGTGTAGCAGTAACACTCTTGATAGAACTCACCTATCTGAATGAGGAAGTGGGCCGCTTCCTATGAGAATTTGAGCAAATTCTTTAGAGCATTCTGAGAAACGGGATAGGTCTAGGGCCAAAATGGACACAACGACACGGACTTAGCAACGCCAAAAGGATATCATGCGTGGTTGTTATCGAAAATTGCATCAAACGCTAGCAGTTCAAGACACCGCGTACACTGTCTCTAGCAAGTAGTTTCGGTAACTTCTCTCTAAGTAAAGGTTCAAGACTGATGGACACCTTTCCCTATATGGTATTTTCCGCATTCTGATTGTTTCTTTTTTACCGAGATTTCATTCATGTGGGGGATTGTTGGAGAAAATGAGTTTTAAACTAAATGGTTATTGTCTTGGATGCTCACTCATTTCCTTGAGTGGATGAATCTCTTTAGTTTAGTCCCACATTGGGTATTCTAGATAAGGATGTCCACTATATAACTATTCTCATGTGGATAGTTAGACAAACAAGATGGTGGAATGGGGTAGGAAAACAATACATGGGCTAACTTATGTATTGGGCCTGCGAATGTGAAAGACATCAACCATGATCTATTATTTTTACCAAAAATTACTTTATAAGAAATCTGAAACCCTAAAGGTCTCTTTTTATGTTTATCTTGGGAAACTTGATTTACAAGAAATCTGAAATCCTAAAGGTTTCTTTTCTCATATAAATACAAAACGTTTTTCAGAGTTAAAATCCATCACAGAAGCGGCTACTATTTTGTCTTCTTTTCACTATCTTCTCGCTTTGTTTTGCGCTTTGAGTGTTTATTTCCCTTCCCTCCCTGTTGCTAAGTTCAAGAGTGGGTAGTTTGTATTGTGCTAATACAAGCTATATCGGACAGTCTTATCCTGGACACATCTTCGCACGTTGGGGTTTTGCATTGCTCTTCTCGAGTATACCCGCGAACTAATGTGTTAAGGACAACTTGTTGAACCTGTGATTCTGTCCTTGTAGTTTTCCGTGGTAGAGTTGTTTTCAATTCAATTATTTATATATTATTCTTATATATCTAACGTTGTTGTTCATTGTTGCAAGATTCCAACAATCTTAACACATTATCTTCTATCTCGTAACAATGGGAAAGTAGGATGTTGAAAAACCACAAAAGTTCAACGAAAAGGATTTCAAGAGATGGTAATCCAAGATGCTGTTTTTTATGAGTTTTCATGATTTAGACGCAGTACTGGTTCCTTTTGATGATTTGAATGAATACTGAAGATACTACTGAAGATGATAAAGAGTTTTACAAGAGGAAAAATTATCTAGCTAAAAATCATATTATGAACTGTTTGGAAGACGCAATGTATGATTTTTATAATGCTAAATAAAATTTTAGTGCTTATGATTTGTGGACTGCGTTAGAAGCAAAGTACCAGGCAGAGGCTGCTGGTAGCAAGAAGTTTCTGGTATCGAAGTTATGGATTTCAAGATGACGAATGATAAGCCTGTTGTTGATCAATTCCTTGAACTTCAACAAATCATCAATGAGATTCTTGCTGAAGGTACGGTCATTGATGAGACTTTTCAAGTATCTGCGGTAATTGAGAAGTTACCATCTTCTTGGTCAGAGTACAAAATAAAATTGAGGCATGAAACTGGTGAAGTCAACATGGTTGAATTGGGAAAGAAGATTCAAGTTGAAGAAATGTTATGCACTACCAAAGACAAGAATGTTTTGTCTTCAAGAGATATGACAAATAAGGCTCATATGACTGAACACAAATCAGGAAAATGTGATAACAACAAACGCAACCCTAAGCATGGTCCTCACAACAAAGGTATGTTTCGTAAACCTGAATCTGGAATTACTAAGATTAAGGGTGCTTGCTATGTCTGTGGAAATTGTGGTCATATGGAAATTCACTGTAGACAAAGTAAGGACCTTAATAAGAAGAATAATGCTAACTTGGTTGTTGAGAATAAGAATGAGTTTTCTGCTACGGTATCTGAAGTTAATCTGGTGACAAATGTGAGGGACTGGTGAGTAGACTCTGGAGCTACCAAGCATGTATGTGGAAGACGAGACTTGTTCACCTCATATCATAAGGTAGGGGAAGGCGAGAAACTCTATATGGGTAACTCATCTACAACAGAGGTTGTAGGAAACGGAAAGGTCGGGCTGAAACTTACATCTGGCAACACTCTCACATTGAATGAAGTTCTTCATGTTCCAGACATCTGCAAGAATCTTGTTTCCTGTTCTGTTTTAGAAGATAAGGGTTTTAAAGTTGTAATTGAGTCTGGAAAAGTTGTAATAACTAAGGGAAAAGAGTTTGTGGGTAAGGGTTATAAGACTAAGGGTCTATATAAGCTTAATGTAAAATATGATGAAATAAATATGAATGATTCTTCTGCTTACATGTGTGTGTCATTGAATGTTTGGCATGGTAGACTTGGTCATGTAAACTATAAATCAATGCATAAATTAGCTAGCGTAGGATGCATACCTAAATTCACTATTGAAAAGTATCATAAGTGTGAGATTTGCGTAGAATCTAAGCATGCTAAGAAATCATTCAGCAAGAATGTCCAGAGAAATTCTAAACCCTTAGAATTAATCCATTATGACCTAGTCAAACTAGAGGTGGTAAGAAGTGGTTTGTCACTTTTATAGATGATTGTACAAGGTACTGTCATGTTTATTTTCTTAAAGGGAAGGACGATGCCTTAGAAGCCTTTAAGATATATAAACTCGAAGTTGAAAACCAATTGAATGCTACTATTAAAACTGTTAGATCTGACCGTGGTGGTGAGTATGAAATTCATGTAGGAGATTTCTGTGAAGAACATGGCATAATACATGAGACAGCAACCCCTTATTCACCTCAATCCATTGGTGTAGCTGAACGTAAGAACCGTACCCTTAAGGATATGATGAATGCCATGTTGATTAGTTCAGGATTACCTGTAAACTTATGGGGGGAGGCCATCCTCTCATCTTGTTATATCCTGAACAGAGTACCCTTTAAAGGATCAGATAAAACTTCATATGAGTTATGGAAAGGTAAACAACCATCTTATTCTTACTTCAAAGTGTGGGGGTGTTTGGCCATACCTCATCCTAAGAGAACTAAGATAAGACCCAAAACTGTTGATTGTGTCTTCATAGGGTATCCTGAGCATACTAGTGCTTACAGTTTTATGGTTGTGAGTTTTGAAATTTCTGACATTGGGTTGCATACTATTATGGAGTCTAGGGATGCAGAGTTCTTTGAGAATGTTTTTCCTTTGAAACTTGGTTCTCGAAAGAGATGTTTAGATGAACCTCTAGATATGCCTTCAACCAGTTAGTCATTACCTTTAGAGGTAGATGCACCAGAATTTGAACCTAGAAGAGGTAAAAGGGTTAGAACTGAGAAAACCTATCCTGGTTGCATTACATACCTAGCCGAGTCTGAGCCACATACTTATAGAGAAGCCATGACTTCTTATGAAGGTCCATGATGGAAAGAAGCCTACATTAGTGAAATGGATTCCATCCAACAAAACGGTACTTGGGAGATTGTAGATTTACCTCTAGGGTGTAAGGCCATAGGATGTAAATGGATCTTCAAGAGAAAACGTAATATACATGGAACTGTTGATAAATACAAGGCTAGGTTGGTAGCTAAAGGCTACAAACAGAAAGAATGTATAGATTTCTTTGATACTTATTCACCTGTGACTAGAATTACTTCCATTAAGATGTTAATTGCTATAGCCTCTGTCCATAACCTAGAGATACATGAAATGAATGTAAAGACAACGTTTTTAAACGGTGAATTAGATGAGGAAATTTACATGGAACAACCCGAGGGTTTTGTAGAGAAAGGTTGTGAAAATAAAGTGTGTAAACAAATTAAATCTTTGTATGGTTTGAAACAAGTACCTAAACAATGGCATGAAAAATTTGATCATGTGATGATTTCTAGTGGTTTTAGGATTAATGAATCTGACAAGTGTGTTTACACTAAACTTGTTAAGGATGGTTGTGTAGTAGTATGCTTGTATGTTGATGATATGCTGATACTAGGTACAAACATGGATGTTATTAATTCCTCTAAGAAGTTGCTGAATGAGAACTTTGACATGAAATACTTAGGCCCTGCTGATGTAATCTTAGGGACGAAGATTAAAAGGAATGGCTATAGTTTGAGTCAATCTCATTATGTTGAAACTATACTTAAGAAATATAATCAGTTTAACTGTAAACCTGCTTGTACCACGTATGATTCTTCTTGTAATCTGAGGGTGAGGGAATTAACCAAGTTGAATACTCAAAAGTCATAGGAAATCTGATGTATTTGATGAACTGTACGAGATCAGACATTGCTTATGCAGTGAGTAGGTTAAGCAGGTATACTTGTAATTCAGGGCAGATGCATTGGGATGAACTTATTAGAGTGCTGAGGTACTTAAAGTACACAATGTCCTTCTGTTTGAGTTATGAAGGATAACCTGCCGCCCTTGAAGGATTTTGCGATGCAAACTGGATAGCAGACTCAGAGGAGTCTAAGTCTACGAGTGGGTATGTATTCACTCTAGCAGGAGCGTCTGTTTCTTGGAAATCTTCCAAACAGACATGTATAACTCATTCCTCTATGGAATCAGAGTTTATTGTGTTAGATAAAGAAGGAGAGGAAGACGAATGGATTAAATACTTTTTAGAATCCGTTCCTCTTTGGCATAGGCCTGTGCCAGCTATATCTATACACTGTGATAGTACATCTACGATAGCTAGATCTAAGAACAATATTTATAATGGGAAGTCTATACATATTCGTAGAAGACATAATTCTTTAAAACAACTTATCTTTACTAGCATTATTACCGTTGACCATGTGAGGTCTAAGGAGAATATCGCAGATCCTTTGACGAAAGGATTGTCTAAAGAGATAGTTAGTGCTGCATCGAGGGGGATGAGACTTAAGCTCATAAAATAAAATTGCATGAAGGATCTTCAAACTTACTGACTGGAGATCCCAAGACGAAGGTTCAATGAGATAAATAATTTGTGTTGATTAAAGGTATGCACTATCAAGAGAATTACATTCTCTGTCCCTCCTTATGGTGTATTGTTGTGATAGTGTGACTGCATGAGAAGGATGGCTTTTAAGAAGTCTTAATGAGTTCTATAAATTCAATTTTAGATTGAAGTGGGGTGTAGCAGTAACACTCTTGATAGAACTCACCTTTCTGAATGAGGAAGTGGGCCGCTTCCTATGAGAATTTGAGGGAATTCTTTAGAGCATTCTGAGAAACGGGATACGTCCAGGAGGATATCATGCGTGGCTGTTATCGCAAATTGCATCAAACGCTAGATGTTCAAGACATCGCGTTCACTGTCTCTAGCAAGTAGTTTCGGTAACTTCTCACTAAGTAAAGGTTCAAGACCTGATGTACACCTTTGCCTATATTGTATTTTTCGCATTCTGATTTTTTACGTTTTTACCGAGATTTCATTCATGTGGGGGATTGTTGGAGAAAATGAGTTTTAAACTAAATGGTTTTTGTCTTGGATGCTCACTCATTTCCTTGAGTGAATGAATCTCTTTAGTTTAGTCCCACATTGGGTATTCTAGAGAAGGATGTACACTACATAACTATTCTCATGTGGATAGTTAGACAAACAAGAGGGTGGAATGGGGTGGGCAAACAATACATGGGCTAACTTATGTATTGGGCCTTTGAATGTGAAAGACATCAACCATGATCTATTATTTTTACCAAAAATAACTTTACAAGAAATCTGAAACCCTAAAGGTCTTTTTTATGTTTATCTTGGGAAACTTGATTTACAAGAAATCCGAAACCCTAAAGGTTTCTTTTTATGTTTATCTTGGGAAACTTGATTTACAAGAAATCCGAAATCCTAAAGGTTTCTTTTCTCATATAAATACAAAACGTTTTCAGAGTTAAAATCCATCCCAAAAGCGACTATTATCCTGTCTTCTTTTCACCATTTTCTCGCTTTGTTTTGCGCTTTGAGTGCTTATTTCCCTTCCTTCCCTGTTGCTAAGTTCAAGAGTGGGTAGTTTGTATTGTGCTAATATAAGTTATATCAGACAGTCTTATCCTGGACACATCTTCGTAAGTTGGGGTTAGCATTGCTCTTCTCGAGTATACCCACGAACTAATGTGTTAAGGACAACTTATTGAACCTGTGATTCTGCCTTCGTAGTTGTCCGTGGTAAAATTGTTTTTAATTCAGTTCTTTATATATTATTCTGATACATCTAACGTTATTGTTCATTTTTATAAAATTCCAACAAAGACAACTTGAACCGATCAAGTCTCTAAATTTCACCGAAGTCTTCTTGACTTTAGTTTGAATGCTTCTTAGCCATGTATCACTATATGTGGGTTGATTATTACCATCCTTTTAGTAGAAAAACCTTACACGATTTAGCCTATATATATTCATTCATTTAGTATCACTAGTAGTATATTATTCCTAGCAAAAGAATTCTATTGGAGCATTTTCAAAACAATGGATCCAGTAATTGTGTTTTAAAAAATTTCTTCTTTGCAACTTTTATCATTTCATCAAATATATTCGTTGGTATGTACATAGTACATTTATAAGCTTTCTATTGAAGGGTTTTCTGATAAATCTTAATTAACTCTGATAAATAAAACTATCCAAACAGACACCAAAATTATTTAGTCATTTTAATCACATAACATTTAGCTGAGACCCATCATTTCCCAAAGTAAATATTCTAGACAAATCATCCATTCACACTACATAAAAACCACACCGGCACAAACTTACCCAAAAGTAGGACCCCCTATTTTTCCCATAAGGACATGGCCTATTTTTTATGTGTTTATGCGATTGTTAGGTTGTTTATATGGACGCTCTTTCCAGTATCATTCTCCCAAAAAAGATCTGTTTAAAACTGTCATATCTGTCGATGAATACAAATACGGATACAAATAATGTGATATCTCTAATCCAAATCCTTCCGTTACCACTTCAAGATTAAAATATTTTTATATTTATAATTGAAACCAAATACTCAATTCTTATTCATTTTAATCCCATAAAAACGTGGTGAGAGAATTGAGAATCAAAGCTCTTTCATTTATTCTGGCCCATACATATATCTAAGACTAAGAATATGTTTACATCACCCGTACACCAACCACTACAAGCTACCATCCACAGAATTACTCCCACTTTCATCGTTCACCGCCTTTTCAGTTTTCACCAGGCAATCTAACCGCACTTGTTCTCTTCATCACCTTTTTACATTTTTCCTTTGTATTTGACAATCCCATATTCTTACTACTCAGAATCTTAGTTTTTTTTTTCCGCTAAAACAGAAGTCATTCTCAAGAAATAGGGTTTTGGTATTTTGAATAGAAGAAATTGGGGTAAAAATTAGGATTATAGATTTTCTTGAAAAGAATTGGAGGGTTCTGTTTTCTACAGTCATGTGAAGCCTGATTATGCTCATTTTAAATTTCAGAAAGGCATTACAGGTGATGATTTCAGGGCCCTAAACCTACTTCCAATAGTTTGTTTCTTTTAGGTATTTGAAAAGATGTTTCACTTCTTGAATGGGATTATGATTTCTAATCACAAATTATCAGTTTGGATTAATGGTATAAATGTTTCATATAAAGACTTCTTCAGATGTTTGCGACTGTTAGAGATTTGTTTTTAATTGTTGCCCTTGAAGTGTTTGTTAAACTGCTTCAACAAAAAAGCATTGCAAATGTGCACTTCAAAATAAAAACCTATTTGGTTGTCAATTTTTTTCTTCGCCGTGATTTTGGAATGGGCGAATCTTATGGTTTGTTTCTTCAACGAATTTAGAATCATTTCCCTTAATTTGACCTAAACTGTAATTTTGTCTTCTTAATTTTG
The DNA here is from genome assembly GCA_023531435.1 of Papaver californicum. NCBI lineage: Eukaryota > Viridiplantae > Streptophyta > Magnoliopsida > Ranunculales > Papaveraceae > Papaver > Papaver californicum. The sequence goes on from JAJJMC010003097.1 coordinate 610,940, forward strand.
TGGCTTTCGTCAATTGATATGTTGTCTTTGTTTGCAGATCTTGATCTTTCTACTGGTAATAGAATTGGAGAGCAACCTGTGCATAAATATTTGTTGATCCAGGAGGTAGTCATTGTATAGCTGTTGTATTTAGTGGTGGGGATGTTGATACATACTGTACACATGCTAAGTGGAGTTAGGCTCACATTTTAAACAAATTGAAAGGTGTTATTGTAAATACGCTTGCTTGGAATAGGCAACATATAACTGAAGGTAATTGTGAATAATTGGTGTTTTACTTGCTCGTTAGTTTATAGATTGCACACAATGGTTTTGTATTCTTAATTTTGTTTGTTACACTTGATATTTTTTTTATAAACTTAGCTTCTACACAAGAAATCATTAATGGGCCAATGTTACAGTCTACAGTGAATGCCAGTAGCTCGATTCTTCTCAAGATTCTGAAAGGTATCTTACTTGCATTTAACTGTTCTTATTTTTAAAGTTTGGCATTCTGAATATATAAGAAATACAGTATATGATTCAGTTGCACCCTTTTTCCATAGTTCTCTGGCAACTTCAGTTGAAAAACCCTCATACATAGTTCTGTAAATTCGGACTTAAGCCAAGAGTTCCCTCTGTGTTTTTGTTCCTATCAACAGAACTTCAAAAGTTGCTAAGTAAATTACTTTGTGTTTCGAGAGTACACTTATGGTATGATGAAATCAGATGGGGCCGAGACAATGGTAAATAAAGACCAAAGGATTGTAGATGTGCATGATATGGGTAGAGCAGTATTGCTGACACATGAGAAGTTGGAAGCATAAGGGAGATACATATGTTCCGCGTATCTGGCCAAAACACAAGACTTGATTGACCATGTATCCAAAGTATAATTATCCCCAAAAGTAAGAAATGTGTTATCCTTCTACTGTTCTATTTTGTTGAACTGTTCAACGGATTTGATAGTCACGTAATTCTGTATTTCATGCAACCATTCTTGCTAGGACTATTTGTCTTTTTTTCATAGCACAAACTATGTAAGCATCACGAATCCCCTTTGATGGGTTTGTTTTGTTTAATTTTTTTAACAGTATTGCAGTAACTTTGATGTTTATTACTGATGTGCAATTTGTGGGACTGTTGGCAGTGATGGGAACAAAACTCCACTCTGAAAGCTACTATTTGGCGTTTCACTTTTTGTGGGATCTTTTGATGGCAGTTGGCCTGTGTATTATGATGTAAAGTCTTCAAGAACGATCATTACTATAATGGTTACAATACAAGGTTTACGGAGGAAAAATCAGAATCTAGGGCGCAGGAATTTGTGGAAAAAAAGAAAGCTGCAGTTGTGTCCAAGGAGGATGCTTTGCTAGAGAAGCTCCATCGAATTTCAGCCAATGAGATGATTCTATTTTGAAGCAGGCCTGATGATGAATGTGCAGATGAAGAAGCGCTAGGTATGACACTTGACTTTTGCAGGAGATTGTTAATCCTCTTGCTCATCATGTAGTCTCCTGATCCTTTTCGACTGTACGTTATGCATTTATGTAATGCAATCTTTTAGTACTGCAGTAAGTTCCATTTTTATGCCCTACATTATTTAGCTCATCGATTGGATGTTTCGAAGCATTGGATGTCCTTGGTTCAATTTCTGATTGTTAAGTACCGAATTCTTATATTGTTGTCCATGAAAGCAGATTTCAAAACATTTGTATCTCAAACACTAGCCATTGTGGATACACACTCTTACTTAGGTTGATAGCCACTTCGTGGATCACTTCTACGGTATGGCCAGTTCTTCAGAAACACAACTTATAAAGGTTTCTTTAGTAATGCTGCATTTTCTCACACAAGGTCTGATATAAACAACAATAATGTTTGTATGTTACTGGAAATGTTATAATTTCGGCCTTCAATATCTGGTGGAAGGAATATAATGGAGATTAGACAGGTTACAAATTGCAGTAAGTTTGTTTGTTGAAGTTTATGGTGAATAATGATAGTAGCTGACTCACTCTATTTCTAGAAGACATGTTGTGTATTTTCAGAATTAGTGTGAATGATGAACAAATCACTCGTTAGGTCTTAGGGTCATATTGGTTTGAGATACAATGTCGAGCACATTGAATCTGTATAGGGATGTTGTAATGTTTAAGAATTGAAAATTGAATAATTCTATTTAAATAAATGCTAGCCTTACAAATCTTTTTGCAAAATATGGTATATATGGTTATGAGTTTTGACGAATTGGCATCGACTCAGTACCTCTGGAACTAATTTGTAGCTCATGCTGAATCAGACTTTACTCCCGGTGGGTTACTGTCTAGTGCATTAAGAAACGTGTGTAATAATATTAGGCGATGGCTTCCTTGTTAATTTAATAATAATATAATACGCATGACCGTTAAGTCTAATGGACTATGTGGACCACTGACCCAAATCCGTTGATGATATCCAATTGGGCTTGAGATATAGAGCAGTATTCATTGCCTTAGGCTGCCCCTTTGTACTAAATTAATTCTTCTTTTATGGCGGCTAGCGGGAAATAAATTAAATACTCTTGTAGGCTTAGCCTATTCCTTGCTTATATAAAGATATTAGGGAGACTGCTACAACACCATCACAAAGTCAATACCATCTCGAGTTCATCTGCTAATCTAGTTGAAATCGAAATCAGAGTTTTGTCAAAGGAATCATGTCAGGTATATATATATATGCATCATGAGATTCATAACTTGCCTTGATTATCCTGTATCATGATTATGTTTGAATAACATGATAGAATATGGTATAACAAGGTTCTTATATGGTCTCTTAATCTTTAATTTAACTTCCCTTGTAGACAGATGCTTGGACATTCCAAAATGAATTTTGATACCAGTACTGAATCATTAATCATCTATTCCAAATTGTGCAGGAAATGTTGGTGTTAACTATGGAAGACAAGGAAACAACCTACCGTCTCCAGCTGCAGTCATTAACCTGATAAGATCAAGAAACATAAGCCGCATCCGTCTTTTTAGTCCAGATTCAGATGTCCTAAATGCCTTACGAGGGACAGGAATCGGAGTCGTACTTAATGTCCCCAACCCAGATATCCAGAGGATAGGAAATGATCCGGATTTTGCTGGAAACTGGATTTGGCAAAATGTGCTTTCATACAATGACGTTCAGTATCGATACATCTCAGTTGGGAATGAAATCGATATTCCCCACGCCCCAGCGTCAACTCTCATTCTTCCCGCTATGAAACATCTTCATAATGCACTTAGAGCTGCTGGGAACAATACTCCCGTAAGTACAACTATTGCTACTAGTTTGGTCGTAGATGCATTTCCTCCCTCCAGTGGTCGATTTTCCGACGGCTCCCAAAACATAATGAGATCAATAGTAGAGTTTTTGGTAGCTAACAGGAGTCCTCTCCTTGTAAATGTCTATCCTTACTTTGCATATTCTTTAAACCAACAAGAAATACAACTGGATTATGCATTGTTCACGGCAAATCGGGTCGTCGTAACAGACAGCAATAACCAATTGCAATACAGGAACCTGTTTGATGCTTTAACCGATGCAACATATTCAGCAATCGAGAAGGTTGGTGGATGGGGTGTCGATATTGTCATCACCGAAAGTGGATGGCCATCGGGTGAAAATGGAAATATTGCAACGATTCCAAATGCTAGCACATATATTAATAATTTGATTTCCCACGTATCTGGAACATCTGGAACCCCTAAGAGGCCAGGGAAGAACATAGAGACTTATATATTTGCCCTTTTTAACGAGAACATCAAGCCGGGAGCTAGGGATGAGCAACATTTTGGGTTGTATTACCCTGATATGAGAGAAATCTACCCTGTTACTTTCCGTTAAGCAACCAACGGTGCTGCATGAAATATATTCTGTAAGTCAGTTCTGTGTGCGCTAATTCAATAAGGCTATATCTACGAATAAAGGTTGTGGACCTCAGTTGCCTCTGGTGACCCTACCATGTCATTTGGGTTCAACTGTAATTCGTATCTTTATCTGTATTTTGGGTTTTGATTTTTTTGTTTTATGATGTTTTGTTGATTATCTGGTAAGCTACTTTTGTTTGAAATAAAATATTACTTTATTAACGTTGTTATTTTAAGTATTAATAGAAATTCGTAATATTTAATTTAGAGAAAAATAAAAATCTAGTATATCGTAGAGCCTAGTTCGCGATACGTCCAATTGTTCACAAATTATTCGGGAAATAATTAACTCAAGTACTTTTAATGCATTTCTTAAGAAGGCTGATATAGGGGCTCCTATCAATAGAGGGGCTTCTCTAATAAGACGAAATAGGGACATTATGAAATAAAACTTAAAAACCCCTTATCCATAATATTTTCATAATAACCAAATCACCCTTCATTAATATGTTAATTATTTTAATTAGTAAAAATTTAATTAAGCTAATCATGGTTAATTAAACTTAATCTTTGACTAACACAAATTGAAATCAA
>JAJJMC010003097.1:635411-672118 GCA_023531435.1 Papaver californicum
CCTGACATGCTAAGCAATGATCTTAAATTCTGTAATCTTTGAAACATCAATGTCTTATATTGTCAAGCGACGAACTCGATCAGTGTTTCTATTACTTGTGCCAAAACCCTGTAACCATTACTTGTGTTTCTATGTGTTAGAACACCTAATTGTAGCCTATTTCTCTACTTAGCATTTTACACCAATTATAGTCTGAGATGTGTACTGTGTCATGTGTTGTGTCCATGTCATCTCTAGTCTTCCTGTTGAGTCCATATGCTCAATATAAGCAATAGTCATGTACTGTTTTCATCGTCTGTTTTGACAATACAATTTATAAATCATTCACAGATCAAAATCTTTCATGGTATCAGAGCCTCTAAGCCTCACGGCGTCGAATCTTCGAAATAACCTAATTTTCACAACCACTACCATTCTTCTATTGCTTGCTTCTCTAACATTTTTGTTGCTTCAATAGCAACTACTCCTACCAACAGAAACAATCAATGTGTCCTTCTCATCTCAAGATTGAGCTTTCAACTGATTTCTAAATCCTTCACAACTTGGCTGGTAACTCGAATCTAAGAGACCCATTTCTATAATCACCTTTATGACATCAATTCACACCAAACCATCCCAGACCCAAACTTCAAACTCTTGTTTTTGTTTTCAGTCAGATCTACTATTTCCGGTCTTAATCCAACAGAAGTTCAAGCCATAGTACCACTATCTTCATCGTTTCTTTGCTTCATCTGTTCTTCTCTAAAATAAATCACAGATCTCACAAATCTTTCATGTAAACAGATTTTTTGGAAAGTTGGGTTCAATTTGATCTTATGAACAGATTTGGGGATTTCTGGTTAGGATTGAAATTGGGTGTGTGATGATTTTAGGGCTTTTATGTGAACTGAAATCGGGGTAGTATGGATGCAAGTCAGGGTTAGAAATGGTTTTAGGGTTCTGGAAGTGGAGAAAGAGGTGAATCTGAGATGGGTTTGAGTGTTTTCTATGAGTGAGTTCAAAGTCAAGTTGATGATGTTGTTGTATTTAGTCTACCGATATCAAGAGAAGTTGTCGAGAATTGTTCTATGAAGAAGAAGGGGTTCTCGTGAATTCAAGTTATCAGTGAGAAATGGGGATGAATTGGAGAGATGGGCTAGAATCAAAGCAAAATCAGAAGGAATTCTATGCTGCAGTTAAATAGTTTTGTCTTCCATGGATTCACAGTGATTTGATTATATAGATTATGCAGAGGTAACAATTTTTATTATTTTTTATCATGATGAATTAAAAGAACATTGTTGATTGACTAGAATGAAGTTGGGGTAGCTTCCAGCCATTCAAACTTCTGTTATACATCAACAATTTGTGTCTGTTAACCAATACAGAACACCAACAATTTGTGTCTCTTAACCAACAGAGAACAACAACAATTTGTCTCTGTTAACCAATACAGAACATCAACAATTTGTGTATCTTAACCAAAAGAGAACAACTACAATTTGTGTCTGTTAACCAATACACAACATCAACAATTTGTGTCTCTTAACCAACAGAGAACACCAAAACAAATACTGGAATCTACTATTTCTGATGCTATTCTTATTGCTGCTAGTTCTAATGGTGATTTAGTACTTCTAGATGTTTTTTTGCTTGCTTCATGTCAACCTTCCACACAATGTTATGCTCAGTTTGAGGGGTAATATGTTTGGTGTTGGTACTAATTTGTAAGTACAAGTGTTGGGTTTTCTCATTAGTTCACAACAGTAGCAGTTCTTCCACGGCAGGCTCTTTCTTCTCAGCCACAGTAATAACATCTTCTATTCTTTCCGCCGGTGTTTCAGCAACCAATGTAACAATTGCAACTTTATGTATGGATGCTTGCTATAGAGATTATGCAGATCATTTGAAGAAGTTTAGCCTATGAGTTTTGCTGCTATTGCATCTACAGGCATCATCGATGGCGTGATGTTCTCGTTGTGCAAACTGCTTCACTTATCCAGTGATCAGTTTGAGGGGGAATGTTAGAACACCTATTGTAGCCTATTATCTACTTAGCATTTTACACCAATTATAGTCTGACATGTGTACTGTGTCATGTGTTGTGTCCATGTCATCTCTAGTCTTCCCGTTGAGTCCATCTGCTCTATATAAGCAATAGTCTTGTACTGTTTGCATCATCTGTTTTGGCAATACAATTTATAAATCAGCCACAGATCAAAATCTTTCACTATGTTTTCTTCTTATGGAAAGATCAAGTCAGAGGATTTATTATGGCACACTCATGGTCCAAAGAGAGAGGTCCACATAGCTTCATTTTCATCCAATGCAGTTCTAAAGAGGTATTGTTGGAGAAAATGAGTTTAAACTAAATGTTTTTTGGTCTTGGTGTGATGTGAATGAATCTCTTTATTTTAGTCCCACATTGGGTATTCTAGAGAAGGATGTCCACTATATAACTATTCTCATGTGGATAGTTAGACAAACAAGAGGGTGGGATGGGGTAGGCAAATAATACATGGGCTAACTTATGTATTGTGTCTGCGAATGTGAAAGACATCAACCATGATCTATTATTTTTACAATACATGGGCTAACTTATGTATTGTGCCTGCGAATGTGAAAGACATCAACCATGATCTATTATTTTTACCAAATATAACTTTACAGAAACCCTATATAGTCTTAAAAATCCGAAACCCTAAAGGATTTTTTTTATGTTTTGGGAAAGGAATCCAAAACAGTACATGCCTTGTTGGCAGCATGTACAAGATCAACTCCAAAGTAATGGCTGACAGATTCAAGAATCTGCTTCCGAAGTTAATTTTTGAGCATCAAGGGGTTATCAAAGGGAAGCAAATACAAGATGGAATTCTAATTGCAAATTAATTATTGGATTCAAGATTGAAAGCCAAAGTCTCAGGCATACTTTGGAAATTGGACATTGAGAATGCCTTTAATAACGTGAAATGGCATTGTGCAGATAACTTGCTGGGAGGTACAAATTTTGGAATAAAATTGAGAAATTGGGTAATAAGGTATCTCTCTTCTGCTCAATCCTCCATTCTGGTAAATACTAACTCTTCGAACAAATTTTAGCACCAAAAAGGGATGAGACAAGGAGACTCACTGTCTCATTTTCTCTTCATATAGGTGACAGAAGTTCTTACAAAACTCTTGCAAAAAGGCAAATAACTTAATATGCTTTATGGCTTCACCATCAATTAAGGCATCAATGTGTCACACCTGTAATTTGTAAATGACACACGTATCTTTATCGATGGAAAAGAAGAAGTGGAAAACAATCTAGTAATGGTGCGGCAAGTATATGAAGTCATTAAAGGTTTAAAGTTGCCTTGTACAAGAGCACAATTGTTAGCAATGGAGAAGAGAAAAAGATACAAGACATTGCTAAGATCTTACACTGTTAAGTTGGAACTCACCCTATAAGATATTTGAAAATGCCACTGGGAAGTATCCCTAAACATACTTCTATCTAGGATGGTATAATAAAGAAATTCAACAAAAAGTTAACGAAATAAAAAAAGAGCTTTCTCTCCAGAGAAGCTAAAGTACAACTAATAAATAATTTGGGGCTGCTCTGGAGAGAAAGCTAAAAAAGGGATGTTCCAAGAAAATACGGATCACGTTACCATCCATTTCTTCTTTTCTTAACGTGTAATTGTGTTTCTCGACTAACCACTCTGATTGTTGCATAACCATTCGACCATCCCATTCCGTGATCGTTGCTAGCGTCGACTTAATTGTAGACAACGAAGATAAGTTGTTGGGGTCGTCCGCCTTTATCTTAGATAGGATTGCACTCGCTTTTATTACGTTCCTCATAGACTTCACCGTATCCATTTCCTTTGGCTTTAACTTGGAAACCATTACGTGCCCAACAAGACTTTCCGGATCTTCGTGGTTGTGACGACCATTAGCAACTCTAAAATTTTTCCATACTTTACCTTCCTTACTGTCGGGCTTATTGAAGATAATCTTAAATGGGCGTCCAATCTTCTTTGAATTACCTCGGTATATCATTTCCGTCTTCTTTACATATTTACGATCCTTTCCCACGTGACTCTTTCGCTCGCCACCTATCTCAGAAATCATTTCAAATCGATCAACTCTCACATAATTTTTCTGAAATACAACACACATCTTCTCTTTTGCCTTGTTGATAAGTCATTCCTTTGCCTCCGCCTTACTTCCAAATTTCTTAATACGCATATAACAAAACAAATATCATAAGCCTAACCTTGTAACATACATTCTTAGAACAAGACAAAAATGGGTAGGTAGCATACCAAATCATGTGCATAGTGTAGGGATGTATTAGGACCCTCATATGAAACATGATTAACCGATTCGACAATCTACATAAAATAGCAGTGAGTTAGACAACAACAATTGGTAGATAATTATGTTCCCGTACTACCGATTAACAACAATCGGTAGTTAATTATTTCCACGTACTAACGATTAACAACAATCGATAGTTAATTATGTTTCCGTACTACCGATTATAGCAAGACAAGTTCTGTACACAAAAACAAGTATAATCGAAGGCTTAATTTGTTAAAAAACAACCGATTACAATGGAATCGATAGATAAATTTGATCTTTAAACTACCGATTACAAGTGCAAAATATTTAAATTTAATTAATTTTGGCTACAATCACAATCGGTAGATATGTGATTTTACAAACTACCGATTTTAAATTCGATATATAAAAAATTTCACCCACTACCGATTGTGAAAGATAAGGAGTTAGAAATTTTGTAAGTTTTGATAAATTTATTTTTGGGGCGACAACTATAATCGGTAGATAGTAATTATTCCTAAACTACCGATTATGAAATCAAAATTCGAACAAAAATCAATTCGGGGAATTTGTTTAACCGGTAGTAATCATTCTTCACGAGACTATCGATTATACCCTAATTTTGGCACAGGTGTGTATAATCGATAGATATGGTACCCCATTATCTACCGATTCTGGGACGTCCATGGCATAAAATGCATGCAAAAATGATTTTTTTTTGTTAACGATCAGATACAAATGCATACAAAGTGGGTTTTTTAGCTTCTTAACACAATACCTGATTGTTTGATGCATTATTATCTTCATTTTGATGTGATTCATCGTTTTCTTTTGCTAAATCGTAGTCTTGGTTTTCTTCTACACTAAAATTTGGATCATCCAACAAATATCCCAAATCGTCATCTCTATACGCTATTGAACCTTCAATATTATGTTCTTCATGATGTTTCTTACCTTCTTCCTCATACCCATCCATGTTTTTTATTGATTTTAGGTAAAACCTAGTTTTCCCAAATTTCTTTTTCTTCTTCTCTAACACATTCTCTATCTCTTTTCTAAAACTATAACTCAAATAATTTTCTAACACTAAATATAACCAAAATTAACTAACTAATTAATCAGATGATGTCATCAACAAATATTGCAGCAGAACAAGATGTGAGATTCTGAAAAGACAAATGGAAATGAAAAGCACCATTTTATCTAACTCATCAGAATGCATATAAAGATGCAAGAAAAAAAGAAGCAAAAGTTAATGATCTTATAAAACAACGAAGATGAACAATATAACTCAAACACCAATCTTACGATGAGGAAAATAGAGAACTCACCCATCTACTAAATCTACTAGGAGATTCACCAGCTGTATCAGTGGATAAAATTCACTTTCCAGCAGCAACAATACATAATACTCTGCCAGAGAAGTGTATTCATGGCTCATGAAACAAAACATGGTGACAAGTTATAGTAGTTTCAGTTATATGGAAGAAGAAACTGCCCAAGAAAGTTCAATCCTTTTCTTGTGCACAATGCATTGCCAACTTTGGACAATCTAGTGAAGAGGGGATGTGAACCAGAAAACACGCAGTGCAGTTTCTGCAATGAATTGACTACTTTTTGCTTCAATGTACCTTCTCAAGATCAATTTGGGACTATTTTTTTTTCAAGAATGCAACCTTGTTGGATTCATAAATCCTCAGTTAAAGAGCAATTGGAAGGATGGTCAGTAATCCAAGGAAATCAGTTAAATAAGAATGCATCGCCCTTGACCCCCCCTTGTAATTTTGTTGGCTCTACGGTATGAAAGGAACAAGAAAGTATTGGCAGAGAAACGAAATAGGGATGTAAAGACCATCATTAATGAAGTTAAAAGACTAATTCATCAGTGGGGTTCAGTTTTTAGGTGGTTTAGGTGCATATCTTTCTGAGATTTGATCACCAATTAGGATGATGCAACAGTTTACAATTAAGGGTTTTTTTTTATTTGAGACTGTTTCTGGGTACTAGGCTTTTCTTATATGGGATGAGCAACGAATGGGTGGATGTGGATTTAAATCACCCGTGTCTAGTCTATTATCCATTGGATTTAACACCCATGGGTGAGCGGGTGAACAAACTAGATATGGATGGATTTGCGGTTAGATAAATGTTTAACAATAATAATATTAATTTAAAACTTAGATTACTGAAATTAAGTAATTAAAATATAACAAGAGTAACGTAATGTGTTGTTGGGTTAATAGAATTTAAGTAATTATTTAAAGAGTAATGTAAAGTAACGTTGTTTTGTTGAGTTAATGAAGTTTAAGTAATTATTTATAGAGGAGGAGATATAAATTTCCTACTCACAACAAAACAAATGAAGATTTAATGCGGGAAAAAATAAAAACTAAGAAAACAAGAGTAGGAATTGCTAAATGGGAAAATTGGGGTACAAAGTCCTCTAAACAGTAAAAACTAAGCCTAATCAATAAGAAACTATGTATATTACCTACCTATGTCCTATAATTACCTTCATATATATATATATATATCATATGAATATTATTTTTAAAGTTGGGTGTCCAACAAATGGATGATATTCCACCCATGTCCGATCCATAAAAACTACGGATTTCGAAAATTCACTCGTATCCAATCTTTTGAAAGACGAATCGAATGTCTATCCGCCAAAATATGAATTGAATCAGGTAAAATATACAAATTTAAGTGTTTTTCTCATCCTAATATTCTTTTTCTTTTTAATAAAATTAACCATTTTTATTCAAAATAAAAAAAAATAGAATACAAGGGTAAAGAAATATCTGAAAGGATAATTCGAAATCAGCTTACTAGATATTTCAGGGACGACGCTGGCGTACGTATCACTTGGATTATTACACCTAGTACAGTTTAAAGACAAAGTAGGAAAACATTAGCATACTATTTGAGATGTATGATTAAGGTGCAGAGAGAAAGACTGAAATCAAGGTTTATTTTATGTGATAGTCAATTTTGTTCACCGATCAACTATCACTAGTTAACATTGATAAATATTACTTCCTTCGTTTCAGCAAAAGTGACGGTAACACTTTTGCTAAAACGGAAATATTAGTATACATATCACTGTATATATATCTATTTACTAACAAAAGTTGGTATAAAAAACCAAGGTGAACAAACTTACCATGCATAAAACCCTCCCATATTATCTTTTATAAAGAAAAACCATTTTCATTAAAAATGAGACAAAAACCCCATTTCACTTAATACTAATTAAATTTAGATTTTAATTATTTTCAATATACCCGAGATGCCCTTCCATATATAACCTAGGTACTGTAATTTTAGGGCATTTTTTTTCCTCTTCTTCTTCTTCTTCTTCTCACCACCACCATCACCAACAACAACAATACTTCCTCCGCCACCATCACCAGCAGCGGCAATACCTTCTCCGCCACAACAACACCTTTGTATCCTTCACCAACACCTCTCTTCTTCTTCTTCTCCTCTCCACCACCATCACCAGCAGCAACAATACCTCCTCCGCCACTATCACCAGCAATAACAGTACCTCCTCCGCCACAACAACACCTTCGTATCCTTCACCAACAACACCTCCTCCTTTCCCATCTCTTCCTCGTTGTTATTGTTTCTCCTCCACCACTATATGTCCAAATCCACCACCAACAACACCTCTTCTTCCTCCTTTTATCCTCTACAAACATCACCAACACCTCCAGCTCGTCATCGCCGAAAATCTTCAACAAAATATAATGATATATCATTATTGTCAATTTTGGGTTTTTTGTTGGTGAAATGTCAGGAAAAACTATGAAACCTTTTGCGGTTTCATAGTTTTTTCATCATTTTGTTTTCATCTGTAATTTTGTTTGAATGAAAAAAAAAACTATGAAACCCCAAAAGGTTTCATCGTTTGTTTTGTTTCATCTACTATAGATGAAAAAACTATGAAACCCCAAAAGGTTTCATCGTTTGTTTTATTTCATCTGTAGTAAGATGAAACAAAAAAATGTAATTGATATGTATCATTGTTTTTTTATATGCTGAGACATTTTTTCTTCAGAAAAATGTAATTGAAATGGATGAAACCTTATTCGGTTTCATAGTGTTTTTTTCATCTGTTTTTTTTATTTGAATGAAAAAAGAAAAACTATGAAACCTTTTTTGGTTTCATATTGTTTTTTTCATCTGTTTTTTTTTTATTTGAATGAAAAAAGAAAAACTATGAAACCCCAAAAGGTTTCATCATTTGTTTTGTTTCATCTACTACAGATGAAAAAACTATGAAACCCCAAATGATATGTATGAAACCTTATTCGGTTTCATTGTTTTTTTATATGCTGAGACATTTTTTCTTCAGAAAAATGTAATTGAAATGGATGAAACCTTATTCGGTTTCATAGTGTTTTTTTCATCTGTTTTTTTTTTTATTCGAATGAAAAAAGAAAAACTATGAAACCTTTTTTGGTTTCATAGTGTTTTTTTCATCTGTTATTTTTTATCTGAAATTTTATTGAACGAAAAAAAACGATAAACCAAAACTGAACATAATTGAATCATAAATAAATAAGGGTGAAAACAAATGGAATTGAAACTTTCTATTTTTGAACCTAAGTATGGAAGATTGATTTCGAAACAGATGAAACCTAAACCTAACAGATGATGAAACCATTTTTGATTTTGATCTGTGATTTTGTTTTGATTTTAGGTTGAAATTGTTACTGATTATGTTGAACAACAATTTCGTCAATATTTTGAAATTGTTTTGATTCTGATTCTAGTTGTAGATGATGCAGATGAGGATGATGAAGACGAGGATGATGAAGATGAAGACGAGGATGATGAAGCTATTGATGATGAAGATGAAGACGAGGATGATGAAGCTACTGATGATGAAGATGAAGACGAGGATGATGAAGCTATTGTTGATGAAGATGAAGACGAGGAAAAGATTATGTAAGGTGAAGGGGAAAAAAATTCTGTAAGGTGGAGGTGAAGTGGGCGTGATGGGCGTGATTTGTTAATGGATTTGTGTTGAATTATAAGTGAGGGTAATGACAGTTGGTTTATAATGGGTTTTTTGTATCAAATTTGTTTTGTTGGGTTTAAGGTAGTTGGATAGTGACACCTTTGGACTTATAACCCACGGTCCGATTTACTAATTAGATATAAAATTATAAAAGGAAGAAAAGGGAATTGTATTTCTCATTAGAACCCATTTATTTAACCGACTAGTTTTAAACCCGTGCTATGTACCGGGTTGATAGAATCTTTTACATCGCTGGTTCATGTCTACTGAGGTGAGATTTTGCCACGTATCTGTCAGATTACTATCCAACAGATTAACCTTACAATAAAAATCATGTAATTAAAATTTTCTAATAACTAAATATAATAGTACCATTATTATGATCTAAAGATATCACATGGGTTTGAAAATTAATTTCATGTAATTTAAAAAAACAATAATTAATTCTAGAAATAAATAAAATTAAGTAATCTCAAAAATAAAATAGTTTAAACTCTAAATACTAAGTAATAAACTTGAATGCAATCTTATAGATTAAAATAAATATTTTCGCTTATCTGTAATCTCTATTCATAAGTAAACACTTCATTGCCATCTTTATCTATTTCGACCAATTGTGATATGTCAGGATCCCTTTCGTCCAACTCACCATCATGTTCATCGTCGCTACGCATTGGGTCCGATGCAAATGTTTTACAGTGTTTACTTATATTTGCTGAGGCGGGGCTTCACCCTGCACCCGTCCGAATAAGAGTTCCGATAAAGTAATGTATAATTAGTATCCAATAATATCCAATAGATTAGTAATTAAAATAAAATCTATGTAACTTAACAAATACAATACATGCAAACCTTATTAATAAAGAATGTTTGAAATTTAGTTTTACGCAATTAACAAAAATTAAAATGAAATCTATAGAACTAAGAATATTAAAAGTAAAATAGGTAAGACTCCAAACAACACATACTAAAATTGGTAAAAATTTAAGATATAATAAAAATAAATATTTTTCCTTATCTGTAATCTTTATTCATAAGTAAACATTTCATTACCATCTTCATCTGTCTCGACTAACAGTGGCATGTCAAGATCCCTTTATTTCACCTCCATATTCATCATCAATGTCTATACTGTTGTACTTTCTTTTGATATCTTCCTTAAATGGTGTCTTGATATGTTCTTTGTTAAGGTCTGGCCCCCATTTGGTTAGGCGGGGCTTCGCCCCGCGCCCGTCCCAAATGGGTCTCAATTAACAACAGTGTATAACGAAAATACCAATTATTATTTAAAAGATTAACAATTAGAACCAAATTCACCGATTACATATTGTTTAAAGTGTTGGAGATTAATAAATCCTCTTAAAAAAACTTTTGAAAGATTATACCAACCTTTGAAATCAGTAAGTAGTTCATGACATTGCCAACATAAGTACTTTAAGGATACTTGGTAAGTCTGTATTTGAAGTGTGCTACTCAAAGTAGCACTGCAACTACCCTTAATCTTTCTAAATTATGGAATAGTTATGTAGCATCTCTTGGTTAATCAATTTTTGCAACTTAAAAATAAAGAACCAGAGTCAAAATAATATTCTATCTAAAAACCTCAGTAATGGCTTCCATTTCGTCCAACTTAACTGCTTCTTCAGACTCGAACTTCATATAGTTAAATAAAAATCACATTCACTATAGATGTATGAATATACGATATTATAGACACTAAAAAAATAATGATATTAATATAAAATAGTATGCCAACTCTAAAAAGTGCAAAGAATATGAAGTGTTTCTGGTCGAATATGATGTAATCAAGGAAATACACTGATGTATTTTTCTTCATAAATCATATATTTGTGTTAAGAATCAAGCGGCCAGCTTAAATGCTTCTCCAGACTCCAACTCCTTGTTGTTAAATAAAAAATCACTCTCACTATATAATTGTATGAATATTTGGTCTTAGAGACACTAAAAAGGTTAATTTATCTAAATTTATTAGGTTTATAAATTGCATGAGTTCATAGTCATTTCTGAGTTACCATAATTAAATATTTGCACCCAATTTCTGATATCTCCTAGTTATAAATATATTAATAAACTATCCATGCCAATTGCAATTACCAATGAGCTAAAGATAAAGATGTCAAATGCCTAGAAACATTCGATAGAAGAGCAAGATAATGTATTGCAGGAGAATGAAACTTCCTGCCGTACACAAAAATTTAAAAAGGGCAAGGAGATAACTTTTTGTCTCCAAAAGATAAACATATCTCATATCCAATATCCTTCGATACATAGTGGCAACATATGACCCCTTCATTTTATCTTCAAATGTCCATTGTATATTGCAAAATTTATTACCCTACTTATAGTTATCTATATATTAACCATTGTCCTCTTTTACATAGTACAATACATGCATAGTTGTTCATGTTCAATTTCGATACCTTCAATACTGCATGATAGAACTGTAGATCCAAAATCCAAGTTTGCAGTTGAAAGTAACGCTTGATTACATGAGAACTTTGAGCATGAAAGTATTTAAGGCTTTTTAAGAAAGTTGGTCAAGATCTAGATTGCATGCTTGCTATAATGTTTTTGAATTCCTCCTTTTAAAAGTGTTATTTGTGATAAATTATGGGCTTTATATTTTGAGAAAAAAACTTAAATATGTTGTCCAATGGTCTAGAAGAGAAGCAAAGGTTGTGGTTCCATTAACGTCACAGAGCAATAATTACTGAATTATGTTGTAAAAAAGAGAGAGAGTCAACTCGTCTTGTCGATGTTGTTCCAGTCATAATTCCCTCTAGTCCCCATACTTGGCTTCAAACGAACCCAGTCACCAACATCAAAACCTGAGAGCATCTCTGCATTTCCAAGAGAAACCTTCCACAGGTTCACTCTATAAGGGAAACGTGAGTTTAAGAAGGAATATTAAGCAAATACATGGCAACTGTATATAGCATATCCAGTCTATATTGAAGAAAATAATATCATGCCATATTCTTAACAATATTCTTGGCAGAGTATACAGGGATAATTTTCAGTAACTATGTATATCTTGTTTCCTAACTTATGTTGTAATTTCTTGTATATATACTCATATACAGATATCAATAAAGGTGTAGGAAAACTTTTGAGTTAAAGATATACATTGTTTTAGCTTCTTTAAGGTATCAGAGCCTTCAAATATCCAACGAGAATCAATGGTTTCCACCAATTCTAATCAGACACCAAACTTCACCATCGATACCCAACCTCCATCTACATCTGATAAGCATCTTATTGCTCTCAATATCACTACCCAAGTCAATGAAAAATTAACCCCCACTACTTTTCCCCAGTGGATGCTCAATTTGAAGCACTTCTTATTGGATACGATCTCCTCATCTATGTTGAAGGAACTTTCTCATGTCCAACTTCATATGTATCCCCTACAGATGAGCTTCATAAAACTCATTGGATCAGACAGGATAAACTTATCCTCAGTGCCATTTTGGCATCCACTTCAGCTTCCATAACACCCCTGATAGCTACAACAAAAATATCCCATACGGCCTGGAAAAAACTTACTCACTCTATGCTAGCCGGTCTAGGACTAGAGCAATGCAGTTGCAAGAAGAACTCACGTTAATTCAACGTGAAAACAGAAGTATCACAGAATACCTATATGTTGTGAAAAAGTTAGTGGATGAACTAGCCATCATAGATCACACTATCTCCGACGATGACCTGACATTGTATGTGTTAAATGGTCTAGGCCCAGAGTTTAGAGAGATAACAACATCGATTCGTACCAGAGAAACATCTCTGACGTTTGAAGAACTACGTAACCTACTAGTTGGTCATGAATCCTATCTAAGGCGCCTCGAAATTTCTACACAAAGTGCGGTTATGTCTGCTAACTACACACGCACAATATCAGCAACACAGGAAGGCCGGTTTCAGAGACCTTACATGCAGAACGATCAACCCAGACAGTACTCCAACAACAACTCAGGCAGGTACCCAACAGGACCGCATCGTGATGGAAGACGCTACAATACAGGACCGGGTAGGCCAGCTTCATCCACCAGGCATTACCAAACAAGGTGCCAACTATGTGATCAGATGGGTCACACGGACAAAGCATGCACGCAATTTCAGTCACAGCAAGCGTTTGTGAACTGTACTACCACATCCGCAGCCAAAGATAAAAACTGGCTTATTGATTCGGCGACCTCTCACAACATCACTGGTGATCTATCAAATCTATCCATACATTCAGAGTATGATGGAACTGATGAAGTAATTCTTGTGATGGCTCAGGTTTGAATGTCTCACACGTTGGTTCATTAGCTTTAACAACACCACATCGAACCTTTACACTATAAGACACTCTTTATGTTCCCAATCTCCGCAAAAATTTAATGTATGTGCATCATCTAACCAAACATAATGATGTTTTTGTTGAATTTCATCCGTTCCATTTTTTTGTGAAGGACTAGATCACGGGGCGATTTTACTAAAAGGAGCATGTAGCAATGGCATCTACACTTTTCCGGAATCACTGACGACCGCACCAAAGGCTGCTAATGTGCATGAAAGGACCTCGGTTGAAGGATGGCACAAGCGATTGGGACATCCTTCTCTTAAAATTGTCCATAATCTCATTAAGAATTTTTCTCTTCTTATTTCCGCTCATAAATATTTATCATCAATTTGTCATTCATGTTCTATTAATAAAGCACATCAATAACCTTTTAGTATCACAAGTCTTCAAAGTCGTGAACCACTTGAGCTTGTTTATACAGATGTTTGGGGACCTGCAAGTTATACAGGGATTGATGGTTCACGTTACTATATCATTTTCGTGGATCATTACACGAAATATATATGGTTTTATCCTATGGCTACAAAATCTGGTGTCTCTACAATCTTTCCGCAATTCAAAAAACTTGTCGAAAATCGCTTTCAGAAACTCATAAAAACCTTGTATTCGGAATACGGAGGTGAGTTTATTGCTTTAAAATCTTTTCTCTTTCTTCATGGAATTACTCATCTCACCACTATTCCTCACACTCCACAACAAAATGGTATTTCTGAGCGTCGATATCGTCATCTAGTTGAAACAGGTCTCACCCTTTTTTATGATACTAATCTAGATTACTCTTTTTGGCCGTATACTTTCCAAACAGCTTCATATCTCATAAACCGTCAACCCACACCTATTCTCAAGAACAAACCCCCGTTCGAAGCTCTATTTGGTCAATCTCCAAACTACCTAAAGCTAAAAAAAGTTTGGTTGTATACATGGATAATTTTCAATAACTATATATATCTTGTTTCCTAACTTATGTTGTAATATCTTGTATATATCCTCATATACACATATCAATAAAGATATGGAAAAGCTTTTGAGTTAAAGATATACTGTGTTTTAGCTTCTTAATTTACACTCTGCCTGTTACTCTCACCAGCAATAGGTTAAGGAAATGCTTATACCATTTGACCCAGTTCATATATTATTATTAAAAGAGAGAGAAATGATCCAAGGCATACTAACATCTAGTGAGCAGACTTTGTCAACATTTCCAGGATATCCCAAACCTTCGATTTTCACACATTTTTGTAAACCCCCAATGCATATTCAGGTTTACCAATCTTACAAAACCCAGAAATCACTGAACTACAAACCAAATCGTTTAATGGGTACTTAAATTCATCACTAATCATTATTTCTAAGGCTTCAATTGCTCTATTCATATCACTGATCATACAAAAACTATGAATCAAAGAATTAAAAGTAAAATGAGAAATCTTCATACCATAATTTCTCAAGCAGTCTATCAAAACGCAATAACCCTTTACTGGATTCTTATCCTAAACATAAAAACCTTGAACTAATGAATCAAAAACTCCCTTTTCAGGCACCAAGGTTTGATTTTTTAATGGTTTTTATAAGATTTTCTTTCCATGGGGATTTCTGCGATAATGAAGCATGGTAAGGACCCATATTTAAAGATGATCTGCCCCTGCCACCAGAAACATTCTGAGCCAAGTGCTGCACAGCTTTTTTTAAATTGTTAATAACCTACGAATTTTAATGAACGATCCCTCAAATTGACAGTCACTTCTGACGGAACAGTCTTTCCATGCTTCACAGTTTCGAGGATTGCTGCACTGGTTTAATATTTTCAGTCAACTATCAAATACTTTTGCAAACCTAGAAACATGAATCGAGATAAATATCTATAAAAGAGATCATAGTAAATAATGACTATACGTTATCCCCTTTTTAACTGTTGGAAGGCATTTCTGTCCTTAACAAATCATCAACACTAAGGTGTGTGAAACCAAATGTATGTGCGATCTTTGCACATTGCGTACCTTTTCTGCTACCAGGGCCACCTGAAAATGTATGAACGACATCTCAATAGTTACACATAATTTTGGAAGACAAGGTATATATCTTAATGGTAAATACAACTACAATATATTAAGAAGACCCTCTTAGTCAAATTTTGGAATTAAAAAAGGATCTTGTTTACTTACCTATGACAAA
This sequence comes from Papaver californicum, assembly GCA_023531435.1. Taxonomy (NCBI): domain Eukaryota; kingdom Viridiplantae; phylum Streptophyta; class Magnoliopsida; order Ranunculales; family Papaveraceae; genus Papaver; species Papaver californicum. The sequence continues at coordinate 651,290 of JAJJMC010003097.1, forward strand.
AGATATGAATGAAACTGTCTATCTGGATGAAAGTCCCCCATTAAAATCTATTCCTGTTTATACCTTTGAAAGTAACTTGACCGCTAATTCCTAGCTGGTGTCTCCCTTATGGAGTCACTGAAATAGATATTGCAGAATATTGAGTGATAAGATATATGCTGATACATTAAGGATAAACCAAGTTCAGCAGACTTACATCAGTCTGACTACAAAGGTGCTGAGAGAATTGAGAAGTAAAAAAAAAAAAGGTATATCAGTTTGGTTGCAATATATTTTTGACCATGTTGCATGTTCAAAAGTGAGACCGCACAACTACAATAGAAACACTATTGGAATTAGTACATTCAAGAAAGGTTAATTAGTATATAGGCCGAGATTTATTTGAATCGGCAGAAAGAAAATTGTAAAAAAATGACGTAATAGTATAAGTTTGAATTTGACCAGTAACACTAAAGAGGATATAAAAGAAATCCTAGGCTGTTAAGCAGTAACATTTTATGAACTCCTCAATTATTTAGTCTCCGCTTAAAACTTAGTTCAACATAGAATCTAAGTGTCTAAATAACATGCTTAATAGGGTATTTATGCATAAGTCTTCGATGGCTGGGAGATTATCGAGACTGCTGGTTTTGAAGACTCTAGTATTCTAACAAAATTGGTTACTCATGAATATAGGGTAAAAATTTAGGAAAAACGCCATAATTACACTGGATGTAAAATGATGAACGAAGTGCGCGACCCAAGGGATAAACTAACAATATGATACATCAACCTTCTTACAATGTGAACTATAGTTATTTTTCAACATTGTCATGCAACACTTACCAACAGGAACAATGGCAAGAGCCATCGCATTTCCATCATCTAACTCTGATGCATCTGGATTCATATCGTTTGAACCCTGAAAAACATGTAACCAAGCTTAATACAGTTCAAGAGGCTTCAACATTTTACGAAAAATAAAGTATTTGGTTTGGTCTTTTCAGAACAGGAAGCAAATCTATACAATCTTCAAAAACAGCTGCTATCGCAACCCTTGCTATCATCTTTGCTTCCCGTTTATAATTTAATGGTACAAAAACACCGAACAACAGCTACCAGTACTGGAGCTAATAACCGGAAGCGATTCTCTACGTTTTAGATGATTTTGATAATTTTTTGCGAGTTTACGTAACGATGCTAAAGCTTATAATTTGAAATTTGCTAAAGTGAGAATTGAGTTGAGAAATCACCAATAGATCCAGTGGTTCTGAAATATGGGGCTTCCACTTTAACAGGTTCTGGGGTAGGGGAAGGGGGAGATGCTGCAGGTTCAATCTCCACTTCTTCCGCTTTCTTATATTCTATGGCTAATATCTCTTTCGGGGCAGCAATTTTCTCGCCGACAACCTGAAGCAATGAACCAAAAATATATGAGATGATTGCACATTTCAAATGGAGTATTTTGCTTCATAAAAAGCTTTGTAGCTTCAGATTTCAGAAGTTAATAAATTATCCAAGGCCAATAACTAAAAAGTTATGTCAGCATTGAAAAATACAAAATATATTAGAAAAATGATCATGAATATTTCGGACCACTATGGTTTTTGTAGTTTAAACATGAATAGTTTAATATCCAACACTTATTATTTTATTAAAAAAAAAAACAGTTTAAGCATGCCTTTTCTGTAGAACTTCATTCACATAATCTTCCATGGCAGTTGTGGGGATGAAATTTTAGAAGGAAAACAACTCTATATAGATTCGAGAAACGGAAACCAAGGAAAGCTTTCACCTACTCCAATATAAATCACAAACGTTTACACAGACATAGATAGAATAAGCTAGAACCTGCTCATATTGCCTAGTTAAAAACCTCGCCAGAAAAATCACATGGGACAAAACCTGACCAGAGGAAAAGAGTACAACGGACGTCGCCGAATGATGGTGCTGGACACGCATATGTTGTCTCGTTAAAACCTTGACAAGGAAAACCCCTTGGGACAAAACCTTGGAAAAGGAAAAAAAGTACAATGCGTTTAAGCCCAGCCGAAGATTCAACGAGTTTACTCCCCCTAAAGTATAACTTTCTTAAAGCGGTTGGTGGTGCAAACATTACCCAGTTTTTAGAAAACTGTTTTACTATTTCCAGTTTATGGAGGATTGACTATCAGATTTTGCCCCAGGTGCACAACCACCATTGTGCACCCCGCATTTAAATCCTTCATCCATTTCACACCAATTTCAGTTTTCCACTTTAACTTCAGGCACAATAATGAAATCCTTTTAGTAAACTCATTCTCATCGTAGAATCAATTTTATCCTTTAGAAGTGTAACTTGCAAAATAAAAGTTAGAGCAACAAGGTAATGCATGTGTTATATTCATTATGGTACTTCTGGAGCATAAGGTATTATTTTTACGTATGTGACAGATAGCTCACCTTTCACTCTAAGGGATCACATGATAATGGTACTAATTAGTGATACAATAAGTACCACGAGTATCAAAAATTGGATAGTCTAGTCGATATAGACAAGTTTTATAAGCTAGCATGTTCTTGAACTTCAGGTCGAGAAAATATTTCAATTTCAAGTGGATCTTATAATTTCATTAAAGCATGGATTTTAGCGCTATTAAGGGCTTTCCCAAGAAGCCAAAGATGATATCATCAATTCATCATGATTTTACTTTTTCCAAGAACGTAAAACACACAAAGGATAGTTCATAAACTTCTCTTATTCGAAATGGTGATTATGACTAAATTTTAAGCCTGACGTAGTTCACAATATCAGGTGGCTTCCTGAGTCAGAAACTCGAATCCTTCAGGGATTCAAATATAATCATCATCAATCACTAGTCTGAGCTAGATGCAATATGAGTCCTTTAGGAACTACCACGCTAAAGTGCATCAATATTAGGAGAATAATTTATTTTTTACAGAACCAATCCTGGGTTCAGCAGGAAACCCTCAAATCGCACTTAAAGCGAATATATTATTCTCTCTGCGCTTCATCTCAAACACCAACATGTAAAATTCAGGCTTCATAATTTTACAGTGTGAGTCAGATCCGAACTTTGCGCTTTTTCTAAAGACTCCAATCTCTACCTTAGTTTGAGGGGATTGGATTATATGCCTACCAATCACGATATCGATGTTCCTCTGCAAAGGGGTGCATAACCACTAAAGTAAACAATAATCGTCAATCATATAGATCTTAAACATTTCTCTAGTGCATGCACATTCAAAATTTCACAAACTGGTACCAGCGCCATATCAGGGGCATTCTCATTTCCTTATCTTTAATAAGGAGGTATAAACTTAGAGAATGTGGATCATATCTGATAGTCTCCCACGAGCACTATCTGTAGTCTTTTCAAGAGCATTATATATTACAAAGGTGATTGGATTCCACTCTATGAGGCATAAATAAGGCAGTTGTTCACACTTCAAGCGTGTCTTAACTAAAAACTAGGTCACTGCGAGATGTATGATCTAACCTGCTGAGAAAACTTCTCGTGTCTGCATCCTCAAGCAAGTGACAAATAATATTTTCTATGAGCTACTACAGTTATGTGTTTTAATCATGAGCAATCTCCAACACATTAAATTACACCCAGTATCTTGGTGTACGATAAAAACAACTGAGATAGTTTCACGCCAATTTCCATTGGCAACCTCACTTTCTCTGATCAGGACGTACAAAAAACTTAACCAGATAACCTATCTAGTTGTCGACATTTCTCACTCCAACCTCTGTTGGTGATTGTAATCTCTATGACTTTATGAGAGAACTCTTTAAGTTTGTCGACATAACATGTGTCATCTTCTGGTGACTTTTTTTTCTGGCTAAGGCGGGCAAAACCTTTCAGGTTATCAACATAATTTGCACCAACATCTTGTGGTGATTTTTCTCCCCCTGATTAAAGTGGGAGAACCTTAAAGTTTATAAATCTTACTCAATCCAACTTATGGTGGCATTTTAGTTCTCATGATCATGACGGAAACATTACCATCTCAATGCTGGAAACTTCTGGTCCCGTAATTTTATCCGATTTTCAAAGACAACTTTACTCATGATTGTTTTTGGATATTAATTAAACCACAATAAGTTATCCCAAAAACAGTTGTAGGCTCGACAAAGATGAGATATTTTACGTCGTTTCTGTTACGGCTTACTTCCTCCCCGTAACGGCGGGAATACAATCTCATCTGCAGACATTACCTTTTGAAGGTTTTAAATGTCTTATGATGAATCAAAACCAACAACATATGTATAGTTAGGTGGGGCCATGGACCAAACACGTAAATAAAAAATGTAAGGTTGCTTCCTAAAACAGTATTGATAGTACACAGTTGGTCGAGCAATCAACTAAAAATGCTTTACAAAGAACTCAATTATACCTTGTTGAGTGTGCACATGTGCTTTTTGTGCTCTATATAATACCAACTGAAGGCTAAGCATCAAAAGCCTTTACATTTACCATCAAGAAAAATGGACTTAACTGGAGATTCCATAAAATGGGTACGCAACCAAATAAGAGACCATCCAGAGAATGCGTCTACCAATACTTGAAAGTATTAAAAATTATCCATAGTGTAGGGTGAATAAGCCCTACAAATGCCACTCTGAATTCTCTGTAGGAATATTGGTGATTTATTGAGAAACCAAAATTCTTTCTGTTAATGCCAGTTTAACAACCAAATGTCTCAGGGAACAAACATAATTTACACCCTAATTCAACATAAACTTTAGGTTCTGTAAAGGATGTCTACGAGTATTTTTTATTGTTCTACTCATCTTGGTAGAACTTAGGTGTCAAAACATGCCTAAGTAGGAATATTTCAAGCTCATTAAAGTTCTGGCTAATGACGACGTGAGAATCGACACCCCATAAAAGAGAGCTTTAAGCTTCTTTACAACATGTTTTTGGCACATAACATATGAAGTACAAAAAATTTCATAAAAATGCTCCTTTTTCAATTCAAGGTGGTGGTTACGCTGAATATTTTCAAAATTCAACAGATTCTTCTAGAATCCGGAATAATATAAGGCGTCAATATTAATGACTTTTACACCACCAAAATGATACACGTTCTTCCAGAGCCGTCTACCATATTATTCGAACCCGAAATGATATTTCACATTTCCTTAAACCTTTACAAGGCTATAAAATAGTTTGAAAATTTGCGTTTTTGTTCCGCTGTCTTTGAGATATGTATCTCTATCGTCTATTTAGTCCTGGATAGATTACTTCTGGGATCCATATCCTGATAGACGAGAGAAAATAATAAATTTTTTAACAAAAGCATTTGGTAATCATGGGCTACTTCAGGAACCCAGAAATACATGGCTTATTCCTGGAATCCAATTATTTCCATAGACCACTTCTGGAGTCTATTTTTATGGATTACTGCTAGAACTCATAACACTTAGATTACCACAGGAATTCACAATTTTTATGTTGGACCATTTCTGGGGTCAACAACATTTCATGGATTGCTTCTGGAATCCATTATTACAAACACAAGTAATTAAAATAAACAAAACTCAAAATAAAAGAAACATATAAAAATACATACACATACGATACCGACACAATATCAACAAATCTCCACCTTCGTCACCTTCATGGTCGACGAAATATTAATTTACAAAATGTGCACATGGACATATTCTTTATGGTAAAAATTTCATCAATATCAATTCAGGTTACTTCAGGAACAACTGATAGAGACCGGCTAGCACTTTATTACAGGTCACTTCTGGAACCGACCGGCTAGTTGAGTGCACGCTTTATGTCCATATTATGTCACACAATATTCCAACTTCTGGTAGAATAATTTTAATTTTTTGAAGATTATTATATCCGATAAAAATCGAGCTTACGCTATTTTTCTGAAATACAATAATTTCTTGATTTTACGTTTTTTTAACCGTTAGTACTGTAATGAATCTATCAAGGTAAATTTAACAAAAAATTCGCACTTTCAATTCTTACCTCATAAATATATATACTTACAAAAAAATAATATCGCATATTTGGGATTCAGAAAGCTATATACCTTTTATTATAGATTTACAATTTACCAACTTGTGATGAGAAATTTTCAATTAATACCTTACACCCATAAAAACCATAATTAAGTGAGATGTGTATATTTATGTAAGGCTGCATAGTTAACCAACTAATGAAAATAAATTAGGTAAAAGAGGAGAAATGTTTGTTCATCTTCTTTATACCATCAACTTCGCATAAAACATGCGACCCAATTCTCCACTCGTATAAATAATTAATGATTGCCTAAAACTCTTTACTTAACATTGAATCGATCAATTCGACGTAGAGTAATTCGTACTGATAACGTTTTATGTGATAATCAATTATGTTCACCGATCAATCGTCACTAGTTAACATTGATAAATATTAATACAGATATCACTGTATGTGTTATCTATTTACTAATTAGATATAAAATTATAAGAGGAAAGGAAAGGGAATTTTATTTCTCATTAGAACCCTTTATTTAACGGATTTACACAAAAAGTCTTTATATAGACTCGGTAGTATGTATATGTATCATCAGCATGCATCATTTATGTTTTATACATGTCACTTAATAAATAAATCAGATGGATCAAGATACTATTATCAAGGTGTTAAGGTTTTGGCCGAGACGAGATCGAAATTCAAAATTAACTGCATTGGCCTGATCACAACTAATTGTAATCAGTAGGACATGTAGACAGATTAATATTTTGCTACGTGAGGCAATCGTGATGGTGGGTCATCCACCAAAATGGTACCCATATAACAGTTTACGAAGAAAGTTCAGATTCTGTACAAGTAACTTAATGGATAAAAAACCAAATACTATAGATTATGAATAGTCAAAATCAATGATCGACTAATCAAGTCAATTATAATACTAGAAGTCCTGTACAAATCTTTCAAAAGATCCAAAACTCTGTTGCATTGTGGGTCTTTTCTTATTCAACTCTGTTGTTTTCTTCTAAGCCAAGTCTGGGAGCAGTGGAATCCAGACCGTTCACTGGGGCCATACTAAAAATATAATAATAAAAAATCTCACGTATTAAAATAAAAGTAAATTAAAATATATATTTATCCTGATAAAAAAATAGAAAAAATATACTTATAAATAAATAAAATTGATAAAATAAAAATTATAATGTACGTATCTTTAATTCCAGGTATGTTAGATATGGAATATCAAAAAATATACAAATTATTTTTAAAATTACAGAATAAATGCATATAAAATATATGGATATTTTCTTAATTTTAAAATTTTATGGGGGTTAATTGACAATTTTACCATAAAAATATTAGAAAACCTGTCGATACGGTTAGGAAGACCCTAGTTGTTGTTTTTTTTTGAAGCATGAGAGACCTTAGTATGGTTCGAGGGATGATCATTTTCCCTTTTGCCCCCATATTCTCTTAGGCGGATTGTACCATTGTTATACAATGGGAAAGTTGCTCGGTGAATTGCTACCAGTGATTTGAGTTTGTAACTTGTTAGCACTAAATTCTTTATCGATAAAAATATAAATAAGGACTATAATGAAGCTGAAAAAATAATTCTTTTTATTTTATCCTATCTCATTTAATATTTACATAAAAGAAAAAAATTAATGGAGAGGACATAAACCCGACCTTCGGATAAAAAAAGAAATTAATAAAAAAATATTTTATTTTACAAATTACTAAAATCTAAAAGAAAAATAAAATTAATAAAAATGACATAAACCTGACCTCTAGAGAAAAAAAGGAACCAGTGAAAAAAAAAATGCAAATTACCAAAATATAAAAGTGGGATTAGGTAGTCTATCGATCCCCGTTGGTATCCAAAAAGAGTCAAGAGGATCATTCTATAAATGAGTAGTATCATCATTAGCTCGCCAATTTATTAATTCATCATCACTGTGTTTCCTTCTCTATACTTGTGTGATTACTGGAATTAAATCGTCTTAACATAACATATTGTTCAAAACACAAACTTTCATATTAATAGTTGGAATAGGGTGTTGTTTTGTAAAGATAAATGGATTGGTGATAATACATTGCATAAGTTTTTTATGTCTCTTTTCAAGTTATCCAGAAAGAAGAATGCTTCACTGAAGGAGTGCATTTCTTCAGAGAATGCTTGGGACTTTGATTTCTCAAGAAATTTGAATGAAAATAAGTTTGGTGAAGCTATTTTAGTGCTTCAACTGTTAGGCGATCCTGCTCTTGTGCTAGGCGTAACTGATGTTGATAATTTAGGAAAATCGGAGGAAGGAGATGATGTTAGTGTAGCAAATTGCTATAATATTTAGATGTGGATGATTACTTAAATTTCCCATATAAGCAGCTGTGGAATTCTTGAGTCCCGCTTAAGGTTTCCTTTTTAGTTTTGACTCTTTGCTACAATGGAGCCCCTACACTAGATTTTCTTCAAAGAGCTGACAAATTTAAAATAAGTATTTGAATTTTTTGCGTTGTGAACCAAGAGATTATATGCATCTCTTTTTATATTGCACAGAGACCAGGAAGTTAAGGAGTTACTTTTTTGATAGTTTCGATGTGAGCTGAGTTTTCACAGACAATGTTAAGAAAACTCTTTAGGAGTGGCCAAATAAGAAGAGAAGCTCAATAGTTAAAAGGTTATGAGGTCTTATTCCTTTCACAATTGGGTGGACAGTTTGGAAGGAAGAAAATGATCGTTTATATGGAGAGCAAGAAAAAAAAGAAACTGAAAATAACTTCTCATCTCTATAAAATGTACCCTCTATAATTGGACTTTGCCTACAAAGTTTTTTGATAGCTTTTTTGTAAGCACTCTAATTAGTAATTAGGAGGGAAAATAGCTAATTTGTAGTTGTGTCTGTTTTTTACTTTGTGTTAGTTATTACCACTTTGGTGACTCCTATCTTTTAATTTAAGGTTTTTTCTATTTCCCATACTCCTTAGTTCATATCCCCAATAATCCTATTTACCTCTCATATAACTTTTAAAAAAATATCCTAAATACCATCTTCTTTGACTTTATGTTTTACACCCTTATTATTTTCATTCCACCCCACCACCACTAAAAATCCTAATTTAACCCACAACGCCTCCCCTATTCTTCTCCACCCGACAAAGCTTCCATCATTCATCTTTTTTTTTTTCATCACCACCGTAAAACCTTCAATTCCTTTTCTTCTTTTTTTTATGGTTGATTTTCTACAGAAAGGTGCCTTCAAGAAAGCAATCGATTATTGAAGGTATTGTTGTGGTTTTTTCTTAGTTGTCTAGTCAAGAGAAGAACTTAAAGAATTATATTAAGTTGTACTCTTCGTTGGGTTGAAATTCTCTTGTTTGTCATTCTGATTTTCTTAATCTAGACTTCACTAATTGCAGTTGAGGTTGCGAACTATCAGTCCTAGTTTACTCATACTATTTATTTGCTTGGGGGAAAATAGGTACAATCAACAATGCCACAGTTTTTTGGCATATACTATATTATTTTATTATGTTATCTGTCATTGATTGGGACTAAAAGCTTGGTTGTTGTTGTATCTGTCATTGATGTCAAACTTGATGTTTTTCATGTTGTAGGTTTTATTGAAAATTTTAAAGTCCAAGGCTACGTTGGAAGATGTATATATATTTGATAAACTTTGGAAGTAAGGAATGTTAAAGCATCCATGTTATAAATCTATAATTGTTATCTTTTATTTTTCCATGTTCAATTAATTTTTCTTTGGAAATTTATACTAGACTTTGAAATTTTGTAATTTTTATTTGTCTTTGTTCAATGTAATCAGTAAAACGACCTTGTAGTATTGATATTTGAATGAATGAATTAATGTTACCGTTGGAATGATATTAATGTTGTCAATAATTATTATTAACTACTACAAAGGTATATTACATAATAGACATATTGCAGCACCAACAAACAATGAAATCTGTGGCAAATGATGTTGAACAGTAGCCACTGAAAATATCATGGCTAATAATCCCAAACGTGTGATTTCCAATGGTTAATCAACCACGAAACGATTTGTGGAAAGTGCTCATGTATCATTAGTCACGCACAGAAAACCGTGGTTGTGGACGTGGCAAATAGTTTTAGCCATGGGACTATTTGCTATGACAAGATTGTTGTGGCAAATTATTTTTTGCCACTGATTTTTGATCAACTGCCACGGTTTCTTGGCGTCACTAAAACTCGGTATTTTTGTAGTGTCTCTATAATAGACTAATGAACTTCTATAATAAGTCAACTGGGCTTCATTAATAAACCCAGATTGTCTTTATAATAATAGACAACATAGGCTTCCATAATAAGTCACTTAGGCTTCCACATTAAGCCCAATATGTTTCTTTAATAAACAAACTGGGCTTCCATAATAACCCGGTCGAGCTTCCACATTAAGTAAGACTATAATTATGAAGCGACATGTGCGATTCACACATGTACTATTTGATAATGGTACGAACAAGTACCATCCTTGTTCCTAGTGACGGAGCTACGACAATTCAGTCCTGGGGTCAAACAAAAAAAATTGACATTCACAAAAGAAATTAACCCTATTAGTGAAATAAAATTTCAACTTTCCCCTATAAATTTGCACCCAAAACTTATAAAAATCACCCTAAACTCAAGCCTAAACAAACTAAAATCCAAAATCCTATGGGGTTCGTAGACCCACAAGCACCCTCTTGGCTCCGTCCCTGTTTGTTCTTTTCTATAAAACCAATATTCTCTTACTGACAGGGAAGGTTAATGAAGAAGATGAAAAAAGTGATAGGTTAAGTGATAATAGTTATAGTCAAGATCGATTAGACTTTTATAGGTGGTAAACAGGAAAACTAACAATTAAAAAGTAAATTAGTTTTAGATTTGTAAAAGGACGAGAAATAGGACAAGTGGGGGTGGGAAATAGGGAAAACCTAATTTAAATTTTCCCTTTTTCATTGTCAAAAATACAAGTAAACTCCAAGGAACTAAAACCTTTACCAAAATGACATAAGTTGAGGCACAGTCATTCTTTGTATATCGAACATCTTCATAAAAAACTCTTGATTCCTTTTTATGCATATTCACATCACGTTCCCACGGTTCTAGTCGACATAAACTCTATAAAGACTTACCCTAAGAGCGATTCCAGTGGACATTGGAAAATTTGCCAAAATACCAAGCCAGGTAGGTGGATGGGCAAACTCAGTTTTGGGCAGTGGGGAATTGGCTAAACGATGCAGTATGAATCGACTGAGGTATGCTAAGTCGAGCGGCCTAGCATACCTCGACTATTGTCGAACCTTTATCAAACAAATCCAACGGCTATAATTCCACCCCAACTATTTATGATATTTGTAATTGAATTAGAGAGCATGTAATCACAACTCCAATACGTGAAATCAAAAAATCCTTCAAGATTGCATAATGAGCTTCATAGAGCAAAAAAAAACTAATTTTCTTCACATTCAATTAAAATTTAACAACGTTTTTCTGGAGTAACATGCCTACTTTTTAACATCTCATAGGTACAATCAAAAAATCCTTCAGGATTCGTAATGGCTTCATAAGTAAAACTTGTCATTTTCCATCATCGTCATTCTTCTCAAGCTCGCAATACAACTTTAGCATTGGTTTCACCCCTTAATCGATATCGATTGACAACCTGAACTAAAAGCTATAAATTCTTCCACTTGTCTTCTTATAGTTTGATATCGACAAAACAACCAAGCTACATTACGGTTATTCGGGTTACCACCGATGTCAGTGCAAAAGCTCTCATAGATTCTTCTCTAGTAAGTCATACTCACTAAACCATTTTGTCGTTGTTCCTCATTCCTTTCCGGATAACATGCAACAAAGTTTCTACATAGAGATAGATCTTCATCAATGGTAAACTCTGCGGGATTAAAATACGGTTGAGCCATATGGGTGTAAAAGTTGGAAAAGAAGTTTGAGAAGGTGTGATTTGAGAAGTGAAAATGCTTGAATATATTTAACTATTTTATAGCCGTTGTCGGCTCAACCTAGGTCGATCGTCTCAGTTTACAACGACAACGGCTATATAATTTATAATTTGGATATTAGTCGTCCATCTAGTTTTAAATTAAATATACTTTGATTTCAAAATGAATGAACAAGCTTAACTTAACCAAAATTAAAATAAGATTAAATTAATTAAAATTATATTAAAATATCAATCTCTGTTACATTAATTTAATATACTACGCTCTCTTACAAGATATAAACTAGGACGGTAAAAACTTAAATTAAATAAACACTTCAGTAAAAATCTCTGAAAATTTTGGGCCTCATGTTTATCTTTATTTGACAGATCTTCCATTCGATGAGCTCATGAGAAGATTTTCCCTGGTATTTGTGAACAGTCGTACGGTTAACTTTCAAATTTTCTTTTACTTCGATTTTCCTGCCCTGAATTCTTCTTTTTCTAATAGCAGCAGACTTGACTTGGTTAACATCTAAAACTTGAAGACCTCTTTGTTTTTCTCATTCTCAATTTTCCTATAACCATCACATATCTTATTAATAACATCTTCGAGTATGACTTCATAAAAATCTAGTTGGGTTGGGAGATCAAGTTGGATTGCATTTTTTACCATTTTTTTCTTCTGATTTTTTTGTTTTTGAACAAAGGTTGAGAAAGAGAGTTTAAGATGGAAAACTTAAGATTGAAGTGAAAGTAGAAGAACTTTTGAGTGGAGAAGGTGTGATTTTGGAGTTGAAAATATTTGAATTTATAGGGGAGAATTAAGAGCCGTTGGATGAGAGCCGTTGAATTGCATCGAGCATCGGTCTAGCAAGGGCTGAGCGGCTCAATGTGAGTCGATCGTCTCAAACATAGACGATCGACTTACTTTACGCCTCAATCGGCAACCCCCCCAGATACCAATTTGGCGATCCATTTTTTGGGTTTGCCCATCCTACTGTGGGGTGGTAATTGGCAAATTAGCCAATATACCAACCCCACTGGTGTTGCTCTAAGATGTTTTATTAAGGTCAGACACTATAGTGATGTATATGGCTTGACTATAGTTATAATCTAGACAAAAGCAAGTACTATGGGGCATCGCTTGGCTATAATTTGGCCCAAAGCTTTGGCTTGGCTAGAAGTGAGATCACATCTGATCCTAATTATAGCCAAGCCATAGAGACGGATACCAAATATCCGTCTAAAACAAAAAAATTAGATCCCATTATTTTCCTTTATATTTTTACTTTATTAATGTGGGCCCAAAAATTATATTAACGGATACTGATATCCGTTAGTATAATGCTAGACGGATACCTGATATCCATCTCAGCAAACCAAACCATAACTTTACCCTATAATAAAACATTTTTTATCCTTTTATAGTTTGACTATAATTAAACTATAGCCAAACCACAACCCAAATCATAGGGCTTGCCTTAATCTGTAAATTTGGCTACAAAGATAAGGAAAATTAGAGATGTACATTTTGGAATCACCTTACTAAATATTGCAGGGAGATGGCGCTGGCGTATAACTTGGATACTTACACCTACTAGTACAGTTTAAAGCCAAAGTAGGAAATCATGGATCTGCACACACTTTTGAGACTGCACACTCTTTTGAGGTGCATGATTAAGATGCAGAAGAGAAAGACAAAATGAAGATTTACCGAACAAGTTAAAAGAAATTTGTACAAAATAACTTAATTGATAACAAGACAAATATATTGATTAATGAAAAGTCAAAATCAATGACCAATCAAGTCAACTACAGTACTACTAGAAGAAGTCCTATACAAATCTTTCAAAAGACCTACAACTTGTTGCATTGTAGGTCTTTTCTTACTCAACTCGGCTGTACACAAATACCCAACTCGCAGACATTCAACCATTTCACTCACCGAGTCATCATCACTACTCAGCATTAACAAACTCTTATCTAATCCTTGTATTCCTTCTCTTTCTCGTACCAATCCTCTCACCCATTTCACCATCTCTTGACCCCCCATTTCCCCCGTTAATAATTCCATCAAGATTACACCAAAACAGTAGACGTCATCTTCTGCCGTTAACGTTGTTTCTTCTTCTCCTTCTCTTGTGATGCCAAAATCAGCTATTCGGGGTTCGAATTCATCGGAGAGTGTAATGTTTGAAGATTTTAGATTACCATGGATTACTGTCTTGGAACCACCGTGGTGTAGGTATGCTAGTCCACGGGCTATACCAATGGCAATCCGATGTCTTATCCGCCAACCCATCTTGATATCATTGGCTGAGAAAATCGCATTCGACGAGGAGCTTCCCTCATTAGGATGTTGCCATGTATCATTTCTCCAATCTTCCACATTGGATTGCCCAGTTGGAAGTTCATGTAGCCACCTATGCAAGTCCCCATTTGGCATGAACTCGTATATTAACAATTTCTCTTTTCCTACAAAAATAAGCACATAAAACAACACTTAAATCGATCACTACAGTTGACAAAAAAGAATTCGCTTTTTATAAACTTGGTAACCTCAGTGGAATTCAGTAACCCCAATAGCAGTCATGCGAACTAACTAGTGGAGTGGTGTATACGAAGCGTAAGAATTAACAAGTTAGATGAGACAATTGAAAACGTAATAATGAGGGTTTCACGTGTGAAGTTATGGCAATCCCTGGCATATATCACATCCACCATTACTAGATATGCTGAATGAATTAAGTTCTGTACGACAGACAATGCATACACACACTGTCAGTTTCGTTGACAAATTTCAGTTCTCATCAGAAAATTTAATGATAAAAAATTGAATTGAAATTAAAATTTTGACTTATGTTTTACTCACCTGCAATACAGTAACCAGAGAGAGGAAGGATATTTGGATGTTTTAATCTGGAGAGATCAACAAACATACCAACAGCTTCATCATGTTTCAAATTCTGAACTTTCTCTAGAACCCTAATGGCAACATGTATATCTCCTGGTAAAACAGCAGTATAAACTGGACCATTTTGACCACCTTCAGCTACAAGTGATTCTTTACCAAAGTATGATGTAGAAGCAATCAAATCTATGAAACTTAGATTCATTAATGGCTTCTCGAACATTATTACTGGTACTGAAGATGGTTCTTTAATATCAGCTACCCATGTTCTTGACTCTGTTTCAAATGAATATGGTCCTGATGATTTATCGAGTTTCATTCTGTTTGGATGAATCGGTTTTGAAATTTCCCATTTCTTTCTTTTTTCGTCTCTCTTCCTCCTCAGCACTAAACAAATAACTAGGGATGTAATGGCAATAATCACAATCACACCTGCTCCTGCAATTACTAAACCCAGAATCAAAACTCTGTTTTTTGGTCTGGGTTTGTGTAACTTTTGGTTTGCAACAATGGGTTTTTGTTGTTTTTTGGGTTTTGAAGGGGGTGATGAAATTAGAGTTTTTTTTGGAGTGATAATCCTCCCTGCTTGAATAAATGAAGATTTACCAAATTTTGTTGTGAAATGATTTGAATGAAGAGTGAAATGATTGAATGAGATATTCAAGAATATGAGATTTATAAGTGGAGGGAAATCAGAAGGGAATGAACCATTCATTTTGTTAACCGAAACATCTAATGATTTCAGAGAATGAATTTCAGAAATTGAATTTTTTGGGTTTTCAGAAATATTACAGTTTGAGAGATTAAGATATTCAAGTTTAGTTAAACTCTGAAACCCAGTAGGGAAAAACCTCAAATCGTTATGTGAAATATCAAGACTTTTCAGCTCTGAAAAACCAAACAATCGAAATGAATTCGTAAACCTATTATTTGAGAGACCCAATACTTGAATTGAAGAAGAATAACTGATTTCTGATTCAAACCCAATGTTTCCACCAAACCGATTCATTGAGAGATTGACATGAATAAGAGATGGAATCAACCAAAACCCACCTGGAACAGAGCCTTGTAATGAATTATTAGAAAGATCAATAGATGTTAACTGAGTTAACTTACTCAAAAAACCCCATGAAATGATTCCACTCAGATTACTTGATGAAAGATTTATTCCTTTTACTTGTGGATTTTTACACTTCTTATCAGTTGATTTAAACAATGAAGAAGTTTTGAATCCATAAACAGAGCGAAAAGCTTTCAAAACCAACTCTTGGTCTTTACTATTACACACAGTAGTAGTAGCAGATTCTGCAAAAGCTAAAACAGAGAGAAGAAAAATGAAGAAAAGCTTGCAGAGACAATCCATTCCTGGAAAACTTACTTACTTACTTACTTGTTTTAGGATTCTAGACAAAGGGTTTTCATCTTCTTCATGAAAATCTTTTGAGTGCTGTGAGAGTGTGAAGAAATTGAGAAAACAGAGGGAATTGAATTTGAAGTCTACACAACAATGAAGGAAGTAGTTGTAACAAATGCACCAAAATAAATATGGGGTTTGCTCTTTACTTGGGTTGCTGCCACGTGCTATGTTATATAATCTGACGGCTGAAAATCTGCTTGTTCATTCATGGGGTTTAGAATAATAAATAAACTAAAAAAATATATTTTTATTTTTATGGGTAAAAGAGAAGGGAATTAGGTGATTATTTTTTTGGATTGTGGAATGAATTTATTCATTAATCAGGCAGGATTTGATAAGAGTTAAAAACAAAAGAAGAATAGAATTATAGAAACGAATCCAAGTGTGTTTGGTTTTTGTGTGTTGTTTATAAGAATCAATATAGTATAGGGAACTTTTTGACTGGTGGAGTAGTGAAAGTGAGATGGATTTGTTAATGGAAATGGATGGGTTGAGTGTACTTGTGTGAACGAGAAGCATATAACCAGGAATTAGTATGGATAAATAATGTGATCGAGAAGCATATAACCAAGAATTAGTATGGATAAATAATGTAATCTAAGTGAGAAAGGTATTATTCTTAGTTGATTTTTTTTGGAAGCATATTCTCAATTGATGACAGCACAAAGACCGGAAGACTTGTCTACGCACAAATGAAGAAGAAGAAAACGAAGAAAAAAAATCACAAATGAAGAAGATGTTAATTTCAAGTTGTGTATTTTAGACCAAAGTATTGACTCAAAACACCTAACAAGTAGGAGTGGAACTTGACCGAGTGGTACGTCTACAATGACCTAAACTGAGATTTTGTTATTTTCGAGTTTCAATTAAGAACTTTTTCCCACCGTCCCCCAATATAATGATATAAAACAGTCTTTAAGAGCCTTGAAGGTGTTTCGATTGATTGGTATAATCGTTTTATATATATATTAATAGGGGTGATTTATTTTGTACGATGTGATTTTCTATGACTATCGAAAGCAATCATAATGATGTTGTGTGCATGTTATTTCTTTGGAATAATTTTATCACATTAAGAAAAATAGTGAAGAAGACAGTTTCATTTGAATTAGACATGAGGAATTCCATATGAGATTTATTGGAAAAAAATCATATTAAAAATGATTTTTTATTTATCTATTAGATTAGAGAGTTTCAATTTTCTTCGCCTTTATATAGAATGTGGGAGTATTTTGCAATCAGAAACAAAAATCATTTCCATAATTTGGAAGCATAGTTTTTTTACTGAAAATGATATTCACCTCTCTATCCTAGATGTTACCTTCTTCACCATTCATAGATTCATTTTTCTTAAGAAGATTATCATTTTTCAAACCTTGTGTTCAATGAGATAGTGACATCTAAATTTAGAAGGAGAAAAAAAAAAATAGGGAGATGAATAACACGACCGTTTTTTTTTACTCATAATTCACAAATAAGATACTCTTGTTATTTAAACACCCTATGAAGCACTGTGATTCCCATTATCTAATTTTTTTGTTTGAAATTGTTTTCTCCACAAAATAAGTCATTATTTGAGAATGAGAATCGTAATATAACACATGTTTAGAAGTGTGTTTACTTTAATTATTTTGATTAGATGGGAGAAGGGCGAAAAGATAGTAATTTGATTGAGGTGCATAATAATTAGTTGAGGGGGATGGACCAAACTCACCACCTCTTTACCCAGCAAATCCCACATGTGCTCTTCCCTACGTGGTCTCATATATATATATATATATATATATATATATATATTGATTAAAAGCAGGTCTATATATTCGGGATTGAGTATACTTTACTTTCATAGAGTAAAGTATGTTTGCATCGGTCCTGCCCTCCAAAGCAGTTTGCATCCCCCATCATTAACTCATAATTATATTACTACTAAAGTACCAAAGCTAAAGCTGTCTCGGTAAAACTTTTCCTCCCCCAAATTATTCGCAGTTGTTCCGGCAAGTGACCGCAGTAACAGGTAGATATTCCACTCCCAGTGCAATACTGATTGAGTAAAATCCTGTGAAACAATCCAACAGTAGGAGAAACAAATGTATTATTGAGATATGTAACGACTTAAAGTGGGTCATAATTTTCTCTCACGCAAAAATTTTCTCAGGAAAAACCCTCGGCAAATCTAGCAATTTTATAATTTTTGATGTTCATGTGTTTGATTTTGTGCACATGAGTGTTCACATGACGATTCGACGGCTATATATTTTAATTTAATTTTGGAATTATGTAACAAGAAATGAAATTTTTAACACACGTGATACCGGAACCAATTGTTAATTAGTTAATGATCGGATAAAAATATTTAATTAACAATCTTTAAAGTAGTGTATATAAAATTATCAGATTTTCCGGCTATTTTTCCGGTGGGAATACGATCACAATCATATGTTCTGATCCATGTCCAACCCCGTTTTCCAAACACCGACTTAGACAGCACCTCACCGTGTACGATACATTCTTCTATCCGTAAGCAGTAAGCCAATGAGTGCACCATGCTGATCGCGACCGGGAAAGTTCAAAACTCCATTCATTTATGTTACAGAATAACCCGTGTGGTCATATCACCTACCCCACGGCATCACATGAAGAAAGCAGGTACTCCAAAATAACAATCCATGTTGGGCCGAGCGACTCAATGAGATTCGACCGGTTTGGCTGTTCTCTTCTATAAATTCAAACATTTTTAACTCCAAAATCACATTCTCCACTCAAAAAATCTTTTAATTTCACTTCAATCTTAATCTTTTCATCTCAAACTCTTCTTCTCAACCTTTGTTAAAAATAAAAACCCGAAAAAAATGGCAAAAATTATAACCCAACTAGATTTTTCTGGAGTCATACTCGAAAATGTTATTAAGATATGTGATGGTTACAAAAAAAATGAGAATGAGAAAAACAAAGAAGTAGTTTTAGATGGTAACCAAGTCAAATATGCATCTGTTAGAAAAAGAAGAGTTCAGGTCAAGAAAATCGAAGGAAAAGAAAATTTAAATTTAACCGTACGACTATTTACAAATACCAGGGAAAATATTCTCAAGAGCACATCGAATGGAAGATCCACCGAATGAAGATAAACATAAGGCCCAAGATTATCAGAGATTTTTACTGAAGTGTTTATTTAATTTAAGTTTTAATGCCCTAGTTTATATATTGTAAAAGAGAGTAGTATATTAAATTAATGTAACGGAGATTGATGTTTTGATAAAATTTTAATATTGGTTAAGTTAAGCCGTTTATTCCTTTTGAAATAAAAGTATATTTAATTTAAAGCTAGATGAACGGATAAGATCGAAATTATAAATGATATAGCCATTGTCGTTGTACACTGAGATGATCGGCCTAGGTTGAGCCAACAACGGCTAGTTCCATACAATGGCTACAAAATAGTTTCATATATTCAAGCATTTTCACTTCCCAAATCACACCTTCGCAAACTTCTTTTCCAATTTCTTTTACACTCATATGACTCAACCGTACATTAATCCTGCAGAGTTTACCATTGATGAAGATCTATCTCTATGTAGAAATTTTGTTGCATGCTATCCGGCGAGGAATGATGAACGACGACAAAATGGTTTAGTGAGTCTAAGTTACTGGAGCAGAATCTACAAGAACTTTTGCACTGACAACGGTAGTAACCGATTAACGGTAATGTAGCTGGGTTGTTTTGTCGATATCAAACTATAAAAAGACAAGTAGAAGAATTTATAGCTTTAGTTCAGGTTGTCAATCGATATCGATTAAGGGGTGAAACCAATGCTAAAGTTTTATTGCAAGCTGGAGAAGAATGACGAAGATGGAAAAGGACAAGTTTTGCTTATGAAGTTCATTACACAATCCACGTATGAGATATTAAAAAGTACGCATGTTACTCCAGAAAAACGTTGTTAAATTTTAATTAAATTTGAAATAAAATTAGTAGTTTTTTTTTTCTTTATGAAGCTCATTATGCAATCTTGAAGGATTTTTAAATTGCACGTACATGATTAGTTGTGATTACATGCTCTTTAATTCAATTACAAATATCATGAATAGTTGGGGTGGAATTATAGCCGTTGGATTTATTTGATAGAGATTCGACTGTTGTAGAATCATGCTAGGCCGCTCGGTTCACACTGAGCCGATGCTTGGCTCAACTAGAGACGATGCTCGACTCAACATAAGCCGAGCGGCCTAACGTACATCGATCGGTTCTACATGCCATTGACAATTCCCACTATCCAAAATTAAGTTTGCCCATCCACCTGGTTAACATTTGTTGGAGAATATTCTTGTAACAGTAAGCAAACCAAACAGAAACTTGAAGGAGATTAATCGTTAGAACAAAACAGCACAATTCATACAACCACACAAGCACAGAGAGATGGAGTCGCCTGTTCAACAGACTGCTCTTAACTCAATATTTGTCAGGTACACCTTTAGAAAAGATGTTGCTATACCTTTAGAGATGACAAATTTGAATCCTGGATAAAACCACCTGATACCAACCCAGTTAGCAAGACTCGTTGGCCC